>JAMLFY010000005.1:11356841-11961841 GCA_030441495.1 Dalbergia oliveri | reverse complement strand
TCATATGTTAATTTTAATACCGGCAAAAATTGTTCTTCACACTCTTGCTTTCTGATATATATATATATATATATATATATATATATATATATATATATATATATATATATATATATATATAGTCATTTTTGTCAAATTAGTTAAGAAAATAAATTATTGATACTAATAATAATTTGTAATACTTGTTTTTTAAAAATAAAGATTACATTTTTTCAATTGTTTATTTTAGAATATTAATATATAAAGATAAATCACGAAGAACATAATGGAAAAATTTTGTGATGTTATAATGAAAATATACATTAATATTGTGAAATTAATAGTTCAAAAATTCATAATTTTTATGTTTTAAAACAATTATTACAAATTATTGCTACTATAAATTATTTTTGCTTCAAATAATTTATTTTCTTAATATAAATAATAATTTAAAATTACTGTATATATAATTGAATATTTTATATTATTATAAACCATATATATTATTTTATAAAAATAATATACATAATTAATAAAAGGTATTTTAATCAAAAATAAAATAATAAACATGCGCAAATGAAGAATCATAAAAAAATTTAAAAATGAATTAAAATATACCTTATCTTGATTTTATAGGGGATGAAAGACTTGAAAGTGTATACTTTTAAAATAAAGAGAAGAAAAAATAATAATACTATCTTCCAAAACAAAATATTATATTTTACTCTTATTATAAATGTATGCAATATATATAAAAGAAAAGCACCCTCTTGCTTTCTCTTTTTATTTTAGTGGGTCCAAAGTAATTAAGGCACCCAATCATTGTTATTCCATTTTATATAAATTTGGCTAGGGGTGGATAAACTACAATAGAGTTTATGATAACGGGCAAGGTATGCAAAGAGACAAATGGCCTAAAACCAATCAAAATTTAGTTATGTGTCTTCGGCTGTACTTGTGCATAATTAGGCCTAAAGTAGAGTATCTTATACATTGCTTTGCTATTTGACACATGTCTTTCTGACAGTGATAATCAAATGAACTTTGCTTTGAAGTAATTAACGGCCAATGGTGTTCTTACTTGTGTCCTTTGCTTTGCTCCAACAGTTACTTCCACTTGTTAACGAAAAAGTGATAATGTGGTTGCGGCTTTGCTTGAAGCTAATAAACTGAATAGTATATTATATCAAATTCATTACACAATCGACAATAATTAAAAAAATAAAGATTAATTTCGATGTACTTACACTCATTCTATTTATTTTTTTTATTTATAAGAGTTTTAAGATAATAAATATAATTACATCAAACATTTTTATTGATATGATAATATATGGTTAAATCTTTATAGTTTACACTGGATATAATATATATATATATATGAAAGAAAATATTATACTACCATCATTGAGGAGAGTAGTTAGACACACAAGTTCAGGGAGTGCGGTGAAATGAGACTTCTTAAAATGATTATTGTGGACAGGTAGTTATATTGTTAAGGGGAGTGTTCTTGGAATTAATTCAATGAATTTAAGAGTTTAAATTGAATCAATTGAAAATTTGTTCAAATTTATTTAAATAACTGGATGATTTAACGTTAAATATAATTCAAACTAATTATTATTGACTTAGTTATACATTCGGGTGTAACTAAAGATTTTTCCTTACCCTAAGCTTGAATAAAACTGACCCGTAAAAATTCTCAGTTATTGTTGGCGCTCTCTATAGGCTTCCAAGGGATATGCTGCTGATTCTCCCACCATCACCAATGATCTTGCAACTTTTGTAAACTTCAACACAAACTAAATTCAATTAACGAAGTTTTAAACCCTTAATTTAATCAGTGTGCAATAAACTTATACTAAACTTGGTTGCAGGTGCGTGTATGTGAGGGAAAAATGCTGTACTGTGATTGGTTTGGATTGTAATTTAGCATGCAGACCCCATGTGGATACCAACTTGGTTTTGTTGTTTTTCCTTGGCTAACCTTGGCCTGCACCAACAAGAGATTTCATTTGGATTTAGACTAATATATCTATTTTTCCTTTTGGAAAGGAAACGAATTCAAATGCCTTTTAGCAAATTGACCTATAGTGATGATTCCTCTCTGTATCCATCTAGATTTAGCAATGTGGGGACAGGTACATCAACTTATATTTGTTAAGGGGGCAAACAAAATGCAACTTACAATTTATTTTATTTGGGTGGCTTTCCTTTCGTAATCACTGAATAAATAAGCATTTTGGGTTGTGTCCATATGAGGACAATCTTGGGCAAATGGGAAGAAAATTTTTAGATTTTGTGGGTGGTGTAGGGCAGCCCATTGCTTCAATGCTTCCACTCCATATGTTTCGTCAGAAGCAACAATTAAAAAAGAACTATGGGCTCAGTGACACATCCAGAAAAATTACGTGACGAGGGCAAAAATAATACATAAGTATGATGAAAATATTTCATATAATTTTTATTTTGATGTGGGGTCAAGATTATAAAATAATGAGGATAAAATGATTATACATCTAAATAGTTCTAAAGAAAATTTTAAATCCTAATGAGGACATGAGCCTCCTCTCCCTTGTGCATATATAGATCCACCCGTGTATGGGCTGAGTGGAAGCTTTGGTCCTCCGATATCCAGGTTGTTCCCATCCCTGACTTACTTTTGACCTTATTTATGCCTCTTAGTTATTGCCTGTTGCAACTGATCTTATCAAGCCTAATTTACCATTAGATATGTGGGTTTCTTCTCAACCCAAGAAGGTGGCCACCAGTAGCTTACAAATTACAGTTATATTTTGCCCCACTTTGTATATAATTAATTAACAACTTGTGCTTAGTCCCTTTCGAAGTGAATTTGAAAACAAAAACTAGCCAACATGAGTATATTATTCATCAGATTCTCTTTAAGAATTTGATTAATAACAACAACAATAACAACAATAATAATAACAATAATAATAAAGAAAAATTACACTTTACCCTCTGAACCATAGATCATATGTACTTTAAACCCTAAACTTTAAAAATTTACAGTTTTACTCCTTAAACTTTTTTGAATGTGTAAATTGACAATTTTGTCAATTTTTCAGTCAATTGTTAACAAAATTTTCACAAATTTAAAAAAATTTAGAGTGTCAAATTGCACATTTAGAAAATTTCAGTGGTCAATTTACATATATTCCAAAATTCAGGGGTGTAGTACATCTACTTTTACTAAAATGCATATTTATAAAAGTTTAGAAAGTTAATTTGCATATTTTCAAAATTTATGGACAAAATTACACATGAGTTATAATTTAGAATGTGCAATGTAATTTTCCTAATAATAATAAGAAAAAAGAGCAAGAGGTTTGAATCTATAATCGTACGTATACCCAAAACCTCATGGGATTGTCTATTCATGTGAGACATATTTGTGTAGGCAAGGATACGTGAGCTTGATTGTGAATCTTAATAATTCTATACCATGTGTATATATAGCCTGCAACGACATCGTTTATAATAAGCGTAGTCTACGCAAGAAAGATCCATCATTGAAATTGGTGCACCATAGCAACTAAGGGTAGTAGCATAATGCATCCATTATAAATCATTCTAACTTGGAGAATTAAATACATTGTACAAAAACTTTAAATTGACATAATTGTATAATCAATTATCAAAACAAAGTTTTCAAGTCATGTATTTTTTATTTTTTTGAAGCGTTCCATAGTCTCAATTTCAATTATCTTTGTTCCACCTTTGATTTCCTGATTATCATAAAATAATCAAACCACCCAAATAAAATATAAAAAATTACTTGCTCAAAAGTAAATGAAATGATGGTTTTAACATGTAGTTGAGAAACTATTTTCCTTGATACAAACAGAAGCACATATTTACCTATATATAGTCCTACCTGAGCCTTAAGGGTCACATTTCTCCGAATAAAAATATATAAGCCAAAGTGATCAATCATGTAACCGCCATATGATTGGTCATTAAGTAGATAGCTATCTAACTGGTAATCAATGCTAGTAGGAATCCATGTTACAACAGCTTGATTGGTCATATCATCAATGAGATTAGTGCTTGTTTTAGGCTTAATGGGTGTGGTGGCTGCAAGCAAGGTTACAACAAATAGTTGAACGCGGCAATATGCTTTCTATATTTTACATACTTGAGTTGAGCTTTATATTATAGTGGAAGTTATTACGATCGATTATCATACATAAGATTTGTTACATATATAAATAAAAAAAAATCAATCAAACATATATATGGCTTAGTGGAATAAAGTGCCAGATAATTAATCAATTGTATCATCGTATATTTATACCCACTTGCAGAAAATTAAATGAATGAAGCAAGATACAAAGGCTAGCTTTACAAGCATGGTAGAGAAAACAAAAAGGAAAATTCTCAACCCGAACGATTTGCGTACTTCCAATTTTGTGATAGTTTATGCCAAGAATTTGACCAATTGATAAAATTAATCTTCCAAGAACAAGGAATTAGTAAGAAATAAAACATGGAGAGACCATTAATTTCTTGCTCCTTTCCTGGGGCCTTGTCTATATACGGGGTACCACCAATACGGTAAAAAAAACAAAAGTATATTACATGCATGATGAACCGTGCATTGATCTAATTAGATTTTATTAGGAATCAATAGTCGCCATTTCAAAATCAATATTGATGGGAATTGATCAACGCATGACCATCTTTTCAGTAGGAATACATACATATATAGATATAGATCTACTGATCTACCAACAGGTTTCACGCCACAAATTGTGAAAATGATACCGAAGCACAAATGAAATAAGATATGTATCAACCCGTGCCAATGAGTACTGTAATTTACTCCAAAAACACGTTAAAAAAATCCACAAGAAAAAGAATTGGCCAATAAACTGAAGTGATGAAGGAGAAAGTGATTGTGAAACAGGAAGGAAACAAACATTCTATTGATTTGGTGGCTTTGAATTCTAAACCAAATGAGAAATCAAACTTAATAGCTTGAATTTTCTAACTTGCTGGCTAGCATTTATCAAACTTGATGGCTTGAATTTTTCTAATTCAAACATTTAGGTGAAGTTAGGCAAAGTTAGAAGAAGTTAGGCAAAGTTAGGTGAAGTTCAGAAAAATTTATCTCCAAAGGCTCTATAAATAGAGCTTAGTTTATCAAGCTCAAAACACAACACACCAATAACAATCTATCCTCTCCTCCTTTTAGTGATAGAGTAGAACTATTTGTTCTTTGTAAGTTCTTCTCTTTTGTGAGTTGAAAGTATACACCGGGAGAAAATATGATAGATATTTTGGGTGTATTTGAGATTTGGGTATTAAGTGAAGTGTGTGCACCTTTTGTATCTCTCTCATATTTCTAAAGTGAAATATTTTGTTGTCGTCTTTACTCGTGGATATAGGCTTTAAGCTAACCACGCCAATCTTTTGTGTCATCTTTGCTTTACGCATACACATATTTATTTTGTGCTACTTTGTGCCTTTTGAGCCCGCCATTTCACAACAAACTGGTCTAGAGCTCTTGTAGAGTTCTGGACAAATTTGTTCGGAGATGTTGTCCATGAAATTTCATATTCAACAATTCGATAGTCGCATCAACTTTGGGATGTGGAAGGTGTAGATGATGGCTATTCTTATAGCAAGACTTGAAAATAGCATTTCTGGCAAAGATCATAAACCTGGCACAATGGAGGATTCGATGTGAGAAGATATTGATCAAAAAGCTCTTACCACTATTCAATTATGCATGACAGATGATGTGCTCAGGAGGTCCTTTAGGAGAAAACGGAGAATCGATGTGGACCAAGTTAGAGTCATTATATATGACTAAGATGGTGGGCAACCGTTCGGTGTTTTGCAACGTCTGTATATACTTCGTATGGCAGAAGGACGTGAAGAGAACACATATACCCGAGTTCAAATCACTTGTCATGGAGTTGAAAAATATGGATGAAACATTCTCTAGCAACAAGCAATGATGTTGCTTTGTTTTTTACCTCATTCCTAGAAGCATTTTCGTGAAACACTCATCTATGGACGTGAGCGTCTTGATATTGATGAGGTCAAGTTCTCATTTTTGTGTCATGAAAGGATGGGCATGATAGTGGTGATCTCAATGGTGCTGCATCTGGCTTGGTAGCCAGAGGTAATTAGAAGAATATTGGTTCAAGTAGCAGAAGCAAAGGCATATGTAGATATTGTAAAAAAGAAGGGCATTGGAAAGTAGATTGTCTAAGATTCAAAGACAAGAAAAAATTTAAGTATTGCAACAAGTGTTGCTAAAGATGCCGAAAATGTTCTTGTAGTATCAACCAATTTAGTTGGTGATATTTGGATGCTTGATTCAGGCTCATACCACATGTGTCGGAATTCGAAATTAGTTCACTACTTACCGATCAGTTAATGGTGGTATTATTCTTATGGGAAATAATCATCCTGTAAGGTCGTTGGCATTGATATAATCCAAATCAAGTCACATGATGGAACCATGAAAACTTTGTCTAATATATATTCGGCATATTCCTGACTTAAAGAAAAATCTTATTTTTTTAAGTACATTTGATTCTCAAGGGTATAAGTCTTCTCCTGAAGGTGGAGTTATGAAAGTCTCCAAAGGTGCTCTTGTGGTGATTAGAGGTAGATTGGTTATTGGTCTTTATCTACTTCAAGGTAGCATGGTTATTGGTGCTACATTAGGATCATCTTCATCTGATTTAGATACTACTCGCTTGTGTTGTATGCGTGGGGCAAGGATGCCTATGGTGAGCAAGCATAACTTGCTTAGTGATTGAAAATTTGTTATACCTTTGTAAACATTGTGTTTGTGGGAAGCAAACCAACGTTAGGTTTAATACTACCATTTACAGGACTAAGGGTGTTGATTTTGATTTGTGGAACCTGGTGCCTATTCCATCAAGAGATAGTTTGCATATTTGATTATCCTGTTGGCATATTGGAGAAGGCAACTTTGATATTTTGAAGCTTGATAAAATTCAAGCCAAGATCGAGATTTGTTGATTTAGTGGCTTTGAATTCTAAGCCAAATGAGAAATCAAACTTGATGGCTTGAATTTTTTCTAACTTGGTGGCTAGTATTTATCAAATTTGATGCTTGAATTTTTCTAATTCAAACATTTAGGTGAAGTTAGACAAAGTTAGGTGAAGTTAAGAAAAATTTGTCTCCAAAGGTTCTATAAATAGAGCTTAATTCATCAAGCTTGAAACATAACACACCAATAACAATCCATCCTCTCTTTCTTTTAATGATAGAGTATAACTATTTATTCTTTGTGAGTTCTTCTCTTTTGTGAGTTGAGAGTATATACCAATGAGAAAAATCCTGATATGTATTTTGGGTATATTTGGGATTTGGGTATTAAGTGGAGTGTGTCCAAGCTTTTGTATCTCTATCATATTTCTATAGTGAAATATTTGGTTGTCTCCTTTGCCCGTGGATATAGGCTTTAAGCCAAACCACGTTAATCATTTTATGTCATCTTTGCTTTATGCTTCGCATATTTATTTGTGCTACTATCTTTATGCCTTTTGGGCCCGCCATTTCACAACACATTTCTTCTGGAATAATTTTGTGGACTAGTATAAATCAATGATGAATTTAATTTTGGACCCAAATTAATTTGATGTCAAACAATTATAATTTATTATTTAAGCCCAATGATTTGTGACCATTGTTGCTATTGGGCTAATTATTATTAAGCACTGTTTATATTGTGATTATGTTTATGGGTCCTTGTGCATGAGCTTCGTTGTGATGGGTGGCTTAGCCCAACACTTTACTAACACAAAGAGGCCCTCCTCCTAGCCAATATATAGGGTGTTTGGTTGCCCATTGACTCCATGACAGAAAACGTATTATGGAATAGGAGGAGTAAATCTCCTAAAATTCTCTATTGGATTTCTCTCTGAACTATTTGCATTTGTGTTTTGTATGTAAGGTTAGGAGATGTCTATGAATCTATTGTCTTCTTCTTCAAACTCTTCCAGGTAACTCTGATCCAATCTTCCAATTATCCTGCACATGTCATATTCAAGATTAAATTGATCTTTGGGATATAGGGATTTCACCTGTTATTTATATCTTTTGATATCTAAAATTCCTTCAAGTGATATTAGAGCCAAGTTTAATTCTGATATGGCTATGATAATATATTCAGATAAGGTGTTTATAATGCAAATTTTGTATTTGTGTGAAGCCTAATATACCAATTTGGGATTTCATGATTTTGCCGATTAATTTCGAGAGAAAATCAACATAAAGATCATATGGAACAGAATTAGTGTATAGAGAAAATTTCGCTTTGAAAATTATGAACTCAAACATAAACCCGATTTCAATTTGAAAACCCTTAATCCATATGTGTGCGAAATTGTTTCGATTTCCTTAGGGTTTTTATAGAGGATAAAATTTCGAACCTATTGACACTAAAATCATGTTTTTTCATCGAGTATTGAGAGAGAATCAGAAAAACCAAGGCTACCCACTTAGTATTTCACGGAATTTTCTGAGATGTTAAAGGCTATGGTTCGAAACAATCTTATATGGGTTTTGTAAAGCATTGAAAGAGGAATCCATAGACACAAAAATCACTCGATTTGGTTGAGAATCGAGAGATATCGCAATCGACCCGTTTGAGGTCTAATGGGTCGCTCTTAACTCACTGGGCGAGGAAGAAGATGAATAGTGACAGGGCTTTTTTTACCCACTCGCGGGCCCAAGCACGTGGGGGCATATAGGGGCCCATTGGGCCGTTTTCACCCATTTTTTCATTTTAGGGTTTTTTGATATCTTAAAATTATTGGTGATTTTTATTTTTTTATTTTTGGCATCAGAAATAATTATTGTTAATTTTTCATTGTATAAATTGCTTAAAAATATTTGATACTCTCCTAATTTTGGTCTAAAGTTTTTTGTGCGTATTTCTAACATTATTGGGCACATTATGTTTAGCACACTCTCATATTTGGTACTGTTTAGTTAATTAAATAATTTTGTGCTCTATTATGTGCATATTATTGATTATTGTGATTATGTCATATTACTATTATAAAACTTTGTGACATATGTTTATGAGATATGCTATTTTAGACTATTTTGTACTATTATTGGGTATTTTCAGTTGTGAGCTCGCCTTTGAGGGACGGATTGTGATAAAAAACTATTATATGGAAATTATTGTTACTAATATGACATTAGGAATTATTTTAATAATGTACTTGCCATATCGGGTTGTCCTTATTGATATAGTTCCTAATAATTGATAATTATAATTTTAAAGTTTTCAATATCCTCTTGATATTACAATTGCATAAGATGACTTTATTGTTGTTATATGCTCTATTTCATTTATACTCTAACTTGATATAGTTTAGCTATATATTGTGTTGGGTATTTTTTCATAATTGTGATCTCATAATTGTGTATAATGTTGTTTTGAGAGTTGTTATTTAAAATATTTTGGCACTTTTTTATGAATATTTTATATTTTACATACTCTCAAGTTAAAATATTGTGCATATTAATTATGAAATAATTGTTGTTGGATTTTGCACAATATTATGCTTGAGAGTCCTTGTCTACAACTTTTGAAACTATTGTTGGACATCTTTTATTATTGTAAGGTCGCCTTCATGGCTGACGTGCTATTTGTGAAAATTGTGTATTATATAATTTTGAAAATTATGAATTGTCTTATCTAATATTTTATATCATGTTCCATATGGGAAAAATATAATTGTGTATTGTAGTTTTATGGGAAACTAAAATTGTTTGATTTGGTTTAATATTGTTTTGAATTTTCCTTATATATAAAATTTAGGAATATGATTATACTCTTTTCTCCCATATTATATGGAATAATCCTTTTGTAAAAATTTTGTCATCTAATTTATGCAGTCAAAGTGGGAGAATATTTGATTTTGTAAGGATTGTATGGACTTGCATAAATTAATATTAGATTTAATTTGAAAATCTAAAATTATTATGTGTGAAAATATTATAACACATTGTGATTTTGAAAATATTGAGTTTTGGTTGTTTTCGCTGCTTACATAAAATTTGTTATAGTCATAATGTTATTTGATTTTGGCTAAAATTCCACTTGATATAAAGAGAAAGTTGTTTTAGGTGACGTTATGCACCATTATGAAATAAGAAAATAATTATGAGTTTGAAAAATCTCTTTATGTTTCATTTTACAACCAATGTTATTTTATTTTGAGGGGAATTTTAATTCACAATCTTATACTTGTTATTTTTTGTGTACTCTTCTAGATATTGTGAGTATTTCTTGAATATATATTCAAAATTTTAGTTTTTCTCCCATTTTGGCTGTAAAGTTTTTTTTTGCCTACGGTGGCTAATTTAAGATTATTTCCTTTTGAATAATATTGCAACTATTGTGGCATTAAGAGTTATATTGATAATGAACTTATCTTTCGATTTGTCTTTATTGATATAACTCTTAATGAGTTGATAATCGTGGTTTTAGAGTTTTCAATATCCTCTCGGACTAGCTCTAACAGCATGATTTTGTTGTGTATAAGCATTAGCTCCTGAATAATATTAGGAGTAATTACTTGTTTCTTGAACAATTTTGTAGCAATCCAATATCTTATAAATCTTTCGCAAATATTATTAGATTATGTATATAGTGGACATACCCTTCGGTGTAACATTATCTGATATAATTTTTGTGTTGGATTGAAAATGTTATTGGGTTATGTACATAATGAACACACTCTTCTGTGACGTTATTTGACATAATCATTGGATGATAGAGAAAATAATTTGAATTAAATTGTTTAATAATTTTATATCATTGTTATTATTTTTCTCTATCACGTCAGAGAGTTTTGTATATTGTAATTCGGGACCCTTCTGGGATTGCAATGATATAAGGATTCTAGTTCAATTAATCGCCTAATTAATTGAACGTAAGAAAAGCAAATTAATTTTATGCTCATTATAATATTTTGTTGTATGGTTTTCTCTTTCCCTTGTTGTTCTGTCATCGTTGTATTGTGCAAGACCTATATAAAGGACATTATTGGGTCTCTTGGATTATCTTATGATGTTGCTCCCATTAATATTAAAATTTTATTATAGTGGGAGTTAGAGACTTTATGTTTTGTTATGTCCTTACTATTGTTTTATAGGTCTAAAATGCTTTTGTTGACAACTTACTTTTGTGCTCAAATGAGCATTTAACTATTAGTTTGCGATGAGAGAGGAGACATTTGTTATACAATGTCAATTAGACATTGGTGATCTCCTCAGATTGTTTAGACAAAGTATGTTAATTGTTTAGAGAGTATGTTAAACAATTTTGTGAGATTCTGTTATAAAGAAATGACTCTGCACTCTTGTGTCTCTCTATTTTGTACTTTTGTTGCTAGAGAGAATAATGATAAGTTCAAACTTATATTGAGTACTCTATTATAGAGTTATCGCTGATCCCACTACTATTTATTGTACCATTAGAGTATTTTGAAATTTTGTGACCTCTAATGGGAATGTTTATGATATTATGATATATTGGATTAGTGGAAGAAGTGTGTACAATTATTATCATTATGTTGTTTCCTCGAGATTAATTTGGCAAGTTGTGATAAATAATTCTCGAGTTATTGTAGAATGTATTGTTATTGACCCTTAACCAAATGTTAGGCATTAAAGTTTATTATTGGTTACACAACATGTATAGGTATATTGAGGTCTCTTTGGTATTTTGGGTTAGTGGAGTTAGTTCTGTATATTTATTGTGACCTCATATGTTATTGTCATTTAAACCTGCAAACAGAATTATTGATATAATTGATATAATGGAAAATTATTGAAATATTTTAGACACATTTTTAATTTGTTGTCATCCTAAGATATTTTATTGAATCTAGAGAACATCTTGGCTATATGCTTATATTATCATATTTTGTTGTTATTGTTGCTATTGATAATGTTACTGTTGCTGTTGTGTTGTTATTATTTGTAATTATTAGTGTTGTGCATACTCTTATGTTAATATAGCACATTATGAGACATTTTGAACCCAGTCTCATTTTGTTATTATGCTGAGATTTGTTAGATCTCATTTAACATCTTGGTCAGATGCTTAGCCATTTTGTTAGGAATTGCTTTTTAATCACATATTGATGTATAATTTTGTTGTGCATTCCCATTTACTCATATACCACATTTTGTTGAGTCACCATGAAATGAACATCTTGCATGTATGATATCACTCCTTCGAGTATGATTTTCTACATTGTTGAGATGTTTGTTATCCTATTTTAGGGCATTTGGTTGGAAGTGTTTATTTGGTTCTAACATCTTGTTACTCCCACATATTGTAAATTAGTTTGGGTATTGTTTTATAACGTTTTGATTTATGTTGTTCAAGTGGTAGATTACTGGAATAATTTTATAGACTAACATAAATCAATGATGAATTTAATTTTGGACCCAAATTAATTTGATGTCAAAAAATTATAATTTATTGTTTAAGCCCAATGATTTGTGACCATTGTTATTATTGGGCTAATTATTATTAAACACAATTTATTGTGGATATATTTATGGGTCCTTGTACATGGGCTTTGATTATGATGGCTTAGCTTAACATTTACTAACATAAGAAGTCTTGCTCCTAGCCAATACATAGGGTCCTTGATTGCTCAATTGACTCTATGACACAGAAAACGTATTATGGAATAGGAGGAATAATCTCCTAAAATTCTCTATTGGATTTCTCTTTAACTGTTGCATTTGTGTTTTGTATGTCAAGTTAGGAGATATCTATAAATCTATTGTCTTCTTCTTCAAACTCTTCCAGGTAACTCTTATCCAATCTTCCAATTATATTGCACATGTCATATTCAAGATTAAATTGATCTTTGTGATATAGGATTTCACCTGTTATTTATATCTTTTGATATATGAAAATCCTTCAATTCCATATGGTATTCCTGAATGCGCAGCAATTAATCCTATAATGCTTACTTATTGTTAATTAGTTGTTAGTCTCTCTTTTTTCCTTTGTAAAATTAAACTAAATTCTGTCCGTGAGCAACGAATCTTCATAGATTTGGCAATTCTTTTATGTTTCAACTTCTAATACTCAAGGACGTGCTTACAGTTGTGGACATCAAATTTGCTAAACCTTTTTTCCCGCTGGTTACGGTAAGCTTATTTTATACCCAGAAGCAACGCTGTGGGGTATAACGGTGGGGAAGAAATAAAGCAAAAAGAAAGAGAAGAGAGCATGTCAGTTTGTCTTTGCAATGCAGTGATGAATGCTCTGCCAAATTGCTTGAAATTTCTTTTATAACAACGTGGAGCTTTCTCTTCCATTTATTTTATCAAGGGTTTCGTCAAAGGTACTTAAAAAAGTACCTGAACTTAAAGAGCACCTGTTAAGTAATTAAAAAAGAAAAACGTTGAAAATAGCTCAAAGTTTTTTTCTATGCAGATTTAATTTTAATATATTGCCATAGCACATAAAATGTTTTTATATCATCATTCAATTAAATCTTCTTATGTGCATGTTTTTTGAATCATCGGGATAAGAATCAACCATGTTTTACGTATTTATATAAGATTAAATAATTATATAAAAATATTTTACTTTAGTGGTATATCAAAGTTAAACTTTTTTTTAATATATTTCAGAATGTTTAGAGTGTTTTTTCACATTACACTTTTTTTTTAATCTTTTTTACCATATTTTCATTGCATGGGTTGATTAAGTAAATTAAGCATGCACATGGGTACTTTCGAGAATATAGAAGTATATTCTCATGAATTAAGGATTCATTTTCCCCCTTTTTTTTTAAGTCTTTGTTGGACTCTTGTTCTTTTGGTGAGGCTCATTTAACTCATGTTCGCCTATAGAGCCCAACAAAATGCAACACGACCAAAGCAGGCTTAGCCCAAAGGAATGTCTTCACATAAACAAAAAAAAAAAAGGAGAGGAATTTCTTCGCAACAAAATAAAAAGGAATCTATTCGTACCAAAGTTAAACCCCAAGGGTTTTACAATGCGTGACTATAAGGAAATAAGAGGTATGTGTGTGACTGTGACAAATAAGAAGGAAGAAGTATTATTTTAATGTTTAACAAAGGATAATATTATAATTATAAATAATAGTGCGGGATAGTTATGGAAGATAATTTTATGAGTAAAGTCCCAATTTAGTCCCTTTGATTTGTAGTGAGAGAGACAAGTTAGTCTTCAAATTTAAAAAATCTCATATTAATTCATCAGATTTCAAAAATGGGGATAAATTAATCCTTCTGGAAAATTGTCATATAAGTTGTATTATGTTAGCTTACTTACGTATATTATTAATTTGTTTATATGTCCTGTTAATTTTCATGATAATTCTAACTTGCCTCACTATTCTAAACGAAGTCGTTTAATGAAGTCATTTAAACTTTCTTCTTCATCTTCTTCTCTCACTCATAGAAGAAAGATTTTAACTTTAAATTGTCATTTGCTCTACGCAAAACAAAAGACTGCGATAAGTTAATCCAACTTAAAATTAACAGTATACGTAAACAAGTTAATAGAACACATAGATAGTTCTATTAACAGTTCAGAACAATTTAACGAAGAACTAATTTATTCCTATTTATGAAATTTGAGTACTAATATTAGATTTTTCAAATCTAAAGACTAAATTTAGTATTTAGTCTAATTTTATTAACAAACCATTTTTGCTTCTACTGTTTTTAAAAGCTCATTATCATTAGTACTAAAAAATAGTGGATTTTTAATTTGAAGTTTTTTTTTTTTCGTAAAAGAGTCAATTCAAACACCCGAAAAAAGTGCTTTTTTTCAAGGGAAAAAAACTAATCCAAATGCACTCTTAGTGGTCTTCAGATATCTCTATTGCCTCGGGTCAAAAAAATAAATGTCTAGAAATTGCGGCTCATCTTTGGAATGAAGGCTCCCCCTTCAATAAGCAATTCGATTTGCCAGGTTATGTCAATTTAAGCCTGCAATTCTCCTAGGAAATACTTAGGCCTACCAGCACAATGGGGGAAATATAAGAATTCTTGTTTAGCATGGATCAGAGATGCAATGATTAGGGGGCAAGGTACCTAAGATCGTGAGATAGATCGTGGAATCGCATGATCGTACACTCCCAACACCCCTTTTGCAATCCCGATTCCACCACTGGCCTCGCTGCCGCCGCCTCGTTGTAGGATCGCCAGGGAAGACCGTGGGATCGCTGGAATCGCATGATCTTTGCACGCCGAGTGAGTTCGTTGGTTTAGCTGGACCGAATGGCCCAAACCCGACCAGTAACCACCGGCTCTGTTTCGGTCTTCTCCTCTTCATCGATCTCTGTAGATCTGCCTCTTTCTCTCTGCTCAACATAACTGCCAGCAAAAACTGTTGGCAACCGAGCTCTTCGACATGGTTCGTGGCCGCCACTTTTCTCTCCCTTCTCAGTTCGCACAAGCGCACAACTTTGAGCTCACAAACAAGGTGAGAGCAGGGGAGGAAGAATGAAGCAAAAGAAAGAAGAAAGTAGTAGTGGTTGTCGTGGTGAACAAGCTAACAACCAGCGGAGAAACAACAGAGACAAATCGAGGGAGAGGGTTGGCGGTGGCAAATAAGACCAAAACCATCGTTAGCCGGCGGTGAAATAGCCAAGAGCCATTGATAGCTCGCTCGAGAGCCAGAGAAGGAGAGAGGGAGTAAGGGTGCGGCGATGCTTATTTAGAAGGTGCTCTCTAAGGGTTCCTTTTTTTTTCTCTCATGGTGGGATAGATATTTTTAGGCTGAAACCCTATTTTAGGGGTTAATATGTGGACTGGTTTTGTTTTTATTATTGGGCTTTTGCTTTTCTAAACAAATAATTGGGTCATTAAGCCTCGGAGTTAAGATAAAAAAAAAGTCTCCCAAAGAAATAAACATGGGCTAGATTTGAGTCTTTTCTTTTGTTTATTTTGCTTAATTGTGTCATGTTACTTGCATATATAAATGGTATGAAAATAATATATATTTTTTGTAAAATTTACAATTCAAGTTACAATTTAATGTTTTATGATTTTGAATCTCTTTCCGATCTTAATAAAATCTCCATCCTAGCTACCTTGTTAGGCGGATGGGGTCATGTTACGGTGATCCAACATATGTTTTTGACCATCACATGATTCATCATTTGTTTCCAATAGATTTTATTTGATCAGTGTAGATTTAAAGATATAATAATTATTAAAATTATAAGATAAAAATAAATTTTTAAATTTAAAAATAATAGTTTAAAATTACAATGTTAACATTCATTTCTTTTCCAATCTACCTGTAAACCCTTAATTGTTCTCTTTCATCCTACCTCCCCACTCCCCACCAGGCCACCATCGCCATATGCTGCACCTTTTTGTTTCAAATGTGAGCCATATTATCATTACCTCAGAGCTAAAAATGAAATCTTGAATATTGGTAGCTCATAAACTTGCAGAAAAAGGTTGGAAAAACCAAATGAATTCAATTCCAAAAATGAGGTTTGATTAAAAAAAAAAGGTGGAATATTTAGCAAGAAGGATATGCTTATTGATATGTCTGCTGGCGTGATGGCGTATTGAGCTATAGACAGAACCCCAAGTAGAAAACACGAATCTGACAAGTTTATTATACCGTTATGGCTCTAAGTGTTGCTGTGAAGTAATGTGCAAAACACAAGAAAGGTGAGGAACTAAGGAAAGAAAGAAGAAGAAGGGAAGAACTCCCACGGTGGTAACATTGGTAGAACTTGAAAAAAAGAAGGGCCAGCATTGGAGGTCTGTGTGTGAGACTGAGATGGAGGTTGGTAGTAGAGGCACACCAATGGCGAGAGGTAGTGATTTGCAGTAAAGGCGAAGGTGGGCAGCTGCTATTTGTAATTTTATTAAATTCTATGGTAATTATAAAATATACATGAGGTTACTATTGTAATTTCCAGGACTTTAAGAACCGACCATGAGATGGTCTAGAACAATAGCTGGACAACCTTAACACGACCCACGATAGGGAAGCTAGAAGGCTTGAAAGAAAAGCTACTAAATCCAAGCATCTCATCCTATGCCATGTCTGTTCTCCAATTTCCTAAACATTCTTGTGAAGAACTGTGTGTTAGGACAACAAGCTTCTGGTAGAGCAGGAATGGTAAAGATAGAGGCATCCATTGGAAAAGCTAGAACCTCCTCACCCAAAGCAAAAAGTTAGGGGTTTGGGTTTCAAGGAGTTCTATGGCATGAACTTAACTTTTCTAGCTAAACAAGCTTGGATAATCCTAAATTAATCTAATGCAATATAAGTCCAAGTCTTGAGAGCTATATGAGGATTTTTTTAGAGCTCGAAAAAAAGGAGCTTCTTGGATACGGGACAACATTTTACAGGGTAGCTAGAGACTTCCAACCACCCTTAGGCTATGATGTTAAATTGTTAACTCTTTGGTCAGCTTCATCATAAATCCAATAAATAAAAAGTGAAACATCTAGCACATAAGACCTACTTTGCCCCCTATCCTAGCTAGTGTTCTAAATTGTGGACCGCATCACATGATGCCGGATATTGCAGTGGAACATGTGACAATGGCATTACACCGTAATCGTGGCGTGAACTTAAATCACAAAAAAGTCACAATGTAACGGTGTTAAGTGCAACAGGATGCATCAAGTAAAATGTCCCATGTTCTGTTTATGCCAGCCTTCCAGTACATCAATTTTTGTTCCTTTTTTATTTTTCAAAGAAAAGATTCTTTAGCTCAATATTCACAAATCAAAAGAAAAAGAAAAGATTCCCCATCAATCATCGATAAATCAAGACAAATGGTATACCAAGATTTGAAATTAACTTGAACACATTCATTCATTCAGAAACTATGCCTCTCTGTTTGCTCTCTTCATCCTCTCAACGATTGTACTCTTAAAGAAGACCTGAGACATGGACAGTGTTGTTGGCAACAGAAGCCTTGTAAAGTGGGTGGTGGTGGCCGGAGGAAGAAGAAGAGGAAGATGAAGGGTTCCATGCCAACCAACCCAAAAACCTTGTCGCTATGACCTATGAGAAGATGAGTCTCATCAGCTTTGCATTCTCCATCGCCATTTAGGTTGAGACTTTGCAATTAAAATCACTAAAAGCCAGCCTAGGAGGAGTAAGCTCTGTGCTCTTTGCCTTTGTCATTTTTTTTTTTTTTGTCAATAAGTGTAGATTTGTGTTCTTTGTGACTTAAGGGAGGAAGGTTGTGGTTCTTTCATTTTGAAAAATGAAAAATGGAAAGATTGAGAAGAAGAAGACTAGTGCGAGTGGCTATGCTCCACCCTCCACGAGATGAAGAAAATTATGGAAGGAGAATGAGCTTTTCATTTTAATATATTTATATATATATATATATATATAGAAGAGTGTGGAAGAACTTAGAGAGGACCACGTGGTGCACGCGATGGCCTTTTTTTAAAAAAAATTTCTATATATATATATATGCAAAGAGGTTCAGCGAACCTCAATGGTGGCTGCATTTTTTTAAAAAAAATAAAACATTTTGGGAGGGGAAAGCATGTAGGCAGTGCTTGGATTTTATATTAAAATAAAAATAAAATATATTGAACAAAATTGTTTTGAAGGTATTTTTATTTATGTAAAATAGGCACAGAAGGAAAAAAAATAAGGCTGTGAATTTTATTTTATTTTAACATTTATGTATAAAGTATTTTTTAGTTAAATATTTTGTGTTGAATTAATTGGCTTGTCATATTTAAATTTTGTCTTAAACGAATTACTATATATTTTTGTGAGCAGGTATTGTAAAACTTTTACAATGCCACCAAGAGAAGAACTTCTAATAGGAGGCTGGAGGGTGCTCCAAGTGATGATATTGGATAGCATTTTAGAGAACCTTTGACTGGAAGAATCGAAATAATATTAGATGTAAACTTTGTGAGAGAGTAATAACGGCGGCAATACTAGATTGAAGCAACATATAGCACATTACAAACACTACTAGAAAATGGAGGAACTGACACATTTTACTGACAGGTATGTAACAATCGGTAATTACTGGTTGCTTACAGACGGGTGAAGGATTAAATTCGAGTTAAAACAATTTACATAAATACCCGTTTGTAGATGTTGGTAAATGATGGTGCCAATCATCGGTATTTGGTGTGCATAGTATCCGATGGGCATCCGACAACTTAACCGACGGGTGAGTTTTATATTTAATAGTGAACATTTACCGATAGGTAACCGGGTACTCAATATATTTAATATTTAATAATTTATGAATTAAATTACCGATTCCCGGGTATTTACGGTTTTAAATATATATTATTTATGAATAAAATTACCAACAGGTAACTAAGGTACTCAAGATGATAAATATTTAATATTTTATGAATTAAATTATTGATCATTTTACCGACAGGTGGCTAAGATTTTTAATATTAAATTACCGATGGGTCGACCAATGGGTATTTGAAATTTCTTTGCACCGCAAACTTTTGGCATGCCCGTCACCCGTCGGCAATACGTTGGTAATTATATATTAGTGATACACACGTTTCATTTATTTCAATGTGATCATTGCCAACTTCACAATCTTGGATAGTGTCTTCGTCATATCTTGAATAATCCATTTCTGAAGCAATATGGTTATATACTCTGGCTTTAAAATAGAAGCCTCGTTCATATTTAAAAAATAATAAATATTCATGTCCCAAACAATAACGCATTGTAAATTTTTTCCAGCCATATATTTCAATACAACCATAGCTATATAATTTTTCAATGGCGGGCTCAAATTACTATTTGACTATTTTTATTTTATTGCTCATCTTTATAATAATATTTATAATTATTGTATTGACTGAAATATGTAACAATGGAAACTCATAATTTAAGGGAAGATGTGTTGAAATGTTAAATTTTTTTGTAGGAATAACACATTAAATAAAAATAACCATGTTTAAAAAAACTTAAAATCTATTTAAAAGAAATATGTGATGATGGAAACTCGTAATTAAACAAGTATATGTCGAAGAATTTTTCAGAATATTTGTTGAGATAATAAGATTAAAGTAGTTATACCTAAAATTTAAATAGCAATTGAATTTATTTTTTAAAGTAATAACTTTCTATCTTTAAATAATTGTAGGGTCTAGAGTTAATTACAAGCACAATGTTACCTTCAAATCAATCATGGATGTATGATAGATTGCATCCTAATAGAGGGGGGATTAAATTGGACTTTTATAATGGTATTGAAGAATTTATGAGTGTGGCATGTAAAACACAACAGTTCATTAATGAAGCAAAAGTTATGTGTCCATGTAATAGGTGCAAATGTAGGAAGTATATGGATGACGATATAATAAGGGTTCATTTGTACAAGTGGGGATTCATGCTTGATTATTGGGTTTGGATGAAGCATAGGGAGGTAGTTAACACATGGAATCAAGTGGGTATGTGTGAAACTGGAAGTAGTTCTAGTGGGATCCATATAACTTAGCACGACGTAGGTAATGTGCTGTGGGAGGATAACCTATTTAGGCATCATGAGATAGTGTTTGATGTTGCTTGGTCTGAATTTCCTGCTTGTTTCGCCTTCTCGAGGAGCCTAACCAAGATACCACTCAATTTTATAGTCTACTAGAAGCTGCCAATCAACCTTTATGGGAAGATTGTGCGCACTCTGAATTGTCATTAGTAGTTCGAATGTTGAGCATTCTAAGGAATCAAAGCCAAAGTTCTTTTGATCAGTGGGCTACACTGATCATGAACTAAATTGAACCCGATACAATTCCAAAAGATTTCTATCAAGCTAAAAAATTAGTTTCTAAACTTGGGTTGAAGGAAATAAAATTGATTGCTGCTTGAAAGGTTGTATGCTTTATTATAAAGATGATAGTTCATTGACTGAGTGTAAGTTCTGCCAAGAGCCTAGGTTTAAACCCAAAAGACGTGGAAGTGGGAGGTATAAGGATGTCCCAGAAAAGAATGCACTATATGCCCTTAATCTTAGGCTCACAAGACTCTACGCGTCAATGAGTTCGGCTCCTCATATGAGGTGGCATAGTGAAAATCAAAGGGATGATGGTGTGATGACGCATCAATCGCACATGAAGCGTGGAAAAGTTCGACCAACAATATCCTGATTTTTCTTGTGACCCACGAAATGTTAGATTGGGACTTTGTTCAGATGGATTTACTCAAATAATAAATTTAGCAAACCCTATTCCTTGACCCAGTAGTTACGCCCTATAATCTTCCTAACATGTGCATGAAAGATCCTTACTTATTCTTAACATGTATAATCCCTGGCCCTGATAATTCAAAAGCTAAGATTGATGTGTATTTTCAACCCCTAATTGATAAATTGAATGAGTTGTGGTGTCATGTTCTTACTTACGACATTTCAACTAAGACTTCATGATGAAGCTGCATTAATGTGGACCATCAATGATTTCCCAGCTTATGGAATGCTGTCTAGATGGATGACCCAAGGCAAATTAGCATGCTGAATTTGTATGGACGATACTAAAGCATTCACCCTGAAACATGGAGGAAAGAACTCTTGGTTTGATTGTCATAGAAGGCTCTTAGATTCTGATTATCCCATAGGCAAACCAGATATGGTTTTAAAAGAAATTGTGTTGAACATGATGAGCCTCTAGTTAGACTAAGTGGCCACGAAATGTGGAATTGAGTTAAGGATATCCCAAAAATAATGGAAATCAGAAAGGTAGTGCAGCCAGGCTATGGAGTATACCATAATTGGACCAAACAAAGTATTTTCTGGAGTTACCGTATTGGAAGTATAATTTGGTGCGTCATTGTTTAGATGTCATGCATATTGAGAAAAATGTGTTTGACAACATTATGAATACTGTATTGGATACAGATTGAACAAAAGACAATGACAAGGCAAGACATGATCTTGCTGAGTATTGCATGCAGCCTAATTTGCATTTACAAGAACTAAGAGGGTTGTTTCTATAAACCAAAGGCCAAATTTGCCCTGAGTTCCAATTAGCAACAAGCAGTTTGTCAGTGGCTTAAGGAGTTAAGAATGCCCGATGGTTATACTTCAAACTTAAGTAAATGCGTCAATGTTGCACAAGGTAAGCTTGTTGGCATGAAAAGCCATGATTGTCACGTGTTCATGGAGTGTTTGCTTCCAATTGCATTCAGAGAGCTACCTGATATTGTCTAGAAGCGTCAAAGCTTAGTCAGTATTTTAGAGATTTATGCTCTTCTATTCTTCGGTGTGATGATCTGCTTGTCATGGAAAAAAATATTCCCAAAATTCTTTGCAAATTAGAGAGAATTTTTCCTCTTGGGTTCTTTGACTCAATGGAACACTTGCCCATACATTTGGCATATAAAGCACAAGTGTGTGGACCGGTTCAATAGATGGATGTATCCATTTGAAAGGGAAATAGGAGGGTTTAAAAGAATCGTGAAGAATAGGTCTCAAGTGGAAGGATCTATATGCCGAGCTTATCTAGCGAAAGAGACTTCAAATTTCTACTCATTTTACTTTCAGCCACATGTTCAATCTAGGAGAACTTAGGTTAGTCGTAACGACGATGGAGGGGAGTGTTCTATTCCACCTACATTGTCTATATTCAATCAACCTGTCGAGCTTGGAAAGAGTGTGCCTCAATGGCTGACTTCCAATGAGTGGAATTCCGCACACTTATATATTTTGCTAAATTGTGACGAGGTGCAACCATTCAGATTGTAAGTCAAAAATCCTTTTTTTTTGTGTAGGTGTGAATATGATGTTATGCATATAAATAAAATAACGTAAAATATATTTTCAACAAAAGATACTTTGAACAACTGCACGTCAAGATTCTCTTCAATAATTTTTGAATTGGTTTAGATTACATGTAAGTCCGCTTGTTTTAGATTATGTACTCCAAAATATTATCTGTTAATTTTGTTTGATACAAGTAAGTTTGACATTTCAAACTTTATGTACGTAGGTTCATAACAAAAATAATGGTGTAACATGTCCCCATTTGTTCAATTTATCTTGGGGCCCAAAAAATAAAGTTGTAAGTTGGCCCATGTACTATGTTAATGGGTACAAGTTTCACACAGCTTATTGGGGTGAGGAAAAAAATCGACAATACTGGTGTTTGTGTTAAAGGCGATACTTGGGAAGGAGAATGTGATTGGTATGATGTTGTTAAGGAAATCCTTGAGTTTGAGTACGTAGGTGAGCTCACAAATAATGTGTCCTATTCAAATGTGAATGGTATGACCCTACCCAACTAACTTGGACACATCAACACAAAATTACAAAATCATTGAAATCAATCACACCAGAAGATATAGAAGTTATGATCCATTTATTATAGCCCAAAATACCAGACAAGTATATTATATGTCTTATCCTGGAAAAAGTAGGTCATAGTGGAGGGTTGTGAATAAGATAAAATCAAGAGGTATGGTTGAAATAAAGGAAGATACTGTTGAAGATGCGTATCAAGTGGATGATCCACATCCTTCAAGGGCAGGACTTGATGCAGACAACTGAAAACCCCCCTTTCATTGACTATTGGGAAGTTGACTAAATTGAATGCACAAGTAACCATCCAATCAGAAATCACAAAGATGAAACAAATGATAGTAGTGCTGATGAGTCACCTAGTGATCAACAAAAGTGATGATAAAAACGTCATACACTTTCAAATTAACTAAGATGTTTAATATTATATGCAATATTATTATGCAATTATTTGAAATTTCCTGATTTAATTAATGTTTTGTTGTGTATTATTTTTTAATTGTTTCAGGATGGCTGGTAGAGGCAGAAGCCGACCTCGAAGGTCGTGTACCCACCACCACCACCTCAGCCACCGCCCCTCCCACCATCTCAGCCCCGCCCCTCCCACCACCTCACCATCGTCCCTTCCACCACCTCAGCCACCGTCCCTTCCACCACCTCCACCACCTCCCTTTCCCCCACCTCTACCTCAATCCCGACCATCAGCACCTAGGCTTTTGGATGATGCCCACTCCTGGGAATGTCGAGCCCCCACCCTTCCGTATTCACACTCACAGCTTACTCGCATTACTGACCCCTCCCTTAGCCCTATCACTACCCTTACTCCCAGCCCGCATCTGATCAGACTCATTCCTCATTGGGGTCACAGGCATGGGATGCCAATGGGAGGCCTCTCGGCCAAATGCAGGCCACTTGGGCCTAATGGTAGACTGTTCTGGACATAGAGGACGGTAAGGACAGGAAGTTGAAACATGTTTTTTATTACATTTTAATTTTACATTGCTTATGATATTTGAGTTATTTTGATTGGTTTTTTATTTTTTTCATTTATGTAATAGTTTTCTCCCATTTGCTGGCTTACCATAGGATCATTAAGGTTATACAGAGTTGGTATAACCATCCGTGACCCACATGGACGACATCCCTGCTGATGTCAAGGAGTCGTGGTGGAAGGAGTGGAAGGTAATTATATGATTGCTTTGCTTTTGTTAAAATATATGTTTACATTATTTAATTATATGCTTGATATATAATCACTAATGTGTTGTGGATTTGTTTATGCAGAAAATATTTTACATTGAGCCCGAGCATGAGCTCGCATGAAGAGGGCTTGGAGGATTAAGTCCTCCATATGTTTCATGATGTCCATAAGGGACACATGAAAAACTCATGGCTAAACGACGCCACCTTGGCTGAGTTGCAGCGCCACTGGGCCAATGACCCGACCTTCAAGGATAGGTCAAGTAAGGGAAAGACAAACCGACCTCAAAAAAGGCGGGTCACTACACATGGGTAGGTCGAGCACCTAGGAGAGGACCCGAAGCGCTTGGTAATTCTTTACCCTTTCTACATTTTATAATAACATTTACTATATTTGAATTGTGACAAATACTATATTTTGATGACTTTATTGTGCTTATTTGTGCAGGTGAGGAGTTGAGCCGCCCTCCAACATAGGGCGAGCTTTTTGGGAGACTCACACCCGAAGGGTGAGAAGAGGGGCACCTGAGAGGTCTGAGGTCTCGCTCCAAGGCAACCTATGTAAGTTTAAATTTAGACATACCTTTACTTAATTTGTATTACTATTTTCATTTATGTCATAATCATTACTTACAACTTGTTTTTTCTTTTTTTCCTTTATAGCGCGAGTTTACATACCTCTGGAGCAAGCCCAAACCCACTACCAAACCTAGATGGCTAAGGTTGGGCTCGATGCTAACATTCCTCCTCCTCCCAACGAGGAGGATGTATGGGCCCAGGTGGTGCGGCCCTTACAAGGGTTGCATATATGGGATGGGGTACTATCCTGAGTATATCCCCATCCTCCACCATGGGTCAGCTACGGGGATGATGCCCTGAGGGAGGGTGTCCATGCCCTCAACCATGAGCTGCAGGAGCAGGCCAGTTGATTAGCAGGCGGAGCAGCAGGCTCCTTCAGGAGCTCCAGGAGGAGGGGTAGCAGTTGTGGAGGAGGAGCTGAGAGAGACCGAGAGCTAAGCTCTCCTGGAGCAGGAGAACACAAAGAAGGAGCAGGAGAAGCAAAGAAGGCGAAGGCTTAAGCTCTAGAAGATGCAGGAGAAGATCATTGCAAATGTCATGACATTCTTTCGGACATGCAGGCTTCAAGATCCTCCAGCTCAGCAAGACGCTCTCCCATATCTCATTCCCCCATATCCCACTCCCCTCTATCTCTAAGGGCCATCACAGTTCTACCCTTTGAACTACGATGATGGTCCAGAGATGCGATGATGATGATGTAGCCGAGGCCGCCGATGATGTCTACGCTAGGACTTCAACTAATTTTTATCTAGCTTTTTCATTTTTTACTTTCTGGATATTTTTTACATTTACTGTAGTTTTAATATATTTATTGTTATAATTTACTATTTTATTTATACAGTTAATTTATTCATTTTATTATTCTTCTTATTTAATATAAGTTTGATTGATAATTAGGTTATTATATAAATAAATAATTAAATAATAAACCATTAAAGATAAATTGTAATTTAACCCACGAGTTACCGATGGGTTTATCAGTTGGTAAAAGACAATATTAATTAAATAAAATTATATTTTCAAAACTATTTACCCGTTGGTAAAAAGGTAAAAATTATTTTTATACCCATTGGAAAAAAGGTAAAAAAGTGCCTAATTCCTTATGAAATTTCAGATGTATATCTAGAAGTTGAATATAAAAACATGCAGGAATGGATAAATAAGTTGAAAAGCACATGGAATGCGAGAAGTGTGACAATAATGTGTGATGGTTGGACAAACGTATAAACCATACATATATTATGAATTTTTTGGTGTACTGGAGTAAGGGAACAATTTTCTTAAAATCTATTAATGCTCTAGTCTTGGTAAGAGATATACAAATTATTGCTTTCAATTGCTTGATAAAGTTGTTAAGGAAATAGTAGAAGAATATGTGTCTAGGTGGTTACAGAGAATGAAAAAGAACTGAAAGTAGTTGGTCAAAAATTGATGGAAAAGAAGCCACATCTATACTAGACTTCATGTGCAGCTCACTATTTAGATCTTTGCCTGGAGGATATAGGAAAGAAGAAAAATGTGAAGAGAATATTGGATGAAGCAAAGATTGTGACATCTTTCATCTACATTCACATATGGACTGTACATTTCATGAAAAATATACTGCAAGTAGAGAGATTGTTCGTCCTATAATTACTAGGTTTGCAACACAATTCTTACAACTTCAAGCAATTATGAAGCAAAAACAAGGGTTAAGAAATATGTTCAACTCCAAAGAATATAGAAGATCTAAATTTGGTAAAGAAAAGAATGGACCAGCATCTAAGCATGAAATATTGTTGTAAATAATGACTTTGGATCAAGGCTAATGATATATTGAAAGTATTTGAGCCTATTGCAAAAGTTTTGAGACTGGTTGATGGTGATAGAAGCCGACAATGGGTTTTATATATGAAGCCATTGATCAAGCTAAACAATCTATTCAACTAATTAAATTCTCACTATCACTAGGTACAATGAATTAATAGATGAATGCTAGAGATTCATGCATTGTAATCTTCATTGAGGTACATCAATTTAATTACTAATTGATATTTTTTTATAATATTTATAATTCATAGATGTGCACACTATAATTTATTAACTTTTTTCCAGGATGTTTCTTAACCCACAATTTCAATATGGAGTTGAACATAGGACTGATATATATAAAGAAACATTTGATGGAACAATAATGTGATCATGAAATTAAAAAGAAATTTAGATGATCAAATTAAAACATTAAATCAAGTTAGTAATAAATTTTACATTGTAATTTAGTACTTATAATTTAATATAATATATTTAGATATTAACATATTATATTGTTATATATAGTTATCACCTTTTAGGGAGATGAAAGAAACTTTTGGAACACCACAAGCTCAAAGAGCTTGGAATCAAATGAATCCAGGTAAAGTGTTATTTTTCTTTGTTTTCCATGTTGATGCAAATAAATTTATTTTAGCTTTTATTTTTTTTGTAACTAATAATGTATTTTGTTTGATTAATTTAAATAGCTAAATGGTAGTTGACACACGTGCTCCGAACTTCAACGTGTGGCAGGAAAAGTTCTAAGCAAAACAACTTCAGCCACAAACTTGAAAGAAATTAGAGCACATTCAGTTATATACATACCAAGGCAAGAAATAGACTCATATAAGAAATTGCAAAATCTTGTCTTTACATTTTATAATATGAAGTTGAAAATGAGACTTGAAATGAGGAAAAGTCAAGAAGAGATTGAAGCTAGTTACAATCCAATTAATCTTGACTATATTTTTCAAGATGATGATCCATTGTCACCATGGATTGAAGAAAGAGAAAAACCACTATTATAGATAGTACAAAATGCCGAGTGGTTACCTATAGTGGATACTGATGATGAAAATATGGAAGTTAGTGATGATGATGCAAATTCTGAAAATAGTGGTGGTTTAAGTCCACCAAGTAACAATAGTGTTAATGGTGGTGATAATGCGGAAATTGAAAAAGTGACGACGAGGGTGATGGCAATGGTGATGGTGATGAGCAAAGACAAAATGATCCATATCATGAGGTACCATGCAATGGGCATGACAAAAGCTTAGTTATAAATATGACCACTTATAATATGCTTGATATATCTTCTGAGAGGTCCTTTGATAGTAGAAGAGTTGGCTCGCAAACTAAAAGAGGAAGATAACAAAACATTGCAATTGAAGAATCTTCCAGTTCTAATGTTGAACAAAGTTTAAGCAAATTTAATATTGATGACTCATCTCAAAGTAGTCAAGGGCATTATCCACCATATTATCACATCCTATCCTTATTTCAGTCCATATAACCAATATGGAAGTGGTCAAATTCCACCATATCACCAAATGCCAATGAATTACCAATATCCTTATTACCAATAACCAGGCAGTGGATTTTTTTTATGTCTTTGGCTAAGGAGATACACAAGGTGACGGCCAGAATGAAAGTGGAGGTTATGATCTGCGCGTCATTCTACCATGTGGTAATAGACATCGTGTAAATTTTATTTGACTTATTTCCTATATTTTTATTTAAATTATTTATTTTATTATTTAGTTTTACTAATATTTTCATTTAATTATATTTTTATGTGAAGGTAAATATTGATTATCTTAAAATATCAAGATTCTAATTATGATTTATTATTATATTTTGTTTTGTAGTGAAGTAATATCTTTAAAATTGTGGTGCCATTTGTTCATTGCATGTGCCAATTAGTGACTTGATCACAATTGCAAGATGTTGAGTTTCTCTTAGAAATTCTAATTTTATTGTATCATTTTAAAAATATGAGAATTTTGTATTTAATATGTTAGAGACACAAGTTTGTGTCAAATATGTTGGAGACTTGTTTATTTTGATGCTATAATTAGTGTACTTCTCTTATTTTTATATTTTGTGCCAAAAAAAAGGATCACACTGAATTGACGCAATCAACCACGATCGCTACCACAATTTAGAAAATTTAGAACACTGATCATAGCTATTTAAGCCTTGCAACTTCCTATCAGTTACACAGGATTCCCTGAGAGATTTATAAGGCCCACACAAAATATGATTGTTACTCAGTTTAAATTGGGTACCATGCATGTGGCTAAAAACTATTTGGGGATAACTTACATTGCAAGAAGATAGTTAACCCCTTCGTTGTGCCCCTAGATTGCTCCTATTTGGTTTGGATCACAACTTTACTTGGTACCAATGGTAGACAATGTGATGAGAATAGACACATGAAGGGTCATGTTACGATGGTACACCGCATGTTTTGGACTTTGATCTATTGGTCTACCATTTGCAGCCATCAAATATGATGAAGTTTTAATGAATTCTATGATCTAAAGACATAATAAATATATACAATAATAAAATAAAGTAATAATTTTAATAGTTAAAAAATATATTTTCTAAAAGACCTAACTACCCTCCTGCCCCTCTAATTGTTATCACTTTTCCTCCAATGCCACCACCCTACTCCATGACATGATGGTCACCTATAAATTGGGGATGAAGCTACCACACACACACACACACACACACACTCTCTCTCTCTCACTAGCAAGCATGACTGGGACTCCAACAAATTAGAGAAGGGAAGTAGAGATGGTTGGAGCTTGGTTTGGCCATGGATTTTGGGAGGTAATTATTGGGCGCAGTGCATCGGTCATCTTGGTTTCCATCGCCAATAGTGTCTAGTGACACTTGATTTGCTATGTGGGCACCTTTGCAAATGGCAGGAAGCAATGTTTCCATGGTTTACCACGAGGAACCTCACACTATATCTCGTCTCTCAAACAAGATATAATCTCTATGACAAATGGGTTTGTGATAGAGCGAGGAAAAACTAAGCTAATTTGCTTATAGGTTAAGGCAAGTGGTAGTAGGTTGAGGAATCATGAAATGGGTATGAGTTATATTCAATGATGAAAGAAAAAGTGCTTCACATCAAGCTGTGGTTTGAGAGAGAGAGAGAAGGGTCGAACATTTAAATTTGGTTGAAATGGAAAATTAAAATATTGAAGGTTAATTTGATTATTTTGTAGTAATTTTAAATGGACCATTACATTATCCAAAAGAGGTGTTGAACCACGTTAACACGACCCTTAAAACGAGTATTTGAAGCTATATTGAAAGAAAGAGAGTCTATGAGTTAAAGACTTATGCTTCGTGCAAATATTTTATGGCCGATATGGAAAGAAGGAATGACTTCGTCTTCAATATGTAATAAACCAAAATCCATCTTTCATGATAATTAAAAGTTATTGCATTTACAATGTTCGCCTTAAAATGTCAACATTCAATATTCACCTAAAACAAATCATTTATTTAATGCTTTCCATGTATCCAATGGCCATGCTGTTGTTGCAGTTAACCACATTTTATGAATATGGCTAAATAAAATTATTGTGTGGCTAAATATCAAAATACTCTTCACCCCTTCTCAATCCCTACTCTTCTACTTCCACCCTCATTCTCCCACCTTTGCCTGACCCACCTCCAACAACTACCCATGTCACGCCATCTCCTCCCTCATCCACCACCACCATAACCAACCCTCCTATAAAATTCAGATACAAGAACACGATCGCGGTGGTGCCATCACCAGCATTTTCAACCAATGCGATGACTCCAATGTTGATGTGCGGCGGAGGACAGCCATGAAAACCATAGATGAAGGGAGGCGGAGTGCAGCGACAAGAGCGGGTCTGCAATACAGCCTTGGATCGAAGAGCGATGAAAGAGCCTCATTCTTCAACCGTGTAATGGAGGTGAGCAGCAACACAGCCACTTACAACCGACGTCGAAGGGTTTGAGAGGAGGAACAAACCCTTCGTCAATAGCAATGAGCTTTTATTCCCAAGCTTGTTACTTTACTACGTATCTATGAAAAAAATTACAACTTGTTTTAAATCTTTCTATTTTCGAGGTAAGGATCTTGTTGAAATTTTTTTGTTGTTGCTTTCTTATTCAAACAAGGTCTTATCTTTTTGGTGATTTGATAAAAGGGAGGGTTTCTGGATATAAAAGCCATCAATGCTAGTATTGGGTTATTACTATTGAGGTGTTTGGGGAGAGGTTGGAGGAAGAGGGAGGGTATGGCTAAGATGGGGGAGTGAGGGTGGAGGACTAGAGGTGGAGAAGGGAGATGCGTTGGCCACATTGTTTATAGGTAGAGTGTTTTAATTTCATTTAACCACATTTTAAAAATGTGGTTATTGTAACTTGCCACACTATTTTCATTTAACCACATTTATAAAATATGGTTAAACGCAGATAAAAGTGTGTCAAACACACGGTACAAGGCATTGCAGCTGAAACTGAATTTGAAAACTTTTTTCTGTGTTTAACCACATTTGAGAAATGTGGTTAAAAGCAATTGTAAATAATGACATTGACTTTCAACTGTAGAAGAGTAGACACTATGTTAGTGCAAATATTTTATGGCCCATATGGAAGAGAGGAATGACTTCGTCTTCAATATGTAATAAACCAAAATCCATCTTTCATGATAATTAAAAGTTATTGCATTTACAATGTTCGCCTTAAAATGTCAACATTCAATATTCACCTGAAACAAATCATTTATTTAATGCTTTACATGTATCCAATGGTACTGGAGAATGATGAAATAGGTTTAAAATACTACTAGCTAGAATTGGAGTAATAGCAGTTCATCAGGGAGTGATGAGTTTATTTTTTTATACAATTTTAATTTTAATTATAACTAAAAGAAATCAAATGTGAAATTCCAACAAAACCAAAACCCTTCTTTGATATATCTTCCTATTTGTTCCTCATCTGACGCCGGCCAACACATCACTCTTCTTTCCGTCCACTGCTTTGCTTTGCTCTCGCTCACCCATGATGTCCTCACCGGTCTTATTCTTGTCGGATTCGCCTCAATCTTGCCCATAAGGTTCGAAACCACCATAACAAAGATGTAGATAGCATCGTGACTTGTGAGCGGTGAGCCAATGGGTCGTCATCGGCGCAAAGTTTAGTGGCAGTCGTCGCACGGGTATTTTTTTTTAATTACAATCACAATTTTCTTGCAAAATTATTATAATTAAAAAATTATAAAAATATTATAATTAAACTCGTCCATCACACGGATATTATCGCTAGGTAAATCATTAAAATAAAAAATTCTTACTACAAGTGAAAAAGAGTGAACATTCAATATTCACATTATACCAGGAGCATTGTAAATGTGACATGAAGTTAAAATTTACCTGAAAGTAAATCATATAAAATTAATTAAACATGCACTTTAATCCTTTAAAAAATTATATATGACATCAATTTAGTAGATCTAAAAGTTCTTTTACATTAAATTGGTCTTTGAAAGTTAAAATGAGAAATTGCTATAGTCTCTAAAAAATTTTGACATCAAATTGATATCAGACAATTAAAATGTGACATCACTTTGTCTCCTGTATGACGTTCAATATGTCACTGATAACTTATACTTTACCAAAGAGACCCATTTGATATCACATGCAAATTTCAAGAATTGACATGGTGTCACATTTTAATTTATAGGGATCTATTTAATGTAAAAAATATTAAAAAAATAATTTGACGTTATATTTTAGTTTTCAGGGACTTAATATAAAAATAACTTTTAACAACTAAAGTACTATCACGTACATCTTTTAAAATTATTTTTTGAAAAATAAATTAAAGTGCATATTTATTCTAAAAAATTTTAGCATGAAATGACATTCCCCATTTCTCACATATGGTTGAGATGTTTTGTATGCTTAAAACAAAAGCTTTACACCCTGTCTTATCCACAACAGTTTGAGGAATCCTGAGTTGTGACGTGGCCTTATCCAAAACCATTTCAAATTATCATCTCCCATTACAAGGCCACGCTATGTGCCATGTTCATATCCAATAACACACTACTGTTTCTCATTTTCCAAATCCTCGGACTTCACTGTGAATGATTGTGATCTTGCTGTGCTAGAAACATGGCATCACTGACTCACCTGCACACTATCATCCCCAAGAACACACCCAACCCACCTGCAGTTGCTGGAGGTGTTACTTTTTCCAACTCTGGGATCCCATTTGCGGGCTCAACTGGTGTAGCATGTGGCAGGGTTCAGAAGAACAAGAATAATAATGGATCTTCAATTGTGGTTTCAGCAGTTGGAGATGTAGCATCTGATAGTACTATTTACCTTGCTGGTGGTGCTATTGCTGTGGCACTCATTGGAACGGCGTTTCCCATACTCTTCTCCCGCAAAGACACGTAAATTACCTTCAACCATCTGTTCAACAAATTCTTTATTCAAATTAATAATTAATATAGTTAACAAAAAAACTAGTGATTAAGTATTAATACAAAGTGATGTGAATTAATTATATAGTATTTTTAATATAATTTTAAGCTAGTTGTTAACAAGAGTTAATTAGTTGATATTGTCAAAAGAAACAAATTATACGAGGAAAAACAGTATATTAAAATTGAAATTATACATGTACACATATATTTATATTTATAGATATATTTCTAACATAATTCACTCGTTTCAGACATATTTATTCTTGATTTGAACCTCTATATTTGCTTCAGAATTTCTTTTGTTACTCTTGTGAAACCGATTCTATTTTCTTGGAAATTTGAAGTTGTCTTTCTAAATAGCAATTTTAAATATGTTTATTTGGTGGTACTTTCTTAGGATGATTCGGACTTCTCAAATTTGAAAGTACATTCTGAGTTCTTTTTGTTGACCATGGTTTGAATTTTGTTAATGATATTTATGTGGCAGATGTCCCGAATGCGATGGAGCAGGGTTTATTAGGAAGGCTGGGGTGACCTTGAGAGCAAATGCAGCACGAAAGGATGAAGCTCAAATCGTTTGTCCTCGCTGCAGTGGTTTGGGCAAACTTAACCAAATTGACAAATAAACAGATTCTCCCTACTTTCTCTTATTTTTCTGTGTAATTCTAATACAATTTGCACCTCTCCTCAAGTCCACTTATTCTCCCACAGGATATGTTTGGTAGAGGGATAAAAACAGGGAAAAATTTAATATAAATGAGTTTTAAAGATAAAACTTATCTATGAAAAATTTCTTCCCATCTTTTCCCTATACCAAACATACCCTTATAATATTTTCATCTTAGGAGAGAAATAAACAAATTTCTTTAATTTGTTTAGAAACCTGTCATTGCATACTTGTGCAAGGTTACGTTGCATTACAAATCTAATTTGTGTTTTTCTCTTATGTAAGATACCATATTCCTTGAAAGAAAAAAAGTGCAATATATCTTCTAAAATGGTCTTGGTGCCGTTCCACACAAACTCGGCATTGCCAGTGAGCATGTTAGAGGCAAACATCACCTTTTGTTTCTCTGTGCATGCCAAGATGGTGAATGCCTTCTCCTTTCCCTTGAGTCAAGCATCAGCAATATCAAAATTTAGGATATTATTGAAATTTGGGGAATTAGTCTTTTGGAAGTCTGTGAACTTGTGAACTTGTGACCTTGGCTGTCTGCTCTACGCATCTGTTGGCATACCAGTGTCGTAATTGCCGGTTGTTCTCTGATAGCCTGAGCCATGTCTCTCATTGCATCAGCCACACCACATTCTCGTTTTTGTTGACCCTAGTCTTGCATTGCTAGGATGTCTTGCGATTGATCCCTGCACACACACCAAGCAAACACAATTGATCAAGCCCATCATATATGCATAAGTGTGGCAAAAATCAATTGCAAACATCACTAGACAACCATGCAATGCTAGCTGCTTTGCCTTATCAAACGAATAAGGCTTATGCAAGACATAGCAAATTACAAGGAATTGTATTTGGGAGCATAGTCAGTCCCATCCCCTGACTCTAACACAATGAACTACTATGGTACCAAAATGTAACACCTTAGTAATTCCAAACTTATGTTTAAGTCACATTTGAATCCTATTAGTTTGTTACCTTTTAACTTTGTGGAAAACAGAATTGGCTTTTCTTTTATGAAAATTCGTTTACTAAAATTAATTGTATGTGTCTGTGTGCATATATATATATAGACACACACACTAGTCGCAGCTCATACGACATATAAATACGTTATGGCATACCTTGGACATTGATATCCAATAAACCAGACGACAATGCTCATACGGCATATAAATACATTTTGGCATACCTCAGACATTGATATCCAATAAACCAGGTGACGACGACGACAACAACAACTAACAATAATAATAATAACAACAACAACATAGGCAATCCTCACACCAAATGAAAAACAGGATGGGGAGAAACCTCCCACCTCATCCCCCAACGTAAACACTCTTACAATTGTAAAGATAATAATCATCCAAGATAGAATGGTGAAGAAGTTCTGCCAACACTGAGGAACTCATCTAGTTACTCCCAAGAATCATATCTATGCGCACTAGACGGCGACTACTATTGGTAGACTGCATGGCCAGGTCTTCCACATGGGAAGCTGTTGTCGACGCCTCCATCCATTCCTTTGATGGGTCTCTCTCTCTCTCTCTCGTAATGTGGTTGACTACCAAGTGATCTAAGTGCGAGAACATAGATGGGCTCATGTAGGCCAACAGGGTACTTGTGATGGATTGAGACTTCCCCCTTCGTGCTACCTCGACACAAGATAAAAATATGTGAGTAATAGTGGTCATCATGACCGCCTTAACGTGCAACAAAGGGCTATACCTGCTCTCAACTATTGGTAGGTCCGACTTCACCCCAATTCAATTCTCTATCTAAAGGCAATACAAAAAGAAAAGAGGGAGGAGAAACATGGTATTTCTTATTAGTAGGGTTTATGCATGCATGACATCGTTTTCACCTCTACCCACCTTGGATTTATTTTTTAAACAAGGGCAATTATATTATCTTTTTTAATTCTTTTTTCTAAAAACCTCTCTAGCCAGGGTGGCTTTCTTTTACATGCTTCTTAACATGGATGTATCATGGACATGTAGGCAAGAGGATTACTTCACATTACAAGCATCAACAAATAATGAACACAAAATATTAAGCACTCATCTGAGTAATTTTCATTTTATCTTAACTTAATCCTCAACATGTGCCTTGAAGTTCATCACTTCTTAATTTTTCTTAACTTAAATCGTCGATCTACGCCTCAAATTTAATCTAGAACCTGGATTGGTCTCCTAATAATTTGATGGTATTGAGCTCTAACTGACGGTCAACATCGCTTTGGGTGAGGGGTAAGGTGTCACTTTGCACATCGAGGAAGGATCTTATGATTCACTTTTCATACCGAGGAAAGATCATATTGCTTAATTTGGTCTTTAAAGGTCACATTCCACATTGAGAAAAGATCATACACTTGGTTCATCTTTTCTTTCATAATGCAATATGTGTTGTGCAACATCTAGGCATCAACATTAAAAAACATTAATAGCAACAAATCATCCTTAAGTACACATGGAGCACGATATCATATTATCAGAAACTCACATCATGAATAAATGAGATTAATTCTAATTGCTTAGGACTACAAACAAATGTTCAAATGCCTAGCTTGTGGGACCCTATGTGATACCTTATGGTTGGCCAAGCTTATGATTCAAAATTTCTCTTATAGTTACTTACACACATAAACATCCTTCAAGGTCATTATAATCTTATCCTCAATTCCTTAGTGTTTTATGGCATTAGTATTATCGTAATCTAATAACTTAATTTCTGTTCTAATGATTTATTTGGTAAAATTATTATCCCATGGAATTAATTGTCATGCATTGATAGTGTCAAATATTTTTACATTGTCAATCAATAAAAAGTTGACAATGCATCCATTTTTTGCAATTTTTAAAATTGGAATTAGATATTATTTGATAATGAACCACGTGACAATTGTTATTGCTTGATAGTGTAAAAATGATTACATTTTCAATGCATTTCAATTACACTTTTATCCCATTTACTATTTTTGCTTAGAAATTGAACAAGAGACTCCAAATTGTACTAAGTTTTCAATTTTAGCACTTGGATAGAATCATCGTCTTTGCGTAGAAAAGTCACCATTAATTTATATTCTCAAAATATTCATATTCCTAATTGAAAAATCTTTCAAACATGATAGGTTTCAGTTAGTTTTGCTAGGAATTGAATTTTCAAAAATTCCCATACTGAGATTATTAAGATTCGCGCCCGAAAGAGCAACTGTGCATTGCCAAAATTCCTTAGAAAATCTGTGGCGTTTTCTATCGAGATATTTTCCCATCTAGTAGTCTTGTGTGTTAGCTCTCGTCCAAAATTGATTTTGCTCGATTCTGAGTTGTAAAACTTGAGTTTTGGAATTTTCATTGCACGATGTCCGAAATAAAGACAGCAATGCGTGGTTTATCTTTGGAGATTTTCCTAAATTCTCTAGACATCCTAAATTTGTAAAATCAAATTTTGAATGTGAATTGTCTTAGATTTCGTTCAAAATTGGAATGATCCAAAATGGAGATTTATATAGACTGAGAATCCAATTTTTGAGTAAGTACTGCACATATTGATTGCACATTGTAAATCCAAATTTGAATGTTTTTAAGGGTTTTGTAATTTTTCTTATCAATCAATGCATTTATATCAATCATAAACCATAAAAAACAAATCAAAACTCATCATGAGGATACTGAAAAATAATAAAATAGAAAGATCATAATAAGAATATATGTTGTAAAGGTTCTGAGTGAAACTCCTGAACAAACTCAACCACAACCACTTAAAAGCTTTTGTTTTCATTTTTTTTCTTGGACAAAGTTGTGTTAAATACAAAAATTAATTAAGATAAAATATCACAAGTATTACTTGTTAGTTATTCAAGCACGTGAATATTTAAAAGTTTTTTTTAAATTGAAAATCAAGCTGATTGTGTTAAAAAGTCTTAAACGATAAATTAGGTTCATTATCGTTTTGATGTATCTCAGAAAGTACTCTGAGTAACCTTAGAATTTTCATAAACAACAAAATCAGCTCTAATTTAAGTCACTTAAGGCTCTAAAACGTTTTTCTTATTCATATCATGCCTTAAGAAAGAACTTCCTGAAAATCACCTTTTGTGATATATTAAAACGATTTTAATCTTCACGTTATATCTTCAATTGTAATTCCTTCAATATCTCTTCAAAAGATTTTCTTCAAATTGATTTGACATCAAAAAATGGGGAGATTGTTAGCTCCAGAACCCTTCTGAAAGCTTTAAATAATATGTTTTGAATGACAACAAAACCAATTTAAATAAAACACTTTAAAGAATGACTAATATCGACCTTGAGTTTCTTGTTATAGTATACAGGTATTTCTGGATTGCATAACACGTACTTAAAGCAAAAATAATTTCACTTTACATGTGCAAACATGATTTATCTCATGTAAAGAGATTGAACTTAATAGAAGTGAATATTATATTATGCAAAGTATGTATACATGCCTTACAGATGAAAGGAAAGAAATTAGTACAAGAAACCAAGATCTAAGACTTCAAAGTAGACGGACTTCAAAAAGTACACCTGAAGTAAAGATATCCATCAAATACTAAAGCCAAAGTGTTCTACTATCTTCAATCATCACACTCACAATGTTTTCTTCATCAACAAGCCATGATTGAAGACAAGAAGACCAATCATCAAGGAACTGATACTACACGTTAGAAAGCTCACTTCAATATGGAGCATTAAATATTACTAGAAAATGAGGAAATTTGAATTTTTGAAATTCAAATTTAAAGTCAAAACCAGTTTCAAACTAGCAAGTCATTTCTTTACCAACTTAGTCAACAACCTCAGCTTTTAGAAGAAAGAGTTCAAAAACCACATTCAAAGTAAGAGTAGTTTCTTAATATAGTATCAGAAACCTTAATGTGCAATGGCTTCTGGATAGCTCTTCAAACAGATAGCTACCTTTCTAACCGCTTTTCCAAGACACAAATAGATTATCAACACGTGTCACTTAGAGATCTGATCAAAGGCAAAAGTCACAAGGAATACCATTATAAAAAAAGATGTTGTGCTCAAATGAAATGAGACATTTATGCACACAAGAGTGAAACTCTGAAAATCTCTCCTCATATCCTGTAAGGTTCATCACATCATATAATCAAATTCCTTACTTGTAAAAAATCTTATTTCTACATTCTTGAATAGATATGTGTTCTTCCTAGTAAGAAATGATAGAAAAAAGTCATTCAAGTTATCCCAGGTTATTCATGTATATTTTAAGGAAACTTGAGTGTAAGTTAGTTTGAGTGGCAACCCAAACACAAACCTTTGTATCCTTAATCTAGTAGTGATTAGTGTGAAATAACTTGGAGAGGCTAATGTAAAATACTTGCAACGCAAGAGGAAGGTATTCTTGTTGGTCTTCAGCTGGAGAGGCTTGAGAAAGACTACTCAAGGTTCAGCTTGGAAATGTTGGTGAATAACTACTTTCAATGTGACAGGAGGGGTTGTCTACTTGCCATGGGGTTAGCTTGGAGAGGCTAGTACAAGACTACTCGGTTTAGCTTGGAGAGGCTAGTGAATAACTACTTTCAACGTGATAGGAGAGGCTGTCTACTTGTCAGAGGGTTAGCTTGGAAAGGCTAGTACAAGATTACTCAAGATCCAATTTGGAGAGGTTGGTGAATAACTACTTTTGAAATGCTAGTAGAGGCTGTCTACTTGTTCAGGATTAGCTTGGATAGGCTAGTACAAGACTACTCAAGGTTCAACTTGGAGAGGCTGTAAATAACTACTTGGTTCAGCTTGAAGAGATTGTGAATAACTACTCAAGTTGTGACAGGAGGGTTGTTATGGTCATACAAGAGGGCTTAGGAAGGCTAATGTAAACACTATCCAAGTTTTTCTCTGTTTGAGAAAGATGTTTAGTGGAACCTCAACTTGTGTTAAGTCCTGGATGTAGGTAGTTTTGGCTGAACCAGGATAAAAACTTTTGTGTCATATCTTCTTCTTGATTTTTTTACTTTATGTGTTACGCTATTTTATCTGCGATATATCCGTTTAAGATATTCTGTTATATTGTAGGCCTCAGAGATCTACTTTTGAAACAACTAATCCAATTTCTGTTGTTCTTCAAGCTTAATGCTTGATAGTTCTATTGTTAAATGTTTTAGATGTGAAAAGAGGTAAAGTACGATTCAACCCCCTTCTTTTACACTTTTATACCTACATTACTTTATGTATGCTTTAGGGTTCTGAGCAAGCTTTATGAAGTATCTATGTTCTGAAGTCTGGAGGTAGAAAAGTGTACGAGAAGGGGGTTGAATCGTGCTTTTCTTTCCCTTTTTAGCTTCTGAAAACTTTAACACAATACTATCGAGCTTCAAGCTTGTAGTGTAGTGTAAACAATGTTAGAGATTTTAAAAAGTTACTTTATGAATAACAGCATCAGTTACAGAACAACTAAAACAATGAACTTTAAGCAAATATAAACAGACAACCATAGAGCAATAAAAGTTAAAGAGATAAAGGAGAAGAAGAATATATTGCACGTATATTTTTATATTAGTTTGGCCGACTTGCCTACATCCAATTTTCAACTTGTTGAGTTTCACTAACACCTTTCTCAATGTATAAAATGAATAGTCTTTACAATCACCTTCCCAAGCTCTAACATGTGACTAGAGACAACCCCTACTATCACAAATCAAATAGTTATTCACCAGCTCTTCAAGCTGAACTAAGTAGTTTAACCACTTCTCCAAGCTAAACCAAGTAGTCTTTAACCAACCTTTCCAAGCTAAACCATGACCAATAAAACAACTTTACTGCGCATTGTAACTAGTCTTTGACTAGCCTCTCCAAGCTAAACTCACACTAATCACTACTAGATTAAGGATACAAAGGTTTGTATTTGGGTTTGGCTTAAACTAAGCTACAGTTTCCTTAAGATATACAATAAAGCTAAACTCAAATAGGATACCAGCAACTAAGGTTTCCTTAAGATATATAATAAATGACCTAGGATAACTTAAATGACTTCTTTCTAATAATTCTTTCTTGGAAGAATGTATAAGCTACTTAGGAACGTACAAAGAAGATTTTTACAAATAAGGAAACTAATTACAAGATGTAATGAACTTCACAAGAAATGAGGGAAATTTTCAGAGAGTTTCAGCACTTATTCCATTAATCTCTTTTTCTTTTGAAAGCACAGACTCTATTTATAGATGGTCTTCATTTTTCACTGTTTCCCTTGGTCGTTTTCTAAGTGACACATGTTGATCATCTATTTGTGTCTTGGAACTGAGTCTAGAGGAGTAACTTGACTTTTGTCAGAACCTGTTATAGAAGCCATTATAAAGTTGAGGTTTCTAGATCCTTTCAGAAACTACATTTTACTTTCTGATCATGGTTTCTAAACTTTTCCTTCTACAAGCTAGGATAGTTAACTAAGTTGGCAGAAAATATGACATGCCAGCTTAACCGGGTTTGACTTTAAATTTGAATTTCAAATTTTCCCTCCTTTTCCAATAAAGTTCAACGTTTCACCTGAAGTAAATTTTTGATGTGTGACATCAGTTCCTTGATAAAATGTTAGTCTTCTAGTCTTCAATCAAAACTTGTTGTTGATAAAAAGATTGCGAACATGATGACGAAGATTGTAGAACATGTTGGCTTTAGAGGTTGATTGATAGCTTCAGTATAGCTTCTTTTTTTTAAGTTCAATGCTACTTTCTAACGTCTTGAAACTTAGTTTCTTGTACTGGTTGCATTTCTTCAATATGTTAGGCATGTATATGCTCAAATCACGATATAAATATCACTTCCATTTGATTCCCATCTCTTTGTATGAGAAAAATCATGTTTACACATGTAAAGTAAAATTTTTCACATTAATGAGTCATGTTATGCCAACAAAAGAACTTGTTTGGTACTTCAAGAAACTCAAGGTAGACATCAGTCATTCTTTAAAATATTTTCCTTAAATTGGTTTTGTTGTCATTCAAAACATATTAGATTGAAGCTTTCTAAAGGGTTCTAAAGCTAACAGAGTCTACTCTCTGAGGGCCTGGCTTTCATCTGCTTGCTTTCAGAAGTTTTCTTTAAACTCATTTTCTCAAGACTTTTTCCAGTTTTCAAAATCATTAGGAAAGTCCTTCTTGAGCTCTTTGAATTTTATATGAATTGCCTCTTCAACGCATAGCATTCTCTTATTGTACACTCTGTAAACTTTAGAGAAGAAGAGTAACCTAGGAAAATGCCATCATCAGACTTTGGATCAAACTTTGCAAGTTTGTCCCCGATGTTAAGGATAAAACATGATGAGCCAAATATGTGGAAATATGAAATATTGTGTTTTCTACCCTTCCATAGCTCATAGGGAGTCTTCTTGAGGGTAGGCCTTTGAAAGATTCTATTTTGGATGTAGCACGAGGTGTTCATAGTCTCTCTAGAAACCTTTGGATAAACCACTTTCCAAAAGCATAGTTCTGGCCATCTCTTGCAAGCTTCTATTTTTCCTTTCAGCAATCTCATTTTGTTGGGAGTTCTAGGTGCAAAAAACTCATGAAGGATGCCATATTTTTCATAAAACTCTTCAAAAATATGATTCTCAAATTCTCCTCCATGATTAGATCTGATAGAGATGATTTGGGAATCCTTTTCTATGCAAACCCGTTTTGCAAAAATTTTGAATCTTTTAACCACTTTATCCTTAGAAGCTAGAAAGATAACCCATGTAAATTTGGAGTAGTCATCCACTATGACAAGATAATATCTCTTTCTAGCAAGACTTGTAGTCTTGGTGGTCCAAAGAGATCCATATGTAAAAGCTCAAGTGGTCTAGTGGTTGAAACCATATGCTTATTATGGGAAGAAGCTTTGATTTGCTTACCTTTCTACAGAAATCACAAGTTGAATCCTTGTCAAATATGATCTTTAGTAGGCCTTTAACTAGCTTTTTCTAAGAAAGCTCAGAAATAAACTTCATATGTGCATGCCCAAGCTTCTTATGACACAACCACTTTTTATCCGTGAAGGATGTAAGACATTTTACATCTTGATCTCATAGGTCATCCAAGAATAACATATACGTGTTATCATGCCTCTTACCAACAAAATAATTTGTCCTAAAATGGGACTTACTATCTTGCATGCATGAGCATTAAAAACAACATTAAAGCCTTGGTCACAAACTTGCTGATACATAACAAGTTGTGAGCTAGACCATCAATAAACAACACATTAGAAATTTGATGGGAATTATCCTTACCAACATTTCCTATGCCCTGACCTTGGCCTTACCTCTATCGGCAAACTTTACTGATCTAGAATTTTTGGCCGCAAGTTTCTGAACCACTTTTGGATTTTGACGTGTGTTGGAGCAGTCACTGTCCATGTACCACTTGTTGTCATGTTCCACATGCATTCTTAAACAAACCTACAAGGAACATAGTTTTTAATTTAGGTACCCAGACTTTTTGGGTCCTTTTGGGTTAGTCTTTTGAGAAGAAGGTTTGCAAACCTTTTTGACAAACTTCTTTCTCATGAAGCACTTGTCAGGTGGATGTCCCTTCTTAAAATAGAAAGTACAAGAAGCCTTGTTCTTTACTTTCTTAACTAAGTTGGCTTTCCTTTCTCATCAATTTTCTCTTCATATCCCAACTCAATCTTTTGAAAATATGACTCTGACCTCCAAGCATTAGATCAAGGTTCTTTGATCTATTTACCATTTTTCAAGATCAGATTTAAGAAGCTTTGAAGTTCTCTCTAGCTCAAAAATGACTTTCTGAGTGTTTTCATTTTTACTTGAGACTTCAATTCTAAGGCATTGGATTTTACATTTAAAACTTTGTTTTCTTCTTTTAATTCTTCTTTTTCAAGCCTTAGATTCTCAGCTTATATTTTGGCCATTTCAAGTTCTAAAATAAATTTTTAATGTTTCTTTTTCAGGTTGAAATAGTAAGAGGAAAGAGTTTGAGAAACCTCAAGCAACTCTTCATACAAATCTAAGAGTTCATCATAGAAAAGATCAGAGTTAGAGTTGTTTACCTCAAATTTGCTTTCAAATGTATAGCCTGCCATGAAGTATAGATTTGTAACATCTAGTTCCTCTTGATCTTCTGATCCTTCATTCTCTCTTCCTTCACTCCAGGTGGCTAGCATGCCTTTTTGGATATGAACTTCTTTTGTGGACCTTTGAGTTTTAAACATTCTGGTTTGAAGTATCCTTTCTCCACAGTTGTAGTAGGTGACATTTTCCTACTTTGCCTTGTCCTTTCTGTCCTTTCTGAGGTTGATGTCCTTTTTTCTCTTTGTCTTGCCTCTTCAGGCTTTGGACATCTTCCTCACCAGCATGGAGAGCTTGTCTCCATCTTCTTCTTTTGTCTCATCATCAAACTCTTCCTCTTCATCAAGGTTTTAGCAACTTTCATTGCCTTAGCTTTATTCAGCTTCTGACCAAGATGACTTCAAGGCCATGGATTTGCTCTTCTTGATGGATTCACCATGAATTTCAAAGAGCACTACCTCATGAGTTTTAAGTAGCCCAATGAGTGTATCCAAACTAAGAGTTTGAAGGTCTTTACCTTCAGGAATGGCGTGACCTTAGGCAGCCACTTGCAGGAGGCTTCTCAAGATTTTTCTAACCATTTCAAATTAGAGTATCTTTTGCCTAGTTCCTTTAGCTGGTTTATGATGTGCATAAACCTTGTGGTCATTTCATCAATATTTTCTTGATCTATCATTTTGAACATCTCATATTGATAAACTAGCATATTGATCTTCTCCTTAACTTGATCAGCACCTTCATGCAGCATATGCAATCTGTTCATATCTTTTTTTGTGTCACATGCAATTATTTTGTCATATTCAGCCTTGCTTAGTGTGCACGTGAGCAGGTATTTAGTTTTAGAGTTCAACTAAACTTGGCTTTGTGTTACTTTGTCCACTTACTTCTTGGAACTTCTCTTGATGTTGAAGGTGCATCATTGGTTTAAGGAATCTCTTTAGTTGGAACATAGTCACCTTGAATAATTTACCACAAGTCAAGACTTGTGTATTTGATGAACAACTCAATTCGATCTCCAGTAGGCATAATCCCCACCATCAAAGAATGTTGGTCCGTTGATGAAGTGTCCTTTGCTATATGAATATTCTATGCCATTTGTCCCTCTGATCTTTGTCCTTTACAAACTTTAGAATGCTCAACCCTTTAGAGGCCAAGCTCTGATGCCACTTGTAGGTAGAAAAGTGCATAAGAAGGAGGGTTGAATCATGCTTCGCTTCTCTTTTACTTTTTAGCTTCTGAAAACTTTAACACAAAACTATCAAGCTTTAAGCTTGTAGTGCAGCTGAAACAAGGTTAGAGATTTCAAAAAGTAACTTTCTGAATAACGTCAGGAACAGAACAACTTAAAAGATAGACTTCAAGCAAATATAAACAAATAACCACAGAGCAACTAATGTAAAAAGATAAGAAAGAAGAAGATACCACACAGTGATTTTTATACTAGTTCGGCCACCCTTATATCCAATTCTAGCCACATTGAATTTCACTAACACCTTTCTCAACCCGAGAAAGAAATCCAATAGTCTTTACAATAGCCTTCTCAAGCTCTAACCTATGACCAGAGATACCCCTATTGTCACAAACTAAGTAGTTATTCACCAACCTCTTCAAGCTGAACCGGTAGTCTTTGATTAGCCTCTCCAAGCTAAACCGTGACCAGTAAAATAACTTTACTGTCGCATTGCAATAGTCTTTGACTAGCCTCTATAAGCTAAACTCACATCGATCACTACTGGATCTAGAATACAAAGGTTTGTGTTTAGGTTTGCAACTCAAACTAACCTACACTCAAGTTCCTATATACAATGAATAACCTGGGATAACTTGAATGACTTCTTTCTATAAATTCTTCCTTGGAAGAATGTATAAACTATTTAGGAATATAGAAAGAAGATTTTTACAACAAGAAATGATTACAAGATGTAATAAACTTTACAAGAGATAAGGAGAAATTTTCATAGAGTTTCAGCACTTGTATAGCATTCAAAGTCTCTATATTTGAAAGCACAACATTTCTATTTATAGATGGTCTTCATTTTTTACCATTGCCCTTGATTAGTTTTCCAAGTGACACGTGTTGATCATCTATTATGTCTTGGAACTGCAATCTAGAGGAGTAGCTTGACTTTTGTTCAATTTGTTGTAGAAGCCGTTGTAAAGTTGAAGTTTTTGAGGTCTTTTCAAAACTACTTTTTACTTTCTGATCATGGTTTCTAAACTTTTTCTTCCAGAAGCTGGGATAGTTGACCAAGTTGGCAGAAGAGATGACTCGCCAATTGTAACTAGGTTTGAGTTTAAATTTGAATTTCAAATTTTCCCTCATTTTCCAGGAAAGTTATCGTTTCATAGTGAAGTGAACTTTCTTATGTGCAATATCAATTCCTTGATAAAAATTTAGTTTTCTAGTATTCAACTAGAGCTTGTTGTAGATAAAAAGATTGCAAACATGATGATTGAAGATTGTAGAACACATTGGCTTCAGAGTTTGCTTGATATCTTCAGTCTAAGCTTACTTTCTAAGTCTAGTGCTCCTTTCTGACGTCCTAAAACTTGATTTTTCATACTACTTGTATTTCTTCAATCCATTATGCATGTATATGCTCAAATTACGATATAATTATCATTTACATTTGGTTCCCATTTTTTATATGATAAATCATGTTTGCACATATAAAGTGAAATTATTCATGATAATGGAGCCATGTTATTCTAACGAAAGAACCTGTTTGCTACTTCAAGAAACTCAAGATAGACGTTAGTCATTCCTCAAAATATTTTCCTTAAATTGGCTTTGTTGTCATTTAAAACATATTACCTTAAAGCTTTTGGAAGGGTTTTGGAGCTAACATAGGCCTCATATTGATAATCAGAGCTTCCTAACCTCAATAGTGTCTTCTTTACTAATAAGGAGGAAGAAGAAAGAGAATAGTCAGAGAAGAAATAAGGTTTTGGGTGTTTTAGAGAAAGAGAAACAAGGTAACTAGGGTTGTGGGGGATTGTTCTGATGTGTGTGTGTGTGGAAGAGAGAAATGCATTTTACGCGGAAATTAATGCATTCTAGCCCACATCGCATGCAATGGCATGCTATATGCACCAAGCTTTTGCGGTCGTGCACCATGGTCTCCAAATCTCTCTTAAGCCTTATCCAACCCTTCTCTAACTTAGAGTTAACCTTTCTAAGGACACCATGTCCCGAAATATTATTGACACTTGATTACTAAGATCCAATGGTTGCTCAATGTCCCTTGGGAAGTTCAAGTCAAAGATATCTTTAGGAGAATATGCGTGTTGATTTCCTAGCCATATATGAAGTGTAGAATATACAAAGATGACCTTTACTCCTTGGGTTGAAACTTTAATTTGCCAGAGCTAAACTTCTTGTTGCTAAGGGACATGGCTAGCATGTCCTACACTAGATCTTAGTCTCTTTTCTTTTCTTTATAATGTACCAAACACACACACACACACACACGCGCATTTTTTATTATATAATTACATATGGCTTAACTTTTGAAAGAGAGGAGTAAAAGAGTACATCATATGTTTCCAAAAGAAAAAAGAAACACAAAATGCCACAATTAATCCACTAAAAACATGTTACTGAAAAAACACAACTAGAAAAGCAATGACAAACATTTTTCCCATTGGTTATTGTGACGGAGTCCAAATTTATTTTCCACAAAATGGAAAAAAGAAATGCAACCACCCATACATAACCTTCGGTAATATTTGGCTCTATTTTCCAACACAACATGCATAGATTCCGATGGCCTCACTGAGAAGTGGCCAAAATTTAGTCAATCGGTAGAGTTGTCAGCAATATATGACACCAATTCCTACCACATGGCACGTTTCAATTCTTAACGTGTTCATCGACGAGTGCCCTAATTTATTTTTTTATAATGTTCTCGGGTTCATTGATGGGTGCCACATTGTTTTTATTTATAATATTCCCACGAGCAATAGCAGTAGGTGACAATGCAATATGTAATTTATCTTAATATTACTTATGGGTTTTATGACAACTATTTGAATTTCAAAATGTTGGTGCGTGTTCCTTGGAATTCTAGATATTTTGGCTTGGTTGTCAATTACCTTGCTAGCAATAATTTAAAAAATGAAATGCACCATATGCACTTTATATTTAATGATTGCCATCAAGCTTGTCCATCCATAACATGCATATATGAAATTAAATGTGTATGGGCCTTTCTCCTCTCTCTTAGAACTATATATCTCTCTCCTTGCCGCACCTCCCATCATCAACCACTGCCATTTGCCACCATCAAAACCTCCATCCATTTGTGAAGCCGAAACCACCATTGCAATTTAGGTACATTTTTAATATTTTAATCGGTTTTTTTTTATTTGGCTTAATTTTTCTATTTAATTTCTTTGCTCAAAGTTTTTAGTTTAGTAACACTCAAGAGTAATTGTGATTATTATTTTGTTAATTTAGGAGAACTATTGGAGCACCATTAAGGTTGTTGGACATTTTGATCATCGGTTTTTTTTTTTGTCTATTTTTTATATTCTTTGTCCAATTTTTTTGTATTTTAATAACATTGAAAACTAAATACATATGCTATTTTATTAAATCAATTGGAAGATTGGAGCATTGGTTGGGCATTCTCCTGTGGTTTAATTCATTTACTTTTTTTTGCTTCATATAACGGTAAGTAACAAAATTTTATTTGTTTATTTGCCAATTATTTTCCTATTTGGATGACATTATCTTGATAAAAATGACTTTTTTTGAAAAAAATAGATCTCTTTTGTTTTTTAGTATGTCTAGGTAAGTTTTTTAAGTAAAAACATAATCAATTAAAAAAAGTAAAAAAAAAATATTTTTTTAGAATCTATAATTTCTATATTCTAGAAAAAATATTTTTTATAACATAGAAAATATGTTTAATAATAAATAAAATATTTTTATATTACATTATATCCAAACATAAAGCCTCTTTTACTTCTGTAAAAGATTTTTTGAAAAGAGATCATTTAAAAAGATCTTTTTTGATAATGGAATCCAAATGAGCTCTACATGTAAGACGGAAACTTGTGTTTTCTAAGATAGAATTGTAGGAAAATGAGATTTCATCACTGTGGAGAAAGCGTAGAGATTCTTTCTATGAGTGTTAAAATTGTTTGTCTTTTTTCAGTTGCATATTGTGAAATTCCCCCATTAGTGCACTGTAGAATTGGTTTTTAACATTAATTGAATTGCATGTGAACATTTGTGATTCATTTGAATGTTTGTAAAGTTGTGATGGAATGTATTTGTTTGCTTAATTTATTGAATAATCAATTTACAAATAATTTTTAATTTAAGGGGAAACTTTGCCGAAATTATTTTTAACATTTAAAAATGTGATTGAATTAAAAGTTTTTGGGAGAACCCTAATTTTCCTAATTTAATGGGATGGTGGATTGATTATTTTTTTTTACTTTTTATTTTTGGTTAAGATATTAAAAGATAAGAGATAAGGATAAGAGTCAAGCTTACAAACTATCATAGGACAATTTGCCGCTACATCACAGCAACCTTTTTATGGTGGATTGATGATTTGCACTATGAATATTTGTTATTCAAATTTTATTTTTGAACAAAAATGTTTTTGAAAATATTATTAGCAAATAAAATTTAATTCATGGCTCAATTTTTCACGCTAATCAATTTTCTAAAACTATTGTTTGGATATATCATACTATATATTGATATATTGATTCATTCCATAGAGCTACGTTCTCGGGGTTATTAAGAAAATATCCATGTGTTTGACTTTTTTTTTTTAGCTTTAATTTTTATTGATAAGCTTGTTTAAGATAATCATCAGTACATTCAATACAAAATTTGAACAATTCAACCGATGAAAGGAATAACGTAGACGTAGAACATGAGAGTTATATCCGAGGCACACATCCTCAAATGTAGGGTGCAACTTCTAAGTCATCAATCAATTTGATAACATCGATGACTCGGGGAGAAAATGTAGCATTCACTCAACAGATAGAGTATAATTTAGCCAAACCGTGCACAAATACTCCAAAATTTGGTGTGGTAGTTGTATCATATTCGTATTCGATATTAATATAAATACTAGTATTATACTTTAGTATTTATACTTTTAATATATTTATAAAAAAAATTTTGATAAATATTTGCCATATTTAAATTTCTATTATTTGAAAAATTTTAAGATAAAAACGCAAGTATTGTCCTGAATAATTACTTTTCTCTAATCATATTATCAATTTATAACTCTTCTCATTTTAAGTTGGAGTTAACTAAGAGGTAAAGTCTCAAATTAATTAAGAATGACTAAGAAGGTATATAATATCTAAGCCATAACTCCTAAAGTTTTGATTAAGATTGACATCCAACTTGTGCTCTCATTTAGCCTGGTAATATTGTGCTCTCATTTAACTTATTGGTAGTGTCTCCCCCAATGGGCCGTCCTCCTAACACTTTAGAGGATTTAAGTTCTTATCAATTTGGTAAATGTTTTATCCTCATCTATTCTTTTATTATATAAAACATTATAATATTTGATTTAATATATTATATTAATTTTAATGTACTAACAGTAATACAATATGAAAAAGTTTTATACTGATCCAATCATATACTTTTATTTGAGTTTAACATTAATTTGCTAATATAATAACACATGATTGAATATTCATCTAAAATTTTTGTTCTGTGATAGTGTATATGAATTAATTCTTTATTATATTTTTATTTTGTTACAATAATTTTTACTATATTGTTATATTTGTATTTTATCTTTTTATAATATTATCATATTTGTCTATAGTATTTTATTATACCAAATACTGTTATCTGGATTTTTTTTTTTCAGGTTTTTGTTTTGGTATCCTAGAAGGTACTAGTAATCTTTGAATTCAAATGTTGTGATTTAATCATGAGTGTTTAAAATATTAATAAATTTAGTTAGTAATATTTAGCCATAAATTATCTAAAAGGCCTTGTTATAAATTTTATAGAGGATTCAAAGAAATCTTTCTTTAATAAAAAATTGTTAGCACAATTTTAAATCAGTACATTTTACATGGAACAAAAACTTAATGTATTTTGTTTTTGATAAACTGGAAGAGGGTATTAAATAAATTCTAAACAGAAGACAAGAAGTAATTAATAAGATTGAAACTGAAAGTAAAGTAATAGATCTTTATACAGACAGTAATATTAAAATACTAAATGCCTTGGTTAAATTTTGTGCAGGCTATCTATGGACATGTTAACTAGTGTAACACCACCAAGACTTACTTTCATACGGCGAATTGATTCCTCTGGAACACATAACAATGTCTCTACAGCATTCAATAGACCTCATGAGGGGCAAGATGATTCTTCTTTGATTATACCTCTTGTTTCTGACGCAAGTTCAGTCCAACAAGAGGAGCCTGCCGCTTCAATAGGCCCTGCGAAATCAATTATATCTAGCTGTACAAAGTTTTCTTCTAGTGAATTGCCACCACCTCACCATCAATGTTCATTTGCACAAGCAGTCGTAAATGGTGATTCTTTGCTTAACCTACAAAATTTCATCCCACAAGAATTACTATATATATATATATATATATAAGTTTTGGTGTTAATTTGATCCATGCTTACATACTTATCTTATTTCACAATATAGAGATTATTATTATTATTATTGGTTACTTAAAACTGAATTTATTGCCAAAAATGGAAATAACAACACTAGGAATAATTTAAAACAAGAGTAGAGGATTTAACAATTTAAATTTCAAAGTGAATCTAGTCAAATCCCGGGATTTACTCAAAGAGTTATGTTATTCGTATGAGAAATATTTAGATATATTAAGAGTAAGAGATATCACTTATTTTTATTTATTTATTAATTGACATATAATTTTTGAGTTATTATTGTCTCTTACCTTCTATATATTTTTAATATAATAATTGATTTATTAATCATTAAATGAATCAGAGTAAATATTTTATTTTACTCTAAGAACATTTAAAAATTTCTCTATTCAAATTTATAATATATAAATATTATACTAACTCTTAATTCATATAACATTTAATAATAAATGAAATATAAGACAATTCAATATTCAATATATTATGAATATAAATAATATTTTTTTTGCTCAAAGAACAAGTAGGGACAAAAAAAAATAATGGCAAGGGGTGGAATTAGGTAAGTGAACAGTGAAATTACTTCTGTACACAAATCCAAGAATTTGAAATTTGATTTGAAAAGATAAGAAACCTTGCCAAGAGAAGCTGAAAAAATCCCACATATAATAGCGCCAATCATAACACATATGTATAAGTAAACCCCGCCGCTTAATTAATTTTAAAAAAATAATTAGCGAATGGAGTGGACAAGTGGCAGGTGGGTCACACTCAGGACAAATGTCCCCAACCACTGGGCCATTGTTTCCAGTTGTTCACAAACTCTACGGCTTTTTTATTTTCTTTTTCATTTTTCATTATACGATACATAGTACCATTAGTATATTTTTAATTTTTAATTTTTAATTTTTAATTTTGAACTGTCTCAAAGGGACCCTAAACCTTAATCAAAGCAACTTGTCTTCAACATTCAAGGCTCCCAACTCACTCACTACACACACATTTTCTCTCTCATCCTTTTCTTTTTGGGTTCTCTTTTTTCCTCTGTGCTCTCCTTGTTGGGTCCCACTGTGGCCTGCACGTGCGCGCGCACACACTGCTGGGTCATTATTAAATCTTCCTCAACCAGCAACTTCAACTTCCTCGTTCTCACACCACGGTTTCATAACTCTCCTTATTCTCAGCCTCTTGCTTTTTCTCTCTCTTGGTCTCTCTTTTTCTCTCTGTGGCTGTGTGTATGTGAGTGCTTGTTTGTGTTTGTGTGTGCTGTGATGTGTGTGTTGGTCACCACTCCCACTTCTCTCACTATGTGCATTTGTGTCTTTGCCTTTTGACGAAAAGAAAGGGGTCAAGAATGTTAAAACAAGTTGTCAGAATGTTCCTCATTTTCCACTAGCTGGACTTTTTTTTACTTTTTAATTTCCCATTTAGCTAGCATTAATAACGCTTTGCGCTGGTCTTACTAACATGCTTTACTGTTTTTTTTTTTTGGTTACACTAACATGCTTTTGTTTGTCTACATTAAAAGCCCAATACAAAAAAAATAAAATAAAATATTAAAAAACAACAAAAAGAATATCTGTAAAAAAAATTATTAATGGGCAATGTTCCTCAAGTTACTTTTGTATATATCTATATGTGTGTATATACTCAGATATATATTTTTGGTTTGCTTAAAAATAAATAAATAAAAATAAACATATATGTCTGTTTGTTTTTTTTATTTTTTTTTTATTTTTGGCTTTTGGACTTTGCTTGTTTAGCTTTGGATTAATTTGGTCTAAAATAAAAAATATTTTTATACACTTTGGGTTAAAGTAAATATCTGACTATTTTGTTTTACCAAAAATTTTCATTTAATTAGTCGATAAATTATTTTTTTAATAGGATTAACTGAATCGTATGCGTTAATTCTATGTTTTAGAATATTTTAGCTTTACATTTTATATTCTAAAATTTTATTATTAAAAAATAAAATAAATTAACCACAATTATTTTTTAGAATTATTTAATTTTAGTTCTTCATTGCATGTAAGGTACATAGAAGGTGATTCTAATCCTGTCAAGTAAAAATTGAATTTTTATAATTTTTTTCTTAATTGTAATATTTTTTTTTTATGAAATCTTCTTTGAGATATTTTATTTAATTTTCATTTATTTGGGAAATTTTGTATAAAAATGTTAATTTAGCAAACGTTAACTTAATATTTACATTTAGCCTTACTTAATGATAGGATTTCCCTGAAAATTTATATATTTTCTTTTTATAAAAAAATATCAAAATAATTTTTTTTTATTTATTTTTAAATATTATGATTAATAAGAGATTTTTATTTTCATATATTCAATTTAAATTATTCATTTATTTGTCAAATATTTTATTTCAAATAAAGATGTTAACTTAACTATGACGTTAATAACTATTTTGACATTTAACCTTACGTTTCTTTTAATTTCTTGTAAATAAAAATAATAAATAAATATTTTGAATGGTTATTAATAATTCACACAATCAATAGGACCGTCTAAAGACCTTGTATTTTACGATTAAATTCCTACCTTTTTATGCATAACCGACTTCAACTCTAATCTTGGATCAAATATCATTTCTTTTAAGATGAGTTTTGTATTTTCAATTTAAATAAGTCTTAACTCCAATTTTCAATAAACTATTTCTCGTCGTCCCGTCGCGAACACAGTTGCCACATCAACCAACAACATTGAATTAAACAGGGAACGCAAAAATAGAACAACCTCGAGCCATAACCATAACCATCACCGCACCAACATCATGAATGATTAAATGCTGCATCACCGCCTCCACCTTTAGTCTCCAACACAGTTGTTGGCAGTTGCTGTCACATGGGTGGACGCCTCCCTTCCTTGTGCGACTGTAGTCATGTTTTTTGTTTTTTTTAATTGCTTTTTTTTGTGTTTTTCACTGGAATGGATCAACGTTGGTCCAGCTTTCCTTTTCATCTTCCTTTATTATTATTATTATTATTATTATTATTACTATTATTTGGGATTTAATGTGTTTTTTTAAAAAGTCTTAGGTTTGTGAAATTGAGTTTTTCTTTTTTGTCAAAAAATGGGCCAACTTGCTCTTTCTTTTGTCACTTTCCATGTTTTTTCTTAGAAATAATAACAAATAAGACAACAAAATACAAATAAAACAACAAGAAAATAGAACATCTACTTAATCAAACTTTTTTTTTGGAGTAAAATGTTAGCAAAGTCGAGACAGCTTGCTAACTCTGCATTTTAGAAGATTGTTATCTCTGCATTTTAGAATATCTTTGCTAGTTGTAAAAGCTTGATATTCTAAAATTTTTTAAATGATATTTAAAAAATAAATAAAATCAATCAACCCATGTTCATTTTCTAGACTAATGACATGGGTTTGAATTCTCCATTGTCATAGGGGATAAGTAGGAGCAATCATCAATTGTCAAGTCAAAATTTAAATTTTTATAATTTTGTTGGTTTATCTCACTTGTAAATAATGTTATTCTTTATTCTAATCAAGCTAATTGTCATTTTTATTATTTTATTTTATTCCTTGGGACTAGTTAATAAATGTGTGAACATATAATAATTTTCTAAAATACTTTTATTGGCTAAAAGAGTTATGAGTAACTACGCACTTATCAAGTATTTTTGAAAGAGCATTGTTACAACCCACAAAATCCCACTAAACCTAAAAGGTGTTCCCAATGACATGTAATAAGAAAAGACATGAGATTAAGACATTAGGTGAGATGAAGAGGAAAACCTTCCTGCATTAACCTAAAGAAAACTAAATTTATGAGCATACAGAAAAAGGGAGGAATCCTTATCAAAGACCTTGAACACTAATTGGAGAGAGAAAATAGTATCTCTGGGCCTTGTATTGATAATCAGATCTTCCTAACCTCAATAGTGTCTTCTTTACTAATAAGGAGGAAGAAGGAAGAGAATAATCAAAGAAATGAGGTTTTGGGTGTTTTAGAGGGAGAGAAACGAGGTTGCTAGGGTTATGGGGAGTATTTCTTATATGTGTGTGTGTGTGTATGGAGGAGAGAAAAGCATTTCAGACGTGGAAATTAACGCATTCTAGCCCACACCGCTTGCAAGGGCACATTATAGTGCATTAGGCTTTGGAGTCATGCACCATGGTCTCCAAATCTCTCCTAAGTCTCATCCAACCTTTCCCTAGCTTAGAGTTAGCCTTTCTAAGGACACCAGGTCTCGAAATATTATTGACACCTTGATTACTAAGATCCAATCCTTGCTTAATGTCCCTTAGGAAGTTCAGGTCAAAGATATCTTTAGAAGAATATATGTGCTGATTTCCTAGCCAATTATGAAGTGCAGAATATACAAAGACGACCTCTACTCCTTGGGCTCAACCTTTAATTTTCCAGAGCTAAAATTGTTGTTGCTAAGGGACATGGCTGGCGTGTCCTACATAGATCTTAGCCTATTTTCTTTTCTTTAAAATGTACCAAACCTAAACATACACACACACACACATTTTTTGGTTATATAATTACACATGGCTTAACTTTCGAAAGAGAAGTAAAAGAGTACATCATATATTTCCAAAAGAAAAAAAAACACGAAATGCCACAATTAATCCACTAAAAACATGTTACCAAAAAAATACAGCTAGAAAGTACTGAGGTATTTTCCCCATTGGTTATTGTGTTGGTAGGCAAAATTTATTCTCCACAAAATGGGAAAAAGAAATGCGACCGCCCATAGCTAACCTTGCTGGTAATATTTGGCTCTATTTTCCAACACAAAATGCACAATTCCAACCCTTATGACAGGTAGCCAAAATTTATTCTAGTCACTCTGGTAGAGTCATCAGCAATATATGACACCAATTCCTAGCTACCACATGGCACGTATCAGTTCTAACATGTTCATCGATGGGTGCCCTAATTTATTTTTTTATAATGTTCCTGAGGGTTCATTGATGGGTGCCGCATTGTTTTTATTTATAATATTCTCACGGCAATCATAGTAGGTGACAATGTAATATGTAATCTATCTTAATATTACTTATGGGTTTTCCAATAGCTATTTGAATTTCAAAATGTTGGTGCGTGTTCCTTGGAATTCTAGATATTTTGGCATGGTTGTCAGTTACTTTATTGGCAATAATTTAAAAAATGAAATGCACCATACGCGTTTTATATGTAATGATTACCAACAAGCCTATCCATCATGTTCTAATTGGGTCTGCAGTCACGTGGTTGCGGCCAATGCGGCTATTGTGATGCGCATGCGGCCATTGCCGTGATTTTAATTTTTTGCACAAAATTCAAAATAAAAACAAGTACAACAATTGTGACACAAAAATAAAAAGTCTCCAACATATTTGATACAAATTTGGATCACTAATATATTCAAATACGAACTTTTTATGCTTTTAGAACTATAGTAATAAGATAAAAGTAGAATTTCTAAGAGAAAAAGAAAAAGTTGCTACAATTATGATCAAGTCACTACTTATCTAATCCCATCAATAATTTTATTCTACCCTTTCATTCATTTTAAAAAAAGATATATAACAACTCAAAATAAAATTAATAAAACAACCCATTTTAAGGCAATAAAGAAAAAACCAAAACAAAGAACCCCTAATATGTTGTTCCAAACCCACCCAAATTGTTTTGAAAGAAATAAAATAAAAAATAAAAAAGACAACACCAACCCACTCAATGGGAAAAAAACAAAATGAAAAGAAGCTCACCCCATTCAACCCCTCTCCCCCACCAACCCAACTTCAGAGTTTCACCGAACCCCACTTCTCTAATTGTTTCTACACACTTCTTCCCCTTCTTCATTCTTCATCTTCTTGTTAAACTAAAACACCCACCTTCATTTGCAATTTTTCATAAAAAACCATGCTTCGTTTCAAATCATTCTAATCTCTTTCTCCCTATGTCTAAACTTCCCTCAATTCCACTTCTCATTTGTTAGGCCACCACCGTCGACCATCCTCTTCCCTAATCTTCACTCTACCTTCCACCGTCACATTACTGTGAGGTTGTGCAACAATGGAAATGCAAAACGGATAGATGTTTGATTTTCAGGTCAGTTGCGTTTTTTTTGCGATCTATTACGGCCACATCACGTGACGCGCGCCTGGATCGCGTTATGTTGTGGATTTACCTGTGATCTCGATTCATGGTGCGATTGCAATCCAATGCCGTTGCTACCACTAGCGCAACCGCAATATTGCGGCCGCATTGGCCATTGTGGACCGTAATTTAGAACACCGCTATCCATCAATAACATGTAGATATGAAATGTGTCCAAGCCCTTCTCCCTCGCTTTTAGAACTATATATCTCTTTCCGCCGCACCTCCGCCAGCCATTGCCATTTGTCGCCATCAAAGCCTCCATTTGTGAAGCCAAGAACACCATTGCAATCTAGGTACATTTTTAGCATTTTAATTGATTTATTTTTTTTTATTTGGCTTAATTTTTCCGTTCAATTTCTTTGCTCAATTAAAGTTTAGTTTAGGAACACTCAAGAGTAATTGTGGTTGTTATTTGGTTAATTTAGGAGAACTATTGGAGCACCACTAAGGCTGTTGGACATTTTGATCATCAGTTTTTTTTTTTTGTCTATTTCTACTATTTATATTCTTTGTCCAATTTTTTATATTTTAATAACATTGAAAACTAAATACATATGCTATTTTATTAAATCAATTGGAAGATTGGAGCATTGGTTGGGCATTCTCTTGTGGTTTAATTCATTTACTATTTTTTGCTTCATATAAAGGTAAGTAACAAAATTTTATTTGTTCATTTGCCAATTATTTGTTCGTTGGATGACATTATCTTGATAAAAATAACTTTTTTTTAAAAAAAAAGATCTTTCTTGTTTTTTAATATGTTTGGGTAAGTTTTTTAAGTAAAAACATAATCAATAAAAAATCTAAAAAAAAAATTTAGAATCTATAATTTCTAAATTCTAGAAAATATATTTTTTATAACATAAAAAGGATGTTTGATAATAAGTAAAGACATTTTTATATTACATCATATCCAAACATAAAGTATATTTTACTTCTGTAAAATATCTTTTGAAAAGCAATCATTTAAAAAGATATTTTTTGATAATGGAATCCAAACGAGCTCCATATGTAGGATAGAAAATTGTGTTTTCTAATATAGAATTATAGGAAAATGAGATCACGTCGCTATGGAGAAAGCATAGAGATTCTTTCTATGAGTGCTAGAATTGTTTGTCTTTGTTCAATTGCATATTGTGAAATTCTCCCGTTAATGTATTGTAGAATGGTTTTTAACGTTAATTGAATTGCATGTGAACATTTGTGATTGATTTGAATGTTTGTAAAGTTGTGATGGAATGTATTTGTTTGCTTAATTTATTGAATAATTAATTTATAGACAATTTCTAATTTAAGGGAAAACTCTATCAAAATTATTTTTAATATTTAAAAATGCGATTGAATTAAAAGTTTTTGAGAGACTCCTAATTTTCCTAATTTAATGGGATGGTGGATTGATTATTTTTTATACTTTTTATTTTTAGTTAAGATATTTAGAGATAAGAGGTGAGGATGAGAGTTAAGCTCCAAACTCCTATAGGACAATTTGCCGCTACATCACGGTAACCTTTTTATGGTGGATTGATGATTTGCTCTTTGAATATTTGTTATTCAATTTTTACTTTTGAACCAAAAATGTTTTTTGAAATATTATTAGCAAATCAAATTTAATTCATGGCTCAATTTTTCACGCTAATCAAATTTTCTATAACTATTGTTTGGATATATCATACTATATATTGATAGATTGATTCATTCCATAGAGCTACGATCTCGGGGTTATTAAGAAAATATCCATGAGTTTGACTTTTTTTTTAGCCTGTTAATTTTTATTGATAAGCTTGTTTAAGATAATCATCAGCACCTTCAATACAAAATTTGAACAATTCAACCGATGAAAGGAATAACGTAGACGTACAACATGAGAGTTATATCCGAGGCACACATCCTCAAATGTAAGGTGCAACTTCTAAGTCATCAATCAATTTGATAACATTGATGACTCGGCGAGAAAATGCAGCATTCACTCAACAGATAGAGTATAATTTAGCCATACCATGCACAAATACTCTCAAATTTGGTGTGGTAGTTGTATCATATTCGTATTCAATATTAATATAAATACTAGTATTATACTTTAGTATTTATACTTTTAATATATTTATAAAATTTTTTTTCTGATAAATATTTACCATATTTAAATTTCTGTTATTTGAAAAAATTTTAAGATAAAAACACAAGTTTTGTCCTGAATAATTACTTTTCTCTAATCATATTATCAATTTACAACTCTTCTCACTTTATGTTGGAGTTAAGTGTAAAAGGTAAAGTCTCACATTAATTGAGAATGGATTAAGTGAATAATATATAATATGGGAGGAGTTATGATTTACTATCTTAAGGTTTTGGATTAAAATGTGACATTCAGCCTGGTGATGTTATGCTCTTATTTAGCTTGTTGGTAGTATATCCCTCCATTAGCCTCCCCGCCTTAACACTTCAGAGGATTCAAGTTCTTATCAATTTGGTAAATGTTTTGTACTCATCTATTCTTTTATTATATAAAACATTATAATATTTTATTTAATATATTAGATTAATTTTATGTACTAACAGTAATACAACATAAAAAAGTTTTATACTGTCATTTAGTCATATACTTTTATTTGAGTTTAACGTTAATTTACTGATATAATAATATATTATTAATATTCGTCTAAAATTTTGATACAACAATAGTGTATATGAATTAATTCTTTATTATATTTTTATTTTGTTACAATAATTTCTTACTATATTGTTATATTCGTATTTTATCTTTTTATAAGATTATCATCATATTTGTCTATAGTATTTTATCATACCAAATACTGATATTTATATTTTTTTTTTAGGTTTTTGTTTTGGTACCTTAGGCATATCAGTATCTTTTGAATTAAAGGTTGTGATTTAATCATGAGTGTTTAAAATATTAATAAATTTAGTTAGGAAGATATGTAATAAATTTTTAGGACAATTATCTAAAAGATATTCAGAGTCATAAATTTTATATATTGAAATTTTTTTTTTTAATAAAAATTGTTAGCACGAAAGTAGGAACGGTTGCAAATATATTGCTCAACATATTGTCAATGGCTCCTCTGCGAGTTTATTTATTCAACCATTGTTCTGATAACGTTAAATTTGGGCATCGTCACTGTCTCATGAAGTTTTCCTATTAATAGTGAGTCTCTTTGGTCATTCATGGACAAACGAGAGAAAAACCATAAGGAAAAATCGCATGCTGTCACCTGCATCACCACCATCACGTAACTAAAACATATTGTTCAGATTAAAGCAACATCAAACATTGTTTGCGTTCTTTCTTCGAATCCAATTCTTAAAGACTTAATATAACAGTTTAATACTATTGGTTTTTATTCTTTTTCTATTGCACTTTTTAATACGTTGGTGGTTAAGGAGCACAATATCCTGTAATCTCTCAAAAGGGTGTGTGGCTGGGAATGAGGAGAGGTGAGATGAAGCTAGAAGAAGATCTGGGTCCTGATCGTGAGGATGACTTCCAAACAGATGATGAAGAAAACCAAGCGGATAGGGTGTTTGAAAATTTGGACGATGATTCTGAGTCAGAATACTCATCTCCTTCACGAAATTTGTCCAATGATAATATCATTCCCTCATGGCCTCAAAGCTATAGGTAATGTTTCCTTTGTTAATGGTTCTTGTTTCATGAGTTTGTGTTTTACTTTTGAGAACTTATTTTAATCACTTCCACTTTTTTAATATTCAAATAATTTTACGCATGCATTAGTTATTCATCTAGAATGATTTGCTTCTTGTTATTGATAAATTTTTTCATTCGTCTATTTGTTTGTCAGTTTCAAAAACAAACCACTAACCTCATTAATATGACGCGTTGGTCATATGGTTTTCGCCTTCAAGTGTTATTCATTACTCATGGTTGATAGCAATAGAGAATTCAATTAATAGCCAATGAAACCGAAAATGAATATGCCTTTGAACAGATTTTCATGCATGGCCTATGACTACACACTAGCTCACACATGCACGTAGAAGTGCTTTGTTTCCGTAGGGAAATCTATGACATGAAATAAAGCTACAAAATTAATAAATCAGTACATTTTACATGGAACAAAAACTTAATGTATTTTGTTGTTTATAAACTGGAAGAGGGTATTAAATAAATTCTAAACAGAAGACAAGAAGTAATTAATAAGATTGAAACTGAAAGTAAAGTAATAGATCTTTATGCAGACAGTAATATTAAAATACTAAATGCCTTGGTTGAATTTTGTGCAGGCAATCTATGGACATGTTAACTAGTGTAACACCACCAAGACTTACTTTCCTACGGCGAATTGATTCCTCTGGAACACATAACAATGTCTCTATAGCATTCAATAGACCTCATGAGGGGCAAGATGATTCTTCTTTGACTATACCTCTTGTTTCTGACGCAAGTTCAGTCCAACAAGAGGAGCCTGCCGCCTCAATAGCCCCTGCGAAATCAATTATATCTAGCTGTACAAATTTTTCTTCTAGTGAATTGCCACCACCTCAGCATCAATGTTCATTTGCACAAGCAGTCGTAAATGGTGATTCTCTTCCTTAACCTACAAATTTTCATCCCACAAGAATTACTAATATATATATATATATATATATAGCTTCCTGAGTTTTGGTGTTAATTTGATCCATGCTTACATACTTATCTTATTTCACAATGTAGAGATTATTATTATTATTTGTTACTTAAAACTGAATTTATTGCCAAAGACATATGGGATTGTCTTATGCAAAACTGTTTTTATTTTCTTTGAAGACTTACTTGGTCTTTTTTTTGTCCTGTGAAGGAACCAATATATTGTGTGGGATAGGAATACTTGCCATTCCATATGCAATAAAAGAAGGAGGGTGGTTGAGCCTTATAATCCTTGTAATGTTTTCTATCACTTGCTGTTATACTGGAATCTTATTGAAAAGATGTTTAGAAACCAACCCTGGACTCAAAACATACCCAGATATTGGTCAGGCTGCTTTTGGAATGGCTGGGCGATTAGGGATTTCGGTGAGTACAATAGGGGCATGAGATTTTACGTAGTGTGTTACTATCTATACGTTCAACTTTCAAATAATAATTTCAATAGGCACACACAACCATTGTCATGTGAATCATTGTTATTTGCATGATTTTAAATTATGGTCCGCAACTATAACTATGGGCGCACTGACAACATTTTTCCACAATTACGTGTATGTAAGCGTAAATATATATAATGGGAAAACTAACAACTAATTTTTTGTGCAAATGCAGATGATTTTGTATATGGAACTGTATGTAAGTGCAGGGATTTCTTCAATTTCCAATTTTTTGTTTTTGGTTTTTTGTTTTTTTTTTTTTTTGCTCTATCGATTACCATATGTACTAAAAAGGATCCATTCTTGTGTATAGGCTTCTTGTGTTGAGTATATAACACTTATGAGTGATAACCTCACATCACTGTTTCCTAACACCCACATGAAACTTGCTGGGACTGATTTTGGCACTCATCAAACTTTTGCAATCATAGCAGCTCTTCTTGTTCTGCCTACAGTTTGGCTGCGAAATCTAAGCCTTCTTTCTTATATTTCAGGTTTCTTAATTACTCCCCTCATTGGACTATTTTCTAAGTTTTTCTTCTACATTTAGCTTCTAAAAACAGTTAACTTTGTGCTCAGTTGGAGGAATATTTGCTACAATAATGGTCACCTGTTGCTTGTTTTGGGTTGGGATGATAGACCAAGTTGGATTCAAGCCAGGTGGAAAAATTTTAGACCTAGGAAACCTTTCTGTATCAGTTGGTCTCTATGGTTTTGGCTTTGCTGGCCATGCAGTTTTTCCAAACGTCTACTCTTCCATGCGGGAACCATCTAAATTCCCATCAGTTCTATATGTCAGGTAAACATAAAATCCAGTATTCAATTTTGCATAGCATTGATCCAATCCACTCAATTTGGCATATGTTGGCTTTAATTAGTCAGCGTCTTCCTTGTGATTAAATGGGCTTATATCCCAGCCCATGCCTAATGAGTGGCCTTAAGCTAGATGTGTTTTTCCTTTTAAGAAATAAGGTTGCACCTTACTAACAGCTATAGCCTTTGGCCTAGCGGCAAGCACTTGATCTTACAAGTGGTACCACAGCAAGGTCATGGGTTCAATTCCGGCTAACACTGGGAAGAGATTGTTGGCTTTAACTAACATTCCAACCCATGGCGTTGTAATGGTTGCAACCCCTCATGCTAGTATTTAAGAATTACGTACCCATTAGTCCCAGAGTGACAACAATTGTTATTTTTGTTGTCTTTGGTTTATAATCATTATTACATTAGTTTTGATTAAGAGCAGTGCTGATATATGTTGCCCTTTTGCAGCTTTGCCTTTTGTCTTGTCATGTACATGAGTGTAGGTACAGTTGGCTATTTAACGTTTGGTGACTCGGTTCAGTCTCAGTTTACCTTAAACATGCCCAAAGAATTACATGTATCTAAGATCGCAACCTGGACAACCGTAAGATAGCAAAATTGTTCTCCTTTTGTTGCCTTTTTCGATATAACAGTTACTAGAAGATGGTTAGGTTCTATATGAGAATGATCAATTTACATTCAATTTAATCTTTATTTTTCAGCATGACATATTTTTAACAAATTCATATGTTTTGCTATATTTTAGGTCGTAACCCCATTGGCAAAATATGCGCTAACCTTATTACCTATTGCATTGAGCATAGAGGAACTTGCCCCCACTCCCAAGCTAAGAACGCATGCCACAGCTGTTGCTGTGAGAACAGTTTTAGTGATTTCAAGCTTGGTTGTGGCCCTCTGTATTCCTTATTTTGGTAAGTATTTTACATACTGCGATTACCTCTGTGGATGGCTTTTAAGTTCTGTTTCTTTCTTTGTTGGGGCTTTTGAAGGGACACACCTTTTATTCTCAAATCCACAATGTCTGGGGCCTAACAAATGGGAAAGTGCATGCAATAAAACTGAAACCACTCAAGTGTGAATGAACTTAGGTTTGCTCTACAAAGTGAAAAAGATGCAGCTATACCAAGTTACTCAAAATGGAGACACAGTCACACACTGATGCATACAAATTCAACACTGACATCAGAGACCTTTACACTAACTATTGGAATTAACAAGTTTTAGATACATTTATCAAATTACATAGATCAATTACTAATTCAACACTTAGGGTATGTTTGGTTAGGGGATAAAAGTATAGTGTAAATTTTCATGAATGAGCTCCATGTGTAAAATTACACATAAACATCATTTAGGAAAAATTTACCCCTATTTTTACTCCCTAACCAAACATACCCTTAGGATTGAAAAAGCTAAAGTCTTAATGCATCTAATGATTCTGTAAAGATTCAAAATCACATTTCAGTCTAACATGCCAGGCATTTTAGTGAGACCCTCAGTATTCTTCCTCTGAGAAAAACTCTAATTATGGGAGACAGGGAGAAAGTAATATCATTTGAGTAAAAAATTGTGTTGCTTGATGGTATGTTTTCAAATTTACCGCAGGCTCTTTGATGGCGCTGATTGGTTCTTTCATGTCAATGCTAGTTGTAAGTTCTCTCAAGTCTCAATGTTCACTCTTCTTTTGAAAATCTTGAAAGCAGCATTGTGTATTAATTTGTTTGTCATGTTTTGTTGTTATAGGCACTTATTTATCCTTGCGCATGCTATCTCAAGCTACACAGCGGTAGATTATCAAAAGTGCAGGTAGAAATTCAAGTCTTCTTAAGTTATAATATTCTGGGACTAATTTTATTGCATGTTAATATAATAGCTATTTTTTAAAATTTTATTTTCAGATAACAAACTGTGTTTTGATTGTTATTGTGGGGACGTTAAGCGCCTTTGTTGGAACATACTCAGCCATTGCAAGAATGGTAGATGGTGAGGGTGACTGAAAGATAGAATGGTTTTTTCCATCTAGAGTTCCCTGCTTATCTGGGTTTGTGTTAGATATTACATGTCATATTGAGACTTTTCTAGATGTTTACAAGTCATAGATATTAGTTGTGTTGGCTTGGATTTCTGGCTTCAACCAACATAGTTGATCTGTAGTTATAAGAAATGGAGGGTGATACCATGTTTTTTGGGGTGATTGTACTTCGTTGGTATGAAACATACCTTTTTCCAGGTAACATTTCTACACTTTATGCTCTATTTTTTCTGATAAAAATCGGTATCAGAAGCAGAAGCCTTATAGCAGAAACCTTCTCTAAATCTCTCTACTCTGTATTATCTTGTTCTCTATTTAGTTCACAGATTCAAATTGGTCTAAATTGTTTCTAATATTCGCTATGAAATGTGTGACATGAGATCAACCAACAAAAAGGAAGTTGCTGTCACAATATATATATAGCTTATTTTCTTTCAGTTTTTATTTTCTATTTTTATTTTTAGTGTTTTTTATTTTAAGAATTTTATCAAGAAAATTGTAAAAAATGAAAAAAAAATTTAAAAAAAAATTATTATTTTTACTATTTTTAATATTTTCTTTATAAAATAAAAAATAAATTAAAAATCAAAAATTAAAAATTAAAAATTATTTTCTGAAATTAAACCAAACAGATATGTTTACTAACGAAAGGTATAGTTCCCAAGTCAAAATATGTATTATGATGCTCAGAGCTACAAAGATCATGTTGCAGAATAATCCAGTTTATCAATTGCAAGATCATGGTAACAGATCACCTTTCTTGTTATTCTAGTGATCTAGCCTCGCTAATTTCGAAGGTCTTAGTACCCGATTTGTCATGCTCTGTCAGTTAATTTTCCACGCTGAAGTAGTTCTCCATTTTTTGGGTCATTTTTGGCTATCTAATTATAACCAATAACTGGATCATTTTTTATCAATCAGAAAATAAATACTTTTATAATTTCTGATATGAGAAAGAGACAAAAGGCTTGAATCCAATGCTGCAACAGAAACTCACAGATGGAATGGTCCCAGGAGTCGAGGACCCAACCATGATGCCGTGTCCATAAATAATAGGACACAACATGTGCAGCAGCATTCAGCATAAGTTGCCATCACCGTAAACTGGGAAGGAAGGATCCAACAGGGGCCATGTGGTTATCTAATTCCTTCGTGCCTTGTTCAATGTAAGCAGCTAGCATGTCAATATGTTATTAATGTCCTCACATTTTGTACTAGGGTTTTGTTTTACGTTGAAATAACAATACTCTTTTGACTTGAGTGTTACATCTTATAAATGGGACACTCGAAGATATTGGATTTCAAATCTTCTATCCTTTCTCTTTATTGTACTTCATGTCCCTCCAATTAATTTTTATTACGTATTCAAATTATGAGTAGTTACAAAAATTTAGTTAAATAAAAATTATTGGTGATATCATCATTATACATATGTTAAAATTTTATTAAGAAAACATGGAGGGGAACAGGAAAAGGGAAAATAAGATTTGGCTCCCAAGATACTCCTTGCTCTCGATAATATAAGATGATATGTAGGAAAATTAAGGTGATGATTGGATTTTATTAATTTTTTTAAAAATAAAAATAACAGGTAAAAATTCATTTTATCACTCATTTTAAATTATCTCTATATCAAATAATTATAGAAAATTCCATTAAGCTCGAATAAGGTGCTCGGACCGATCGAGGTGTGATTCTATTGTTGGATACTATTTTTACTTCACCAGCCACGTTTCCCTTTTAGAGAATTTTCATCCAATAGATAATCAACACATTTGTCGTGTATTTTAACTTTGGCAAATTTTCAGGCTCTGTAGCATCGCTCAATAATTATATCCACGTCAATTCATTCTCACTTATTATAAATATAATAATAAAATAGATAAAAAAAAAATTAATACTTTTTAAAAATATAAAAAGGAGTTATATTTTAGACCAAATAAAAAAATTAAAAAAGAACTTATATTGAATATGGGACCGGTTAGTCCTTCAAAATTTAATTATAATATGCGATGGTTGTGGATCCACATTGCGCCTTGACAAAGTGCATGCAGTGTAGCGTTGTCTATGTAAAGTTGAAGTCCAATCAAACCATGACATTTAATACTAGCTCAAGTGAAAAAAGTTGCATTCTTAGTAAAGAATGGAATAATTATTATTTTTAGCCTAAATTGCACTTTAAGTTTAATCACATAAAGTTTAGAATCCATGTATCAAACTTTCTCATGAAGAAAAAAAATTCATTAATTGAGATAAAAGTTCAATCTCTTTCTCAACGAGTATTAGGTGTCTCCAAGAAAAGTACAAAATGACATTTTCATCTTGGACCATTAGTTAAGGAGTATAAGTAATTTTTTAAAAAAGATAATAATGTATTGAAATTTTTGAAAGTTTGAATTTGAAAGTTTGAAAGGTTAGATTTTTTATTTTTCACTATTTCATTCTCAGAATTCTAAAAAATAAAAGTAAAACAAAAAAAAATCAAAAAATTATTTTGTAAAACCAAATAAACGCTTATTTTTTGGACAAAAACTTTCCATGGGTGATTCTTTAATAATGGCCTTTAGGCACCGTTAGGTATAAAATAAATCACGATCTCTTCTTCGTAGAGACTCCATGTATAGATCCATAAGACTGATATTAAATATAGATGAGAATGAGACAAACAGAACACAGACTGAAAATAAAATGGAGTCATCATACCCGTATTCAAACTAATGCAAATCTAGGCTCAGCATTTCCATTATTCCAACAAAGAAAATGCGTAGAACCATTCTTTATTAAACATCCATATCCTGATTAAGCAAAGCATCACGTGCTTTACCTTAAGATAATTACTTGGCATCTACAACAACCAGGAAAGGCTGCTCATGAAGCCATGCTCCATGCCTTTGACACGTGGGTGCATCATCATATTCCTTACCAATTATTCCCTAACACAGTAAGCAAACCGAGCATTCTGCATTTGTGATGCATTAAGTGCTGTATGTAACTGCATCAAATGACAAATGTCATTCATTAAACCATTGGAGTATTAATAGTTAACTAATTGGACTATTAAAACCAATGGACTATTAACCAAATTATTATTCATTTTCTTCATTATCTGTATACTTGTTTGTGTCTAGATTTGTTGAAACAGGTTGAATTAAAAATTATTTTAAGAATATCAAGGGAAACAATGCCATGATTTTTTTGGAGAAGCTTTGAAAAATTAATTATAAATAAGGGTGTAATAATAGACAAAAGTTAGAATAACTATTGACTAAGGACATTTTAGGAATAATAATAAAAATGCAATTAAATGGGGTATGGTAACAGACACAAGAGTGTGAACAATAATCGCTCCTTTAAATTACGACCAAAGAAAATCATTAAAACTTTTATAAAAAAAATAAAGAAAATCATTAAATCTGATTTTTCATATTGAATTTTTATGCAAGTTAATTTGATTAATTTGTTTATTTATTTCTGTCAATTTTGAACATCAAACTATGCAAGCCACTGATTGAAATTGACCAAAGAAATCTTTTAATAAAATTTGCATTCAAGATTCACTAGAAAAGCTCTATACTTAATTATTTTCAGAAAATTAGGGGCATTATAAGTTTTCATAAAAAAGATTGAAAAATTCCTCTAGAGCTAAGCTGTTTGATTGGACAAGGTGGAAGATTCTCTAGTAGCAATTAACACGAAAAAAATACCTTACTTTTTGGTTGTCCAAAAGAGAAAAGAAGCCGATCTCAATTATTTAACAGTTTAACTACCATTTGGTGGGGCTAAAGCTAATGTTAAACTTAAAGGGCTTCGGATCTCATCAACAATATGGAAGTGTTAAGATGGCTTGGTTAATCATTAATTACACCTAAACAAACTTGCTGCGTAGCCTTCCACACGTTCATAATCACAGACAATGTTGCTCCATATATGACATGAACTCCCTATTGTACTATACCCCTTTCTGTAGGCAACCTAACTTGCATACCATTTAAGCCATGTTAGCAGCAGCTAATTATTAGTATAAAGTAAGAGGGGGAAAAAAGGAAAAAAATGAAAAAAAAATAGCATCCTCGGCTCACTTCATAGAAGAGAATCCAACAGAGAGAATAATAATATCAAAATAATGACTTCAAATCTGACGTATAATACACGAGATATGATATTTGTAGTTAACGTTTTGTTAAGTGTCTATCGACATAGGAAATTCTCCACTTATTTATACATAATTTCATTACGGATAACATTATCACTCACATACTATCCACACTCACCCGATTTCCCAGTTATATACGTGAAATCTCCAATTGTTTGCACATTAATCTCTTATCTCGATTTACACACTGAGATACACGTACCAAACAGACAACAAATGTATGTTAGTTAGGTCCTATGATACACGGATCAACCAGAGGCTTCTTGTTGTCTCTCCCTGGTAGATCTCAGCTCCGCATCTCCCTCAGATCCTTTTCTCAAGCAGAGGAGGTAGAGTTTCTTACATGTAACAATCAAGGAATTTCCATGTCTCTCGGATGCTTTACTTTACTTTGTCCCCAAAATTTACATCACTTTTTCCACACAATTCACTCCCAATCTCACCTCTCTTGTAATAATGCATAACCCATCATTTAACTCCTTCACAAATCAAGACCCCAAGCCAAAAACCAAAAAAGCCTGTACTTACACACACACACACACACTTGCAACATTCAAAATGCCACAAATGAGACCCCAAACCACACACACCAGCACAACAACAAACCCGTGTCTCAAACTAGCCATTCTGCTCATCTTACAAACTTCCATTGAGGCCAAGATGCTAGCTTTGCCACTCAAATCACAAGTGAACCCATCAGGTTACCTCCCAAGACCACCAAACAAGCTCCGTTTCCACCATAACGTCAGCCTCACCGTCTCCATCACGGTCGGCACACCCCCACAGAACGTCTCCATGGTCATCGACACAGGAAGCGAGCTCTCATGGCTTCACTGCACCAACAACACCAACACAAACAACACCACAAACACCACCACCATACCCAACCCATCTTTTGACCCGACCCGATCTTCATCCTACTCACCAATTTCTTGCTCATCACCAACATGCAAGACAAGGACCCGCGACTTCCCCATACCCGCTTCATGCGACTCCAACAACCTCTGCCATGCAACTCTCTCCTACGCCGACGCTTCGTCCTCCGAAGGGGACCTCGCCTCCGAAACCTTCGGGTTCGGAGGATCCGACAACCCGGGAATCGTGTTCGGGTGCATGAACTCCACCTTCACCGCTACAAACTCTGATGAAGACTCCAACACAACCGGGTTATTGGGCATGAACCACGGTTCACTCTCTCTGGTCTCCCAATTGAAAGTACCCAAATTCTCGTACTGCATATCGGGTTACGATTTCTCGGGCGTCCTAATTCTCGGGGACTCCAATTTCTCGCGGGCTGCCGTTAAATTACACTCCTTTGGTTCAGATTTCCGCTCCCTTGCCTTACTTTGACCGGGCAGCATACACGGTCAGACTCCAAGGGGCTAAGGTTTCGGGCAAGTTGCTTAATATATCTAGCACTGTTTTTGTTCCGGATCATACCGGAGCGGGTCAAACAATGTTTGATTTGGGTACTCAGTTCACGTTTTTGTTGGGCCCAGCTTATACTGCACTGAGGGACGAGTTTTTGAACCAGACAAATAGTACCTTACGGGTTTTGGATGATCCGAATTTCGTGTTTCAAATAGCGATGGATCTTTGTTACGTGGTTCCGATGAATCTTTCGGGATTACCCGAGTTGCCGAGCGTGAGTTTGGTTTTTGAAGGGGCAGAAATGACGGTTTCGGGTGAACAGCTGTTGTACAAAGTGCCGGGTGTGGTTCGTGGGAATGATTCGGTGTATTGTTTCACGTTTGGGAACTCGGATTTGTTGGGTGTGGAAGCATTTATTATTGGCCATCACCAGCAACAGAATATGTGGGTGGAGTTTGATCTTGTGGAGTCTAGGGTTGGTTGGGCCTCACAGGTGCACTGTGATTTGGTTGGGGAGAGACTGCTTGGTTTGGGTCAGTAGGCCCACCTGGTTGGTTGGGCTGTGGTCCAAATTGGTGTTCTTTCCTTGTATTAGAAAACAGTGTTTGAAGAACCAATGGATCATTTAAAGCTATGATGGTCCACTTTTCTTCATTAGAATGTAGGGTGCTCATCCGATTGAAAAAGAGAAACACGAGAGTGGCAAACTTCTTGAAGAGAGTCAGTTTAGAGGAAAGACCAGTTTCTTTCTTTGTACATGTCGTTGATATATTATTATTATCATTATTTGTTTTAATATTTTAAAGATGAAAATAAATCTTGTTACTTTGTCTTTCACTCTATAGGTGAGTTCACATATAGTATTTTCAAATGTAAATGAAATTCTTTGTGAAATGTTATAGTCAAAGTCTTTATTATAGTTTAGAGGTCATATTAAAAAGGGTATTTCTTTTATTATTAAACAATATACAGTTATACACTTAAAGGAATACTTAAAAACAAATAAGTTACAAAATAAAATTGAAAAAAAAATAGCTTATGGTTATAATCATTAGAGTCTTGAGAATGAGAGTTCTTTGCTGGAAAGTCCAAACCCAAGTTGTGTAAAAACATTTAGAAGATTAATTTTCTTGGCACATAGAAGTGTAATGCAATCAAGGTTATAATTTACCTAAATTTTCTATATAGTTTAATAAGAAACAGAATGCATCCAAAGAATCTAAAGGATAAAGTTCAAACTAAACTTTTTTTGGATCATAGGAGACTCTCGATCAAGAGATCAACTTCTCACCTTTTGCAAAGGAATTTTATATGGAAAGCAAACTTGAAATAAAAACAGATTGGCCAAAAATGTTAAAATTTAAGTGTGAATGGTTTAAGTCCTATACCGGTTAGGGTATATAAGATTAAAAAAACTCATAATATTTGTTGCCTTGAAGTTTTCGATATATGGTGTCCAGGCTATTATGATGATATTTTTAACTTACTCCATTTATTTAGATCATGAGAAGGAAAAAAAAATCTAATATATATGACACTAAACATGCTAAAATATGGAACTATTGCTTACTTGGTTCATTTAATTTTATATTTATGGTCTAAACACCTAAAAAGACCATCTTGTTCAAAAGGTTACTGTAATTTTTTTTTCAAGCAGAAATTTAAAGGTTTAATTATACTATAAATTCTTATAGTTTCACTTAATTTTCAACCTTTCATATAGTTTAAAAGTTTGTTATTAAATTTCTATATTATATAAAATTTTTCAATCAAATCCCTATCATTAATTACTGTTATAAAAACATTTCCAACAAAACTATAGTACAGTCAATGAAGTCAAGTGACTATAAAACTTATTAATCTAGGTGCGTTCCACGGTGTAGTAAGCATTCTATAAGGAATAGTGAAGTAATAATGTGGCACGTTAATGTGAAGACACGTGTCATTAGTTTAAAGTCTTGTGTGGTAAGTGGCACTGTGTTATTTTGCTCTTCTCTTTTAATGGTTGTTTTGTCTACGATCATTGTTTTTGGTTTTAAAAAATTACAAAAGGTCAGAAAAGGAAATGTCTATCCCCTGAATAACAGAAGGATTTCCCTTAAAAAAAAAAAATTGTAAACCGCTTGCTGTCAATGGACTCCATGGCTAAGCTCCCAATAGTACCTAGTTGAAGACCAAACTCAGATCTAACATGGGTCAACATATTGTAGTTTCCCTCTTGAATTTGTCTTTGAACAATAAGATTCCATATCATTTGGTTGATAGGATAATAAGCATGGTGTTATTCAATTTGGATCTTCAACATGTGTTGTACGGTATTGCACAGTCAGACAAATTCAAATGGAAATTATGACATGTAATATACAAGTGGGTCTTCAAGATGTGTTAACTGGTGGTGGGGTTGCCATTGATGATGGACCGGAGAGCAAGGAAGTGCTGAAGCTTGGAGGGTAAAGGTGGCGGCAGGGAATGTGACGATAATGATAGAGAAGAACTCGATGAGTCAGAGAAAATAGAGGTAAAAAAAGATCTGCAAGTTAAAAGACATGGAAGAGCTGCTATTGTCAACAATGGAGGTTGGGGAGACAACGATTGGAAAGAGGAAGGGGGTTGGACTGTAAATGCCAAGTTAAAAAAGGAAAAGACTAAACGACACATGATTCTCTTAAAAAACAAAAAGCACCGTGATTATTATGCATTAAATGTTGGTTTTTACTAATCATCATTGAGCAAAGATTTTTAACCTTAGTCAACTATTACACCTGTCAAATTGCCCTCAGCCCACGTCATTAAGGAACCATTCCTTATAGAATGCTTCCAGTAAAGATATCAAAATTGTCGCCGTCCGTCCCGTTTCATCAAAACCACAAAAAATAGGGTGTACCTCTGCCTCTAAAATAAAATGGGAAAATTAGCTTAATCATTTTATGGTTAGCCGTCAACATAAAAAAAAATTCAAAAAATATTTTTTTAATATTTGATGATTTTTTAAAAATATTTTAAAAATATTTTTTATTTATGTATATCCATTTTTCAAAGTTTATAATAATTATATACTAATTTTGAGTAAAAAATGTTATTATTAATAGTGTTATTTGTGAGTTATAACATTGTTTTATTTTTAAATTTTCACTTTGAATGAATAATATCAATTTTGGTACTATATTAGTGAATGTATATATTTCTTACTTGTTTCTTTTTTGAGTCATACATTTCTTACTTTTTTATCAATAAATTATGATTTTTTTTAAAAATACAAAAAACTTGGGCCAAGCCGCCCCCAACCAAAAGCAGTTATGGAAGATTTTTTGATTTTTTTAAACTTCAATCCAATCCACTAAAAATGAGAATTTAATGAACCAACAACTAACCCATTTTGATATCTTTAACTTCAAGCACAGTAGAACGCACCATTAATCTAAATCATACAATGTATATAAAATGAAAATCTATGACTAAAAATAATATCGATACAGTACACTGAAAATAAACCAATCCCATTCTCCCTCTTCAGATACCCAACCCTCCACCAATTCCTAATATCCCCGTCGTCCCTGTTCAAGCCCCAGAACGCGGCTTTCTTCTCGGTGACAATCGTTGCCCGCGGCGCCGCCTTTCGCGTCATCTTCCACCTCAAGCCCCTCCACTACTTCTGCCCTAGCCGCCTCAACGCTGTGCTCCTCCTCTCCCTCCCCTTGGTCTCCCACCCAACACAGCCCTTCCTCCTCGACTTCCTCTCCACCTTTGTGTTCTATACAGAGGCAGACAGATGCATAGGGAGTGAGTGAGTGAGTAGAGGGACTATCTAACATGGACACGAACGTTCCACCAAAAAGCTGGAGCATCCATACCCGATCCGAAATCATTGCCAAGTACCAGATTATGGAGCCGTTCGGCTCCAGTGCCTACGTCGACGTCTACCATGGTTGCCACCTCTCCGACGACCTCACCGTCGCCCTCAAGGAGATCCACAACTACTAGGCCGCCTTCCGAGAGATCGAGGCACTGCAGATGCTGCAGGGATCCCAAACATTGTCGTATTGCACGAGTACTTCTGGCACGACGACGAGGTCGCTGTGCTCATCCTCGAGTACCTCAGAACCGACCTTAACACCGTCATCGCTGACGCCAGCAGCAAGGGCCTCCCCCAATATAGTTGTTGTTACTCTGTTAGCTTCCTAGTCATGTCTATGCTTGGGGGTGGTCGAATGGGCAGACTCATGGGTTTGTTTGTTCATTTTCTTGGCTTTTGGTTTTTGGTGCTTGCTTGGGTTTGATTATGATTATTGGAATAATTTCTTGCTGATTACGTAGAATGGGTATTTTTAATTTTATTTTCAATGTTTGATGCTTTAGGTGGGTTGGTTATGGTGGTTTAGGTGGTGGGTGGTGGGAAGAGATGAAGATGGATAAAGATGAAATAGGTTAAGAATATTCTATTTTTTTAACTGTTATTATTTATAGAGACTTAATTAAAAAATTTTGTACAATATAAAGATTTAGTTATTAACTTTTAAAGTATAGGAATCTAATTGAAAATTGAATAAAACTATAGTGACTTGCAGTATAATTAAATCAAAATTAAACAATAAACATGAAGATTTATTGTAACATGTTGATAAAGCATCCAATGCATATCTACAGATCCGGTTTCATATTGAGAATTTTTTTTGATATTATCTTTATTACATTTGAGGGTTTTTGCCTTGGAAAACTTTGGATGGAAATTTCTTGCGTCGAAAGTTTTTCCAACCTACTAACAAAAACGTCTTTGCATTACTATCAAAAGAAAATACTTACACCACCACAACATACAAAAAAGTTATACTTACTCAAAAACTTCCAAGCCACAAGTTCCAAAAGTGTACTAGATTACGAAGTAATATAGTGTTAAGAGAGTGTTGTGTTTGAGAGGAACAACTCAAGTACCGGAATTAGCTAAATTAAATCATAAGTTAATTTTTTATCCTTAAATGGTGCCTCTTTTTTTGTTCTTTCAATCATTTATTGACACATAAAAGATAAAAATAAAAAATGGATTTAAAAATTTATAAATTACCAAAAATATAATACCTATTTATCACATGTCAATAAATGATTGAAGGACAAGGAATAACACCATTTGAGGATAGAAGATTTCCATCCATTAAACCAGATAAAAATAGGATTGTTCCAATAAAAGCGGGGCGGAACCTCATGCAGTGCAAGGGTGGCCATGGCCCCTTTGGAATTTTTAATTTTCATGTTTATATATATGTATTTGTGTATAGTTGGCCCCATTAAAATTTTTATATGTTATAAGGATTTTTATGATGATATACTATTATTTTTTGAACACATTAGATAAGTTTAATAATATCTCAATAGTTTAATTTTATCATCCATTTTTATTTTGTTTCTTATTGTTTATTTCTATATAAATAAGAAATGGAATTCAAATATTTGAGACCAATTCTTATGAATATTTTTACTTAGATATTTAAATATTGTAATAAACAATGTGTTATGCATACACGCGTTTCTTGAGTTTGGATTGAAATGAGCATTTTCTTTTAAAATAACAGCTTGCATTACACAATTTGGTCCTTTAAGGAAAAAATCATTTCATGTCCAATGAAAGGTACATGACCAGTTAGTTTTTCCTTGGTAATTTTGAATGATTTATAGGACAAATTAATTTTTAATGATTTACAAATAGTTTAAATTAATTGTTAATAAAAACATAAATAGAACAAATAAATTAACCAAAATATTAAGAATGAATTAACTTGGTCTATATTTTAAATTGTAAGGAACATGGAATTTTTTTTTAGAATTCAATTTACTTAGTCAGAATCAGAGACTAACTTTCTCTATATATATATATATATATATATATATTCTTTTAAAATTTAGATTAAAAAATTAAAAGATATATATTATTGGTTTTTATATGTATATTATCTTTTAGTGCTTGCCCCCTAAAATTTAAGTCTAGCTCCACCTTTGGATAGAAGAAATAATAAAAAGAATATAGAGCAAAATGAAATCAAACATAGTCAAAAAATAACACAAGGTAAAATTTGATGATTTAAACACTAGGGCTCATGATTCACAAGCAAAAAATGGTTCACGATTTTCTTAAGTAGTAGAAGATATCTTTTTTACTTGGATTTTTTTTTATTGTGAAGCTAACATGTTAAAGTAACTTCATGATTTTTCTTCAGTCCCTTTTACTATTTTTTAACAATAAAAAATCAAAGTTGTTAGGATTGTTGTCTGAGCAACCAATGCTAAAGCTATGAGTTTATCTAATTTTGTTACTATGTCAAATGTTTGAATTTTCTTTTGAAATATTTAAGTCTGTTTAGTTTAAGTTTCTAGTTTTCAGTTTCTAGATTTTGTGAAAAAATATTGAAAATTGTGAAAACTACAAATTTTAGTTTTCAGTTTTTATTTCTAGTTTCTAGTATTTTCTTCACAAAATTTGAAAAACTAGAATACTAAAACTAAAAAATGAAACCAAATAGGGCCTTATAAGATGTTTTAGACACCTTGAGGTTCAACCTTAAGTTTTACATAATTTATTGAGTTCATTTGTTATGATAATAAAATTAAGAATTTTGATTGTTAGCTGAGATTAGGTAGTTATTGACCATCAAATTTGTACAATTTTGTTAATATAACTAGAGATCTTGTTTTGCTCTGAAATTTTTACGGGACCTTATGGACACATTGGAGTGTCATAGAGAATTTTGTAACCCTATTTTCTACAGTTTGGTATGTAAACTAAATGCATTATTGGGATATGAAATTTGCCTAATGTGTTGAAAGTGTACAAATGCCTTAAATTTATGATATAATGGCATTTGACTCAAGTGTGAGGTGTATTAATGCATGCCATAGACTTTAAAGATTGGTTTATGAGGCATGATTGAAAATTACTTGTTAATAAATGCCTATATGTGATCAATGCATGCATTTGGAAAAAAAAAGAATATGAACATGCTCGTGACAAAAGAAAATGTATAAACTTCAATTATTCATGTTATGAGATATGGGAAAAAAAGAAAAGACTTATGTCAAATGAAGAGGAAGGCAAAAATAGGAACTTCCTCAAATGAAGGGGAAGGCAAAAAGAGGAAGTTCCCTTAAGATATTACGAGTTGATAGATGTACCTATGAATAGATCTATGTGAGATTCAAAAAGAAAAAAAAATTCGATGATCACATATATGAATGAGCTTACAGGTTTATTGCCCATATGTGATGTTGTCCACTAATACCAATTGATATGAACTAAGTCTTCCTTTTGTTGATGAAAAAAAATGAAACACATAATTGAGTTCTTTGACCACAAGAGGAATATATGATGATTCCTTGATATTGCATATGATTTTTCTGATCTTGCATTTGATTTACACATATTCTATGGTTAATGTGATGTCACTAAATCATTAAGTATGCTTGCATGAAATGTGTTTTAGAAATAAACTGCAATGCTTGAAAATGATTTTGATGATATGTTTATGCCACCCCTATGGATCTTTGTTGACTTGCTATAATAGGAGTTGCATTATGACACAATGGCTTGTTTTCCTAGTTTATTATCAGAGCCCTGGACGAACTCGAGTTTCCATGTGGTGGTAGGCCTTAACTCCTAATACACCCAGTTTTTGTGTTGTACCCTGCTTGCACTGCCAATACTCGTGGAGGGTACCAACTCAGTCATTATCATCTGACTCCAATATTTTTAGCATGAAGGCGATGTTATCTTTGGATCAACAAATTGTTTTCCTTTAGAGACATTTAGGAGAGCCCACACACACACACACACACACACACATATATATATATTGACGGGCTATTGATGGTCGTATTAGTACTTTACACCGTAGACGTTAGGTTTATTTCACTTTATTTTCATCCTTTATAACTAGTATAAGTTAGAAAATGTAAGTGACATACTTCTAATTATTGTGTTAATACTTGAGTGATACACAGTAGTTAGGATAGTGTTGCATGCTCAAGCTTATGATGTGTTAATTTTATGATATTTTGGTTTGTAAACTGCAATGTTAAGTACTTTTGTCAGAGCATTCTATTTGTATTTAAATAGCCTAATGTTAATTATTGCATTTCACTGTCTAAATTTCTAACAATGTCTTTAGAATGAACGGATACTACAATTAAATCCTGGACTTAAATTAAAAGTGAATTTATTTTTTATGTATGAAAAAAATTAAAAGTGAATAAAATTTTCTTTAATTTATATTCAATTCAATTTAGATAATTTTTATATTTCACATATTTAAGGATATTAAATATTTTTAAGATAAAAAACTATGTTTTATAAAATCATGAAAGTAAAGATTGAGTGTATATTTTTGGAGCAATGAGAATACAGCTAAAAGTTGATTACAAATATTTAATTTAAAAAAAATTCTAATTTTTTTAACATTGACCGTGCATAAAAATTAAATGCTTAAATTGTTAGCTAAAATTATAAATTAAGCATATTAATATATATTAAATGCTTATAAAAATTAAATGCTTAAATTGTTAGCTAACATTGACCGTGCATATATTAATATATTTTTATTATATATTACTGTTACAACGTCTCGAAGGGCACCATAACAAAATGATAACAAATAAATTTATTCCTAAAAGAAATAAATTTTAAAATGAATCACCACCAATTTTAATTCTAGCAAAAATTGAAAAACCTTTAATTTGATCAAACTGATTTTTTGAAAAGATTTGAATTTGAAAGTCTAATTATGATTAGAGAAGGGTGAAAATTTAATCTCATTGCACTCCTAATACATCCGTATAAATATGATTACCTTAGAGTTCATAATGCAAACTAACTTATTACTTGATAATATTTATTTTTCCCTTTTAAAAGTTACAAGTATATACAAAATAAATAAATAAATAATAAAAAATAAAAGAATAAAAGGAGAGAACAAAATTTAAAGGAAAATTAATTTTGGCTTGATAGTTGTTCGCTACCCACGTATCCTCCTGCAATGAAGCTCAAAGTCACATCATTCTTATAGAAAATAAGTGTGTGTTGGATTGATTTTATTAAAATCAAAATAAAAATTTCACTTTTAAGGCTAAGATAACATACACTATACAATAAGTCTTACATTCTTGTGAAATTTGAAGATGACAAGTCATACATCAACATCACAAGTTGTTGTGTGGATTAATAATTTAACCCAAAAATTTTGAAATAACCAAACTCTTTTTTAAAAAAAAAGATGAACCAAATAGCTTACTTCCAAAACACCATTTTTAAAAACAAAGCCTAAATACCCCAAACTACACAAACTAAATGGAGTAAAGGCGAAAAAGAGAACCTGACGCAAAAAAAATGAAAATACAAAAAGAAAAAAATAGTAATGATAAAGAAAAGAAAGTGAAACGGGATCTGACACAAGGAATGAAATAAAAAGACAAACAAACAATAAAGTAATAAAAAAGAAAGAAAGGAAGGCTCATTGCAACATAGGAAGAAATAGAACAGAAGTGGTAGTATAACATAACAACAGGATTGGCAGAAAAAGGAGCTTCACGACGGCGATCCCTGCGAGGCCTCGCACGATAGTAGGCCAGCGGTCCTGGACGGTCCGAGATCCTAACCATGATGGCAGCTTTCACCACCTCGCAGAGTCGCGATTTTTCCTCCCGCGGTTACGTGATGCAGCCCAGACAAGGTTAGGGGTTCATGAAGGTTGCAGACGGTCATGGTGGCTGACTGATGATTTGCTTGGTTAAAGGCTATGATGGTGAGGGTGGTTCATGGTGGTGGCTATCATGATGATAATGGAACATGATAAAGGTGGGGGAGAGGCCTTTGATAATAGATCTGCAGGTTAGGTCTCTTTAGTATATGGTGATGGTGATGATGATTATTGTGAAGAAAACTAAGAAAAATGTATGCAGAGACTATGCTATGTATCTTCCTAAAACCCAAGTTTTATCTTGTTAAATCCCTATGATCTTAATGAGAACTAACTCTGTCACTGTATATCACTTTCTCTATTGTTATGCCTGTTCTCCGTTCTGTGCCTCTCACTCTCTTTATCACTGTGCCTCTTTTTTTTTTATAGGAATGATTATTATATAGAGAGAAAGTAGAGAGATTTTAAGAGTTAGTTAGGGTTAAATTAGTTAAGATTTTAATCTGATTTTGATGAGTCAGTTAAGATTTTGATCTGATTTTATTTTTTTGTTGAGTCAGCTAGAAGTTAAATTCAAATTTCAAATGCACACAAAAAGGAAAAGGAAAAGAATAAAAAGAAAATTAAATAAGTAAATTGAAGACAAAAATATGGTGTTCACAATTACCGACGGGTATACGACGAAAGTTAACAAAAATATATTAATATATTTTTATTATATATTACAGACAGGTTTCCTGGGAATATATTTTATAAGTTATTTTTTGTTAAATATTACCGACGATTATTTGAAATTGCCGTGCAACCTTTCGTATTTCTGCATGTTCGTCGATAAACCCGTTAGTCATTACAAGCACCAGAAACACACCGTTTCATTAAACGCGTACCCGTCAATAATCCGTGTACTTTACCATAGGTGAACCTCCTTCTTCCCTATTCTGTCAATCCCTCTCTCTTTCTTCACTCTCTCTCTCTCTAAAACCACTCCGCCACTATTTTGCCACCATGCTCCGCCACGAAGCTCCGTTTGAGATTTTGAGACCGCCATTGCGATCTAGGGGCCTTGGTGAGCATTTTAATCAGTTTAGTTTTTCTATTTGGTTTAATTTTTCCATTCATTTATGAGTGTCCATAGTGTTGTGTTTTATTGCATTGGGGAGCAATTATGGTTGTTATGTTGTTAATGTAGGGGTTTTGTTTGAGGGTGGTAGCAATTGTTAATTTAAATTTTTCATGTTCGATTTTAGGATTGGATTTGGTTGGAAGTCGAGAGCTTTCGCACATCTTGTATTTTTTGACACGCTCTAGAGGTTAGTAACTAAATCTTTATTATTTATATCGTTGAATGATTTAATATGTATGTAGGATATATAAAGACTTATGTTTTCTAAGATAGAGTTGTAGAAACTAGGGATTGCACGACTGAGGGATTCTTTGTATTTGCGAGATTGGATGCAACTTGTGAAGTTATAAGGGGATGCGCAATAGAATGATTTTTAGGATTATGTGAATTATATATAATTATGAAAATATTCCTGTTTCACTATATTTATTTTGTTATTGATCTTTATAATAATATGTATAATTGTTGAATTGATTGAAATATCCATGGAAGCTCCTAATTTAAGGGAAGATACTGTTAAAATTTTGTTAAAATTTTTTTAGGGATAAAAGATTAAAAATAACCATATTAAAAAAACTTAAAGATCAATTAAAAGAAATATTTGATGGTAGAAGCTCCTAATTTAAAGAGATGCTGCAGAAATTTTGTTAAATTTTTTTTTAGGGATAAAAGATTTAAAAAAAAAATTTGCTAAGGAAATAAGATTAAGAAAAAGGATTAAAAATAGTTGTATTAAAAAAAAACCAATTCAATGTGTTTGAAAACCAATTCAATGTGTTTTAAAGTAGTAATTTGGGGCTTGTCGTTAAAAAATTATATAGCTATGGTTGTATTGATTGAAATATATGGCTTGAAGAAATTTACAAAGCGTTTTTGTTGGGACATGAATATTTATTATTTTTTAAATATAAAGGAGGCTTCTATTTTAAAGTCATAATGTATAACCATGTGCTTTAGAAAAGGATTATTCAAGTTAAGACACTATCCAAAATTGTGAAATTGGCAATGATAACATCTGAAAGGCCTAGCATTTGAGAATCATGCATGTTTCTTGAAAGTTGTAGTGCACCTTAAATAAATGTACATGATCCTTAGCTGCTACAAGCCTTTCAGTGTTATTATTGCCAATTTCACAATTTTGGATAGTGTCTTAACTTGAATAATCATTTTTGAAGCACCATGGTTATACACTATGACTTTAAAATAGAAGCGTCCTTTATATTTAAAAAATAACAAATATTCATGTCCCAACAAAACGCTTTGTAAATTTCTTCCAACCATATATTTCAGTATAACCATAGCTATATAATTTTTTAACGGCCCAAATTACTATTTCACTATATTTATTCTGTTGTTGATCTTTATAATAATATTTATAATTGTTGCATTGACTAAAATATGTAACGATGGAAGCTCCTAATTTAATTCGAAATGTTATTAAATTTTTTTGTAGGAATAATAGATTAAATAAAAGTAACTATATTTGAAAAAACTTAAAAGCTAATGTATTTAAAATAATAATTTAAATAAAACTTACAAACCAATTGAATGTGTTTTAAAAACCAAGTAAAATAAATATCTAATGAGAAGTTCTAATTTAATTGAAAATGCTATTGAAATTTTGTTAACCTTTTTTTAGGAATAATAGATTAAATAAAAGTAACTATGTTTAAAAACTCAAAATCCAATTGAATTTGTTTAAAAATAATAATTTAAATAAAACTTAAAGACCAATTGAATGTGTTTTAAAGATCAATTAAAAGAAATATGTGACAATGGGAACTCCTAATTTAAAGGGTATGTGTCGAAATTTTTTAGAATATTTATTAAGAGAATAAGATTAAAAGTAGTTGCACTTAAAATTTAAATAGCAATTGAATTTATATTTGAAAGTAATAACTTTCAATCTTTACAAAATTGTAGGGTCTAGGGTTAATCACAAGCGCAATGTTACCTTCATATTGATCATGGATGTATGATAGATTGCATCCTAATAGAGAGGGGATTAAACTATAATTTTATAATGGTGTTGAAGAATTTATGAGTATAGCATGTAAAACACAACAGTTCGTTAATGAAGCAAAAGTTTGGTGTCCATGTAATAGGTGCAATTGTAGGAAGTATTTGAATAATGATACAATAAGGGTTCATTTGTATAAATGGGGATTCATGCCTGACTATTGGGTTTGGACCAAGCATGGGCAAATAGTTAATGCATGGAACCAAGTGGGTATGTTTCAAACTGGAAGTAGTTATGGTGGGATCCATATAACTCAACATGACGTGAGTAATATGCTTTGGGAGGATAACCTAGCTAGGCATCATGAGGTGGTGTTTGATGTTGCTGGTCTGAATTTGGTACTCGTTATTCGTAGCCTTCAGTTGAGGAGCCCAACCAAGATGCCGCTCGATTTTATAGTCTCCTAGAAGTTGCCAATCAACCTTTATGGGAGGATTGTGCACACTCTGAACTATCATTAGCAGTTTAAATGTTGAGCATTAAGTCTGAAAGGAATCAAAGCCAAAATTCTTTTGATAAATGGGCTCACTGATCATGAGCTAAGTCGAACCTCAATGCAATTCCAAAAGATTTCTATCAACCTAAAAAATTAGCTTCTAAACTTGGGTTAAAGGAAATAAAGATTAATTGTTGCTTGAAAGGTTGAATGCTTTATTATAAAGATGATATTTCATTGACTAAGTGTAAGTTCTGCCAAGAGCCTAGGTTTAAACCCAAGAGACATGGAAGTGGGAGGTATAAGGATCCCTCAGAAAAGAATGTGTTTGATGTCATGCATATTGAGAAAAATGTGTTTGATAACATTATGAATATTGTATTGGATACAATCGAACCAAAGACAATGACAAGGCAAGGCATGATCTAGCTGAGTATTGCACGTGGCTTGATTTGCATATACAAGAACTGAGAGATGGTCGTTTCTATAAACCAAAGGCCAAATATGCCCTGAGTTCCAATTAGCAACAAGCTATTTTTTAGTGGCTTAAGGAGTTAAGAATGCCTGATGGTTATGCTTCTAACTTAAGTAGGTGCGTCAATGTTGCACAGGGTAAGCTTGTTGCATGAAAAGCCACAATTGTCACGTGTTCATGGAATGTTTGCTTCCAATTGCATTTAGAGAACTACCTGATATTATCTAGAAGCCCTTTCCAACTAGTTAGTATTTTAGGGATTTATGCTCTTATACTCTTTGGTGTGATAATCTGCTAGTCATGGAAAAAAATATTCCCAAAATTCTCTACAAATTAGAGAGAATTTTTCCCTGGGTTCTTTGACTCAATGGAACACTTGCCCATACGTTTGGCATATGAAGCACGAGTGTGTGGACCAGTTCAATATAGGTGGATGTATCCATTTGAAAGGGAAATAGGAGGGTTTAAAAGAACTAAAGAATAGGTCTCAAGTGGAAGGATCAATAGACCAAGCTTACCTAGCGAAAGAGACTTTAAATTTCTGCTCATTTTACTTTCAGCCACGTGTTCAATCTAGGAGAACTCGGTTGGTCGTAACGATGATGGAGGGAAGTGTTCTATTCACCTACATTGTCTATATTCAATCAACTTGGTCGAGTTGCTAGAAAGAGCGTTCCTCAATGGCTGACTTCCGAGGAGTGGAATTCTGCACACTTACATATTTTGATAAATTGTGACGAGGTGCAACCATTCATATTGCAAGTCAAAAATCCCTTTTTTTTTTGTAGGTGTGAGTGTGATGTTATGCATATATAAAATAATGTAAAATATATTTTCAACAACAGATACTTTGAGCAACTGCACTGTCAAGATTCTCTTCAACAATTTCTGAATTAGTTTAGATTACATGTAAGCTTATTTAAGATTATATAACCCAAAATATTCTTATCTATTAATTTTGTTTGATACAAGTAAGTTTGACATTTCAAACTTTATGTATGTAGGTTCATAACAAAAATAATGGTGTAACATGTCCCCATTTGTTTAATTTAGCTTGGGACCCAAAAAATAAAGTTGTAAGTTGGCCCATGTATTATGTAATGGGTACAAGTTTCACACAGTTGATTGGGTGCGAGGAAAAATCAACAATATTGGTATTTGTGTTAAAGGCGATACTTGGGATCGAGAATGTGATTGGTATGGTGTTGTTAAGGAAATCCTTGAGTTTGAGCACGTAGGTGAGCTCATAATAAATGTGTTCTATTCAAATATGAATGATATGACCCTACCGACTAACTAGGACACGTCAACACAAAATTATAAAATCGTTGAAATCAATCAAACCAGAAGATATAAAAGTTATGATCCATTTATTATAGCAAAAAATGCTAGACAAGTATATTATATGTCATATCCTGGGAAAGTATGTCACAGTGGAGGGTTGTAAACAAAATAAAACCAAGAGGTAAGATTGAAATAGAGGAAGATACTGTTGAAGATACTTATCAAGTGGATGATCCACCTCCTTCAAGGGCAGGACTTCGATGAGACAATCTAAAACCCTCTTTCGTTAACTACTAGGGAAGTTGACTTAATTGAATGCACAAGTAACCACTCAATTAGAAATTACGAAGATGAAATAAGTGATAGTAGTGTTGATGAGTCACCTAGTGATCAACAACAGAGTGATAATGAAAACAATCCTACACTTACAGATTAACTAAGGTGTTCAATATTATATACAATATTATTATAAAATTGTTTGAAATTTCCTGATTTAATTAATGTTTTGTTGTGGATTATTTTTTATTGTTTCAGGATGGCCAGAAAGGCAGAGGCCGACCTTAGAAGCCACCACCACCACCTTAGCCACCGCCCTTCCCACCACTTCCCCTCCCACCTCCTTTACCTCAATCCCAACCATCAGCACCCAGGCTTCTGGATGATGCCCATTCCTGGGTATGTTGGCCCCACCCCTCCCATATTTACACTCACAGCCCACTCGCATTAGCGACCCTTCCGTAGCCCTTCAGCCCTAGCCCTACCACTCCGTTCAGCTTCAATTGACAGACTCTTCCTTCCTCGACTAGGTCATAGGCACAGGACAATAGGAGGCCTCTCGCCCAGGTGCAGGCCACTTGCGCCTGATGGTAGACCGCTGAGAGATTAGGTGTACGGTAAAGACATGTAAATTGAAATATGTTTTTTTATTACATTTTAATTTTACATTGCTTATGATATTTGAGTAATTCTAATTGTTTTTTGATATTATTTCATTTATGTAATAGTTTTTATTCATTTGCGTCGGCTTCATAGGATCATAGAGATTATACAGAGTCGGTATTACCATCGTGGCCCACATGGACTGACATTTCTCTTGATGTCAAGGAGTAGTGGTGGAAGAAGTGGAAGGTAATTCTATGATTGCTTCGCTTTTGTTAACATATATGTTTATATTATTTAATTATATGCTTATATGCAATCACTAATGTGCTGAATTTGTTTATGTGGAAAACATTCTACATTGAGCCCGAGCATGAACCCAAGTGAAGAGGGCTTGGAGGATTAAGTCCTCTAAGCGAATGGGATATGTTTCATGATGTCCGTAAGGACACATGAATAGCTCGTGGCTGAACGACGCGACCTTGGCTAAGCTAGTGCCATTGGGCCAGGAACATGACCTTCAAGGATAGGTCAGGGAAGGAAAGACAAATCGAGCCTCACAGAAGGTGGGTCACTACACACGAGTGGGTCGAGCACCCAGAAGGGACCCGTAAGCGTTTAGTAATTCTTTAACCTTTCTACATTTTATAATAACATTTACTATATTTGAATTGTGGCAAATACTATATTTTTATGACTTTATTGTGCTTATTTATACAGGCGAGGAGTTAAGCCCCCCTCCACAGGGCGAGCTATTTGGAGACTACATGGAAAGGGTGAGCAGAGAGGCAGTTTGAGAGGTCTGGGTAGGCCCTCGCTCTGAGGCGACCTATGTAAGTTTAAATTTAGACATATCTTTACTTAATTTTTATTATTATTTTCATTTATGTCATAATCATTACTTACAACGTGTTTTATCTTTTTTCCTTTGCAGCGCGTTTACAGACCTTTGGAGTAGGCCAGACCTAACCTAGATGGTTGAGGCTAGGCCTGATGTTGATATTCCTCCTCCTCCTAATGAGGATGATGTGGGCCTAGGTAGTTAGCGGCCCTTACAAGGGTCACATATATGGGATGGGGTACTACCCTGAGAATATATCCCCATCCTCCGCCACGGGTCAGCCACCGGGGATGATGCCCTGAGGGAGCATGTCCATGCCCTTAACAAGGAGCTTGAGGAGGGCCCAGTTGATCTAGGAGGAGGAGGAGCAGAGCAGACCTCTGGAGTAGCTCCAGGACCAGGAGGCGAGCTATGGAGCAGGAGCTAAGAGATCCGAGAGCTTAAGCTCTCATTGGAGTAAGCAGAAAGCAAAGAAGCAGAAGGCTCAGCTCTGAAGATGCAGGAGAAGATCACTGCAAATATGATGACCTTCTTCCAGGACCTGAGGTTTCGGATCCTCCCTTCTGGCAAACGCCTTCTACCTATTCCCCCATATTCCACTTCCTTCCATCTCTAAGGGCCACTCATAATCAGATTGTGCGGATGACGACAATGGTTTAGACTATGCCGACAATGCCGTCGACGATGTCGACGCCAGGAGTTTAGCTAGTTTTTAGCCACCTTCTTTTTCTTCCATTCTAGATATTTTTTACAATATTCTTTTTTTTTCCATTCTAGATTATTTTCACATTTATTGTAATTTGTATATATTTTATTATTATAATTGACTATTTTATTTAATCAGTTTAATTTATTCATTTTATTATTTTCTTATTTAATATCAATTTAGTTGATAATTATGTAATTATATAAATAAATAAATAATAAATTACCGATCACTTCATAAACAAAGAGGGAACAAAATAAAAACATATTACCAACGGTAAAACCATCGGTAATATGAAATATTTTTAAAATATATTTTTTCAATAAATTAATATACCGTCAGTAAACCCGTTAGTAATATACATAGTAAAATAATTTTGTTTATTTAAATACTTGTCGGTAAAATTAGATAAACATATTGGTATAAATATGTTTCTGATGCCCATGGTAACGCTTTTTATATAATTGTACTTACGGTAAATATTTAATTAACCGTCGGTAAATGTGTCAAAAATAATTGTTATATATACCGTTGGAGTATTCATCGACGGCCTAGAAACCGATACCCACCTATCCGTTGATATACTCATTGGTATAAATATAACCGTCAAAATACCTATCGGTATAGGCGTTAGTATACCGTGCATTTCTTGTAGTGTAAAGTTATTTAATTTAAAAGTAATTCTAATACTTTTGTTAACCCGACAATTCATGAAAATCAAGATGGATTTTACAAAAATAACTTTTTCCTATAAAAAAACTATTTCTTCATGTGTTTCTAAGCATGTTCTTAATATATTTTCTTTTTGTTAGTTGCACTCTTGATTGGTTAAGGCAAATAATCACTAGAGATCACATAAAATTAGAGCAAATGTATGTTGATCAACTATTTCATACTTTTTGGCTGTAACCCAATGATTAAAATGTGTATTATATGAAAGTATTCTATAAATTTTTATCTTGGTTTAATAGTGAATGATACATATAATAATGTCTAAGAGATTATATTATGACTATTTTAAAATTGAATTTCTTATATTCACTAATAAAATAAAATAAAATATTATAGCATATTATAATTAGTAAGTAAAAGATTATAGATTTAAGTTTGATGCTGAAATGTCTTTATAAAAACTTTTATGTATTGAGATATATAAATATTAAAATATAATTAATCATTTAATAATCAATGACCTCACGGAATTCTACTAGTTGCATTTATAGTCCCCCCTTTGTTTAGGACTAATGTTAGTCCTCTTATTTTCAACCGTTAGATTTATTTTCAAAGGTTCAGACTTAATAAAAGAAATAATTAAATAAATCTTTTTATGATGTCACATTTCTGAAGTAACAATTTTAAGTTTTTTGGGTGGAGTAAAGTTACATATCTATGCTTTACTATTGCACAGTGGCATATTAATCTCATATTAGAGCGAATGGGAAACACAGATTCAAATGAATGCCTATCCCAGCAAATAGAAGTGAGATTCCTTTCAAATGGATAGTGCCAGTGGCAGTAACATCAAAAGCTGTTAGAACAGCACGAAATTAACAACCGACACATCTAACGAAAAAAAAAATATGGTGTTAACATGCGACTTTCCCTTTCTTCCTTGATTAGCAAGTATTAACGGTAGGAGGCTGAAGTTTACCCGGCACCCAAGTCCATATAACCCCAGCTTGTGATGACCAATCCCTTTCATTCATCAAGACTTTATTTTATTTTATTTTATTTTATTCCTCACACAAGGTGTAAAATTAAATGGAAATATATTTATGTTCCAAAAAGTTAAATGGGAAGATATTTACTTTTATCTAATTTGACCAAATTGGCCCCGGATCTGTTGCTGTTAAAAGCACATTAATTACTATGTTCCATTCTTTGTCACAAGAAGACAGCATTATCTAACTAAATATCGACAATTACCCGGATCTGTTACTGTCTAATATAATCTTTATGAATTGAAATGTACCATTGCAACTAATTGACCGGTGAAAATTCTATTGAGTTGGATCAATTTGATATAGTGCCATAACTTGTCTAACAAGGAAGATTTTTTGAAAATGAAGTTAGATAGCTAGAGGAAGTTCCACAAATTGCATAATCTGGCTTGAAATGTACTCTATACTCTCAAGCATTACCAGCAATAAGCTAATTGTATGGTCAAGCTTGGAACTTTGTTGCTGAAGGCATTGCAAGTCTGTAATGTCTCATTTTCAATCACCTAATTATCTAATCCCACTAATTCCATTTCTACTATATATGCTGCCTCATTTTGCTGTTTTCTCCATCCAAACAAAAGACAGCAAGTAAGCTCCACTGTTTAGTTGAAGAGCTTCAAGAAAAGTTTTAGAAGAGAAAAAAAAAAAAAAGCAAAGAAAAATGGGTTCTGCTTATCTCAGCATGCCATGCTTCTTGAGGGCCATGTTCCTTGTGTTATGTTCTCTGATGATATTCCCAGAGCTAACACATGCAAAGCATGCTAGAGCAACAAGGCACTACAAATTTAACGTATGTGTATTGCATTGCATTTGCAAAGTTTTCAATACTAAGAGATGCATTCAGTTTTGCATACATTAATTTACTCTTACTGATTATTATTGTTCCCGATTTTTCTTTCTGCAGATCAAAATGCAAAATGTCACAAGGCTTTGCAAAACAAAGAGCATTGTAACTGTCAATGGACAATTTCCGGGTCCAAGAATCATAGCAAGAGAAGGGGATAGGCTTGTAATTAAAGTGGTTAACCATGTTCAGAACAATGTTACAATCCATTGGTATTATTACAGTGAGACCCCATGATTCAGTTTGTTGTTAATTGTTGAATTGTTGCATTTGCTCAACTTCTGATTAATTTTTGCAGGCATGGAATTCGCCAATTGAAAAGTGGTTGGGCAGATGGACCTGCCTATATCACACAGTGTCCAATTCAGACAGGCCAGACTTTTGTTTACAACTTCACAGTCGTTGGCCAAAGAGGAACATTGTGGTGGCATGCACACATCTCATGGCTTAGAGCTACCCTTTATGGAGCCATTGTCATTCTTCCCAAAAGGCATGACCCTTATCCATTCACTAGACCCTTCAAAGAAGTCCCCATCATATTTGGTAAGTTGAGAGCCTTCAAACATATGTCCCAGTTTTTACTGTGTTGTATCCTTATTAGAAAGCATACATTGTTTCTAAACTGATATGTGTCTAACTTGATTATTGGATAAAATGGCAGGGGACTGGTGGAATGCTGACACAGAAGCTGTTATAAACCAAGCAACCCAAACAGGATTGGCACCCAATCTCTCAGATGCTCACACTATCAACGGTCTTCCAGGTCCTCTCTACAAGTGCTCAGCCAAAGGTAAGAACTACAACAGCTACTAAAACTAAAACTCTGTTTTTTTTTCTCATCAAATGCTGCCATTGTGTTCTATTATAAATCATGTCAGTAGACAAACAATTTGGATTAAGAGTGTGTCTGTTTCAACCTTTTTTATAATAAAAAGGTGGTACTTTTCATAAAAGTTACTCATATCAACTTCTACTCAAATACTAAAAACAGCTTAACAAAATTATTTTTAATTTTTGAGCAAAAGCTTATATCAATAGCTTTTAAAAAAAGGCGGCTTGCACGAGAACTCTATCTAGTGGAATATGAGGAGTATAGATATACACAACCTTACCTCTATTTTGAGAGGCTATTTCTAGCATTTAAACCCGTGACCTCCAGGCAATAAAACAACAACCTTACCATTGCTCCAAAACTTACCCTTAGTAGCTTATACTTTAAAAAAATAAAAAATAAAAACTCTTTTTTCTTGAAAAAAAAAATGAAACAAAAGCACTATAGGTCTTTGTTAATTACTTGGTTTATATGCCAAAGGTAAGAATATGGTAGGAAGAAACAAAAGAAAAAAAGAATAGACATTCACAGTTCTTTACATGATTATTCATTAGTTTAGTCAAATTGTCCGTTTCTGCAGACACCTTCAAGCTCAAGGTGAAGCCTGGGAAGACTTATCTCCTACGTCTGATCAATGCTGCACTGAATGATGAGCTGTTCTTCAGCATAGCCAACCACACCCTCACAGTAGTTGAAGCTGATGCTGTGTATGTAAAGCCCTTCAGAACAAACATTGTACTAATCACACCAGGGCAAACCACCAACGTCCTTCTCAACACCAAACAAAAGGCTCCAAGTGCCACGTTTGTCATAGCTGCAAGACCCTATGCCACAGGTCCAGCTGCTTTTGACAACACCACAACCACTGGCCTCCTTGAGTACAAGCAAACCTCACTGTCAAGCACTAAACCAAACACCAACAAGAAGCTTCCTCTCCTTAGACCAGTGCTTCCCAAATTCAATGACACAGTCTTTGCTGGTAACTACAACAAGAGAGTCCGCAGCTTGAACAGTGCAAGATTCCCAGCAAAAGTTCCAAAAACTGTTGACAGGCGCTTCTTCTTCACTGTAGGCTTAGGAATCAGCAGATGCTCACAAAACCAACAATGCCAAGGGCCTAATAACACAAGGGTAGCAGCTGCAATTAACAATGTTTCCTTTGTGTTGCCAAACACTGCCTTACTCCAAGCACACTTCTTCAACAAATCCAAAGGAGTGTACACCACTGATTTCCCTGCAAACCCACCTTTCAAGTTCAACTACACTGGCTCCCCACCAAGCAACATCATGGTGACAAGTGGGACTAAGGTGGTGATGCTGCCATTCAATACTAGTGTGGAGGTTGTGTTGCAGGATACAAGCATTATTGGAGCAGAGAGTCACCCACTTCACCTCCATGGATATAACTTCTTCATTGTGGGACAAGGCAATGGAAACTTTGACTCCAAAAAGGACCCTTCAAAGTTCAATCTGGTTGACCCTGCCGAGAGGAACACTGTTGGTGTGCCATCTGGAGGGTGGGTTGCTTTGCGCTTCCTTGCAGATAACCCAGGTGGGTACTAATATGATTAAGAAGAGTAAATAGGGTGCATTTCGTTCCAGTTTTCAATTTTGCGATACTGTGAAGTAAATATTGAAAATTATGAAAATTATAAAAATCTAATTTTCAGTATTCCAATTTTTAGTATTTTCTTTATAAAATATTGAAAATTAGAAACTCAAAATTGAAACCAAATGCACCTTAATATTTCGTTTCTCTAATGTCACATTAACATTATTTATGACTAAAAGATAATAAACATAAATAGAGAATAAATGTGATCTCAATTATATCATTGTAGAAAATAAAAAATAGAACACAAAACTTAAATACTTTGGTGTGATTTCCTGTTAGTGTTTGTTGTAACATTAGTTTGCTGATCATGCATCATGAACAGGTGTTTGGTTCATGCACTGTCACCTTGAGGTGCACACCAGTTGGGGTCTGAAAATGGCATGGATAGTCCAAGATGGAAGACGGCGCAATCAGAAGCTACCACCTCCACCCTCTGATCTTCCCAAATGTTAAAATTAAATATATTGGCCACACTATTATTAATTTTTCTTTGTCTGTTTTGTGGGGTGAATTTCAGAGTATTTGCTTTAGTGTTGCCAACATTTTTCCCTTTTAGATATGTTACATGTTATAGGTACCAAAAAACAAGTAATAGGCATTTGGATTGTCATGATTGTTTATTTCTTATTTGTTTACTCTCGTCAGGAATATGATGAGAGGGAAGTTTTGAGTAGGTTTCAGAATTCAATTATCTACTCTCCTTTTTTTTTTTTTTTTACTTCAAAAATTACATTGGAAGCAATGAAATTTAAATTTAAAATCTTATGCATACTACCCAAACTCTTCATCATTAGACCAATTCTAGTAACTTATACGATTATCTACTTTGAATGTAACAGAAGAGTGCATCTTTATTCTTTATTATTTAGCTAGCTACGATATTCTGAAAATGCCAAGCCTCCTTTAGAGAAGATTTGTGTATGTTTTGCAAGTTATCAGAAAATAGAAATCTTTTTCAACTAAACTTGGCCTTAAACTCAAGTATCGGTCGCAGCCTCTAAACTATTGTGCTTGTGAACATGCACAGTGTACAATTTTTGTTTTCCTTAGTCATTTGAATTATCTGATCTCATCAGTTTCATAATATAGTATTTTATTAATAACCTGAAGAAGTTGTGAAATGCCAACTTGGGTCAAGATCATAAGTCATGGTAGCAATGCACTTAAGAAGGGGATTGAATTAAGTATATTTTAAAATTTTCTGCATACTTAAAACAAAAAGGATTAAAAGGTTCAGAAATTTTTCTTCCAATTTTAGGAGATATTTCATGCAATGTCTCCTAAAATTTCAGAATATATATATATAAAAGCTACGCTACTGTAAAATGTAAATCTTTTTGTATTTTTTAATCAAATGCAAAAACTTTAGATGAGAATATGAGAATGAGAGCTTAAGGGTTAGAAGATGTGCAGCACAGTATTTATACTAGTTTAATTTCAAACTAAGATCTACCTCCAGTGCCCACCCCAAGAATGAGAGATCCGAACCAGGAAGAGTTCTCACTCTACAAAGAAGAAGATGCAACAACAACTCTCTCTTATCACCAGAGCTAATCAACAAAATACAAACAAAATGAGCACAGCTCCTGTAACAAATAAATGTTTCACTCAAATAGTATTTTCAATGAATTTCACACAAGTGACTTCGCCTATTTCTGTATAAGGAAATCTCATAGCTTTGCTCACAAAAGATAAAACAGAATGAGCATGAGAAAAAGAGAAGGTTTTGCAAGCAAAATGTGTAATCTTTTGAATTCTTCAATGAGTACTCTTTTTCTGATTTGCTTGTTGCTCCCATTGTTTCGAGGTTTTATATGCTAACAATAAGCTTGATGTGCATGCTTTGGAAAATCCTCCAAGGGAATGTAGCCAAACTCCTGCTTTATGATAGAATTAATGGGGACTAGCTTTCCTTCGAGACCGCCAGATACTAGGGGCTCTGCCCTTCCATTTACCAGAAAACAAAGAATATTCCAGACAAAAGGTAACATATTTAAGAGAGAAAAAAATGCATTAAATTTCTTATATTGATTTTATCCAATTTTTAAATCAAATAATAGAATACAAATATTTTTCTTAAATGAATATAGACTTATAAAGTTTTAATTTTTAAATGACTTTAAAATTAACGGTGTAAATTTTTATTACATAATTAGCTAATCACATATTGTCACATTAGCAAAATAAATTTAACTATTATCACACTACTTCAAAAATTATGCATATAGAAAAATTTAATTGGATGATATAATATAGAAAATTATACATTACTAATATATTTAAATCAAATTATTCATCTACATATTAACATATTATTAATTTTGTAGTAAGTAACAAACACTACCATAAGGTTGATAAAAAAAACACTCCACTCCATTCACATAGAAGATCATCACTCCATCCCATCATATGAAATTAACACTGTTAGTTTATAAAAATAAAACACAACACCGTTAGTCGCTCATCACTTCCTGTTTTTCACAGCTATTTCCTGATTCCAGCTTTTTATTTTTACGTTGCTTTATTCAAAAAAAAAAATCCTTCAATAATCATGCTCCTTCTGTTTGGATTTATTGAACATATCTAGCCTTCACAACCATCTCTATTTTCTTGCTGTGACTGCAATGGCTATGAGTGCCATCTTTTTAAGTTCTTACTGCTGCTACAACAACCATCTCTATAACAATAAAAATTTGACTAAAAGCGTTCGCATTGAGTTCACTTCATTGAGGACAAACCAAAACGAGCATAAGGACTAAAATCTGGGTTTAAAAATTTTGACTAAATAGTTTTGCTACCACCACTGAGTTGGATTTTGGATGTGAGGGATTTGAAAGGTTGAAATTAGAAAGGTAGGTTAGTATTGAAAGAAAGGCAAACTCTCAAATCATGTTCAAAAAGCATTTCCTTTTAATTATTTTAGCCATAGTTTTCAAAATTGACCAGGCTGGTTAGGACCGAAACCGTGAACCGAGCATGGGTTCGGTTTGGTTCTATAGTTCCATAGTGGGATTCGAACCCCTTCCCCTAAATACAAGGCCTGGCACACTACCTCTAGACTAGCCAAAATGTTGCTGTGTTGTTTCATTTTTTTTATATATATTACATATATAGTTACATTAAATTATATTTTTATATATTAATTTAATTATATCATATTCAATCAGTTTAACTAGTGACCCAATGTCTCTACTTAATCAATCACCGGTCTGGCTTTGAAAACTATGATTTTAGCAATGGTTCGGAAGGGATACAGGTCAGGGAGACATGGAGGTAATCCAGATTTGGCTGTTGAAGAAGGATATACACAGTAACCGTATTTTTGCCTGCCAGGGTAGCCCTCGTCTTCCCATGGGGTTGCCTTGCTTGGATTGGCTTCCAGCTAGTATTTCAGCCTTGGTTTTTATAATTCTAACCAGACCTCTGTTATGAGGAGCATGAGGCAGTCGTTTGTCTTCTTTGGGCCGTCCGGTTCATGTACTTAGGAGTAATAGTATAGTATTTTTAGTTTTTATTCTTTTTCTTATAACATGGGTTTGAAAACAACCGGTTAGAAACGTTAATTGATGGGGGAGGGGTGATGATTTTATATGAGAATAGGGTGAAGTGTTATTCTCACAAATCTCAACGGTGGGTGTTAATTACCCTTAATTTAAGAGTAAGATGTATTTTATCCTCTTTAATTTTAGGTAATGCAGGTTACATCTTATTTTCAAAACAGTATCACAACACTTTAGCTTTTCAAATAGTAAAACACCCATTCCTATTAAATTGATATATATTTTCACCATTAAGTAGTCATGTACATATCACATGTATAATTAAAGATAAAAATAACTTTTTTTAATCAAATTTATCAACCATGAACCCTTATCCACTCATAAATGGACAAAAATACCTTTTTGTTATGGTTGAACTCTAACATCCAAAGGATATTTTTATCCAATTTTTAGTGGGAGATGATTTAGGGTTGGGAAATTTAATTAAAATCAAGGATATTTTTGTCCGTTTAATTATGCGCATATTATGCACATAACTACTTAATAGTGGAAATAAATGTCAACTTAACATAAGGGGATGTTTTACACTATTTGGAAAGCCCATGTTGCATGCACGTTTTGAAAAGTTATGAAAATTGGATATTAACTGAAAGGAGGAAATATATTTTACCCTTAATTTAATTTAAACATTGAACCCCAATGAGTTGACTAGGTAGAGTATCATAAGATCTCGCACATGACAAGCCGCTAGTTATCTCTTGGGTGAGGGAGATGCAAGTTTATTTTTTTTGGAAGTACTATATGATATTAGATACTTTTCCTATCTTGAACTAGAGCACTATCCTCTTACCCTAAACATTTTTGCTAATAATTTAGTTTAAATATGAAATAAAATGAATATATAAACTTGATTTAATGTTCTTCCCATTTTAAAACAAAAGACAAAAAAATAAAAATAAAAATCATTGTCTATACATTGCCCTCTTTCATTTCTCTCTCCTACCAATGAATTTACAATCAAGGTGTGTTATTTGTATTTATATGGGGTGTGAGAACTATATCAATTCACATCTCATCCACCATTGGATTGAGTGTGAATTTTATTTAATGAGGTCCACACCTAATCCAATAGTGAATAGTGAGTTGGCATGGTATTTCATATCCCATAAGTACAAATAATATTTTTTTTACCCAAATCAAGAAAAAATTCTGAATAGTAATACAACTTAAATTGATAGAAACCTTGAAGTAAACATCTTTTACAATTTCCCAAGTAGTTGGAGTTGTTACTCTTCATTCCTTATTAATAGTCACATTAAAACCACATTAACTTTTTAATGTGTCAAAATAACATGATTTCTCAATGTGACTATTAATAAAGAATAAGGGAGTAGCTTGAAGAAGCTAGGAACGAACAACCAATGGTCACATCCTTTGTATGAGGAGAGGTAGTAAGTATCTCTATTCCTATCATATGCCACATTTTGTGCCCATTCTTTGACACCAATTGGGGCCACTAGGTGCATGGTTTCGGGTGTGTTTATTTTAGATATATATATATATATATATATATATATATATATATATCATGAAACTATGTTTCATGGTGTGTTTGTTTTATATTTTGATAAAAAATGATTATGAAAGTTGAATTTTATATTTAACTAAAAAATTGAAAATTGGTATTTTTTTTTTCAAAAACTACTCTTTTTAATTTCTAGAAAAAAAAGTAGAAAATTGATTTTTTTTATATTCTAATTATTTTTCAAAAAATTATTCAAATATATAAAAAGTAATTTTTTTTAAAAAATATTTTAGACTTAAAAAAAGCACTCTAAATCCAAGCAACACAAACAAATAAGGGAAAAGAGGACTCCTCATCAACTAAATATTCATTTGACACCCCCTTCAATTAGCCCAAAATTCTATTCATCAAAGGCTACTCATCTTTCTAACATTTTTCACACAAATATACTGAAAAAAAAAAAATAACAATCCAAATAAAACTTTCAAACAATATTTATATAGATGAACCGTTTTGATATTATTAGGTGATTTTGTAGTTGGCTTCAATAAATCAATTGGATCATGATTTCATAGGAGTCTCCTATGAAAATCAATACATTAATTAGCGTGTCTTATTTCATTGAAGACTATAATAAAGTCAAAGTAATTATTTGATAGAAGCTAGTTGCTAGTTTGGTTGGTCCATGTATTATATTTTCATGCATGTTAGAAGTTAATGGTTCAAATCTCACCTCCAACTATTAAAATTTTTTACAATTACTTTAAATTTTTTATTAAATAATAACAAAAAGGGGCCTACTATTATTAATTTATTTTTATAAGAATCATATATATTTGGAAGGAGAATTCTTTGATGAATTTTTTGAAAAAAAATCATCTATTTATCATGAAAAAATTGGGTGAAAAATTTTTAAATTTTTTTTTCCTTAAGTTTTGAAAAAATTTCCACACAACACTTTTTTCCTATTGTTTATGTTATACAAAATTTCAATTTCATTATTTAAAACAAATATGCTATAATTGCTAGATTATTAGATTAACTGATTTAGGATTCAAGTGACCTTTTAAGTTATACATATCTTGGATCCTAATTCATTTTTTATTTTCTTTAGTTGCGTTAAGGTGGTTGGATAAACTATATTTTAAATTTTTAAAATTTTGTTAATTTAATATTTGGGTGGATTATTTATTTTACATTTTGAGAAAAAAAAATTGAATGTAACATTTTTCTGTTATTATATTATGTAAAATAAAAAATTTATCTTATGACTTAAATGGATAAAAATGCTACACTATCGAATTGGAGATTCAACTGATATTTTCAATAACTATATATTTGATTGCATTTAAATGGTTATATTATTTTTTGTTTCAAAACTTTCTTTAATTACATTGATAATTAATCATGTTGTTGAGTATTACATAGATTAATTATGCTAGGTATTATTTATTGAAAATTTAATATAATTATCAAAATTAGAAAAGGTGAAGATGAGATTTGATCCATTGACCTCTACATAGAAATATAGTGCACAAATCTACTAAACTGGCAATTGACTTGTTTGAAATCAGTACTTTGGTTTTATCATAACCTTCAACAAAATGAGACATTAATTAATGTGTCCAATTTCGTAGAACACTCTTATAAAATAATGACCAAATTAATTTTGTTGCAACCTCTTACAAAATCGTCTAATAATATAAAATCGATTTATTCATATAAGTAATGTTTGAAAGTTCTATTTTGATTGCTAATGGATTTTTTTTGCTTATTTGTGTGAAATAGCCCTCATTTCTTATTAATGACTACACAACAAAACAAAATAAAAAATGAGGCACAATCAGAGCCACATAACCGCACCCAAACTGAAAATCCGGTTCTCATTCTTGTCAATTTCTTTGACAATACTCAAATGGCTAATCGGATTGCAAAGAACAAATTGGTGAAGTGATAACAATAAAACCAAACCACAGCAGCTAGACATTGTAATTAGAGAGTATTATGACCATTTAGTTTTAGTTTCCAGTTTTCATTTTCAGTTTTTAGTTTTCTAGAATTTATGAATGAAAAACTGAAAATTTTGAAAATTGAAATTTGTAATTTTCAGAATTTTCAATTTTTCCTTCACAAATTCTGAAAAACTAAAAGTTTAAAAATAAAAATTAAAAATTGAAAATTCAAACCAACATACTCTAAAGTTTTAATTATAAAATCCTATTGGAATCCGTACTTTTCACGACGAGAAAACTCAATCCTATACCTTGCCATTCGAAGTACATGGCAATTGATACTGGCAGTCAATTCACTAACCGATAGACAACTTTTGTATATTTTGAGTCTTGAAATATTTTCTTATTTCATATATTTTTGTCAAGGAGATTCCTTTATTACCAAGATAGTTTTAAGTAGTGGCCGAGCTTGAAAAAAAATTTGAGGGGCAAAAAAGTTTTACATGTCAATTAAATTATAAGAATTAAATCAAATTAAAATTAATTGTACATGTATATACAAATTTTATAGCAAATAATTAACATAATAAATACTAATGTATATTTGGATTAGTTGTAAGATTAAAATTATTTCAATAATTGAGTGCATTTATAATTGAATTTTTTTATAATTAATTATCTCAAAATCAATTTTCTGTTTGATTGTACTAGCTTAAAAAAGCAATTTTTAAGTGGTGTTTTTTTATTTGGATTATATGAAAATAATGAATTTTATATGATAAATTACTAAAAAATGTATCAAGTGATTTTCTATATTTTATAATATTTACTAATTACGATTATTTTAATAAAAGAATTAAATTGCTAAAGTAATTTATTTTTGCTTATAATAAAAAATGAAAAAATTTTCACTTATAAGTGAATTTTAGAATGAAAAATAGTTTTTTTTATTCAAACATGCAAAGTCATTTTAAATTTAGATGAAAATATTTTTTTCTACATTATATTCCCAAACATACATCTAATCATGTCAAAAATTTTATAAACATCATTAAGAATCAAATTAGAGCACAAAGTTAACAAATCCATTATGTCTACATTGAATCTGCTCTTATAATTGCTTATTTAATGTAAAAAAGAGAGACTAAAATGATACTTAATTATGATGTATTTTTTTTTTCAATTACAAGACAAGTTAATGGATTTTAAGTTGAAAAAACTCATTTATATAGAATAACATAATATATATAGGATAACATATCACACTTTTCACACCAACTATTTAAAAAATTATATATAGAGAGAAAATATAATTGGATGACATTATATAAGTTTCTTATATTTTCATGACATTTAAATTTAAATTTATTTTCCTTATATACACACAAATATATATATATATATATATATATATATATATATATATATATATATATATATATATAATATTTAAAAAAAATTTGGGGGGCCATGGCCCATTGTCCCTGTGATGCTGTGCCATTGGTTTTGAGAGTATCAATACCTATCACCAATTAGTGATTATTATTCAACCATGAACCTCACTACTTTTAAAGATTTTTTTTTTTTACATTTTTTAATAAAATTATACACATGGTTTAATCTTAGCCACTAATCCTTATAAATTATCGATAATCTTGAAAAAATTAAGAGCCTTAAAGAAACTCTATTTGTTTAATTTAAAAAATTTTTATATTAGAATGAGTTATAATTTATCTAACATATAAAAGTTATTTAATATATGATGATAAGATTTTTAATCATGAATATTTGTTGGCACAAACCAATTTGAAGAATTTCTCTTATACTTCTTATATACTTTTTTTTTCCCAATATGAGCATTGGGTAATAACTAACAACATAAAATCACCTAAGATGAGCTGTCACTTGATCCAGGTTGTATGGTGAAAGAATTTTGAAATGCAATGTTAGTTATATACCATGATAAACCGAAAAGCGATCAAAAGATGATAATTCATTAATTCAGATTCTTATCTATTTTCTTTGCATTTTCTCTCACTCTCTATGGTAGCATTTGGTTTCTCCAATCATTTACTTGTGGATTCTCATTTCTCAAACAATTCCCTGATATCAAATACTTACTACTCACCATAGGATCTCTCTTACACCCAACACTAATATCTTTGTATCACTTTCTAAACATAATGGTGCATCAAGGAGTAAGGAAGAAGAATGAATACTTCACAAACCCATTTCATTCGTATCACCACTTCATATTCATATGTTACAAATGATAGATAGAGTAGCCTTTATATAGGCAAAACTACTCTTAATCCTTAAGTAAAGTAGTAATAAAGTTCAACTGAAATTTTTCTGCGACTAGTTAAATATAACGACTTGATAAATACAAATTTAATATGAATTCTACTTTATCCAAGAATCTTTCTAGAAGTTAGAAGTAAAGTTTAACTTGAATGCTTTAACCTTGATGATGATGTGGATAAGTTTGGTTTATCTCTTAACATTGCCTCTCTTAAACCAAGCATGTAGAACTTAGCATTCCAAGCATTTTCTTCAATTTGTAAAATGACTCTATCTTCAATGGCTTGGTAAAAATATCTGCAACATGTTCTTCAGGAGAACAATAATCAATCACCACTTCTTTCTCATTCACTAATTCCCAAATTTTGTGGAATCGAATATCTATGTGCTTTGATCTTCCATGAAATACCGAATTCTTGCATAATGCAATAGTTGACTTGTTATCACAAAATATTGTTGTCGGAATAGTTTGTTTGTGATTTAATACTTCAAAAATTCTTCTTAACCAAACCGCTTGTGTAGCACGCTGCCTTGCTATAAATTCCACTTCTGATAGAGAGTGCAACAATTGGTTGTTTCTTTGATAACCAAGATATTGCACTTGAACCGAGATGAAATACATACCCAGAAGTACTTTTTCTTATTTCTATATCACTTGCCCAATCACTATCTGTATATCCAACAAGTTTCACTTCATCATTATTTTTATAAAATATTCCATCATTCAAGGTACCTTTGATAGATAGAAGAATCCATTTTGCTGCTTGCTAATAAAGGCACGTGGTTCCTTCATAAATCTACTAAGTAATCCAACTCCAAAAACAATATCTGGCCTCGTTGTAGTTAAATATCTCAAGCTCCCAATCAGGCTTTTGTAATAAGTTGGATCCATAATTCTTCCTTTATCTTATTTCATCAGCTTCAATTTTTCTTCAATTGGAGTAGCAACTAGCTTTGAATTTTTCATATGAAATTTCTTCAAAATATCATTAGCATATTTCTTTTGAGAAATAAAAATGCCATTATCTTTCTGAAAGACTTCACGCGAGAAAATAGGACATCAAGCTCAAATTAGTCATTTCAAAGTACTTCTCCATAGCCTCCCTGAATTCTACTATCATCTTCAAATTATTGCTAGTGAAAATCAAATCATCAACATAAAGACATACAATAAGAATATCTCTAGGCTCAATTGATTTAATGTATAAAGCATGTTCAAAAGGACATTTCTAAAACCATTCTTAATGAAATAGGAGTCAATCTTCTTATACCATGCTCTTGGTGCCCTTTCAAACCATACAAAGCTTTCTTCAATCTATAAACTTTATCTTCTTCTTTAGGAACCACATAACCTAGGCTATTCAACATAGACTTCTTCTTCCAAAGTGCCATTTAAAAATGCTAACTTAATATCCATTTGATATATTTTTCACTTATTTTGAGCAGAAAGTGAAATAATCAAATGAATCGTATCTAATCTTGCTACAGGAGAAATATCTCAAAATAATCAATACCTGGCTTTTGCTTGTACCCTTTTGCTACTAATCTAGCTTTATAACGATCAATCTGACCATCAGGTTTGTACTTTGTTTTGTACACCCACTTTACTCCAATTGGTTTCTTATCAATTGGCAAATTTAACTCCCATGTATCGTTCTTCTCAATTGCATGAAGTTCTTCATCCATGGCTTTCTCCCAATTCTTATCATTAGAGGCTTCTTCAAAACTTATTGGATCACAACCTTCAAATAAAGCAAAATTAATAATTTCTTCATCTGATGGGTCATTATCATTACCTACAACATAATCCTATAATCTGGGTGGCTGCGATTCCTGTGAGGTCAATTGGATGGTTCTAGTTGTTCATTTGCTTCTACATAACTATTAGGAATTATTACGGGCTCTTCTAAGATTTTGTTGACCAGTCCCATATTCCATTTTCATCAAACGTCACATCTCTACTGATTATCACCCTCTTTGTCTCTGGATTATACAACTTGTATGCTTTTGAGTTCATACTATAGCCAATGAAAATACATTTCTCACCTTTGTTGTCTAGCTTCTTCCTTAGCTGATCTAGTACATGAGTATAAGTAATATACCCAAAAACTTTGATATGGCATATTGATGGTCTCCTTCCACTCCATGCTTCTTCTGGTGTTTTATCACGAACACTCCTAGTAGGACACCTATTCAAAAGATAAACGCGTAGCAACCGCCTTTGCCCAAAATTCTTTAGGCATTTGTTTGAATCTTAGCATGCATCAAACCATGTCCATGATTGTCCTGTCTTTCTTTCAGCTACTCCATTATGCTAGGGAGTATATCTGTTGTCAGACTAATGTTGTATTCCATGTTGCTCAAAGAAATTCGTACAAAAGATACTCTTGTCCTCTGTCCATTCTGAGAATTTTAATTTTGCAACCACTTTGTTTCTCTACAAATGCCTTAAATGACTTAAAGGCATCACAAGCTTCTAATTTTTGTTTTAGAAAATACACCCATATTTTCCTTAAAATCATCAATAAAAGTGATAAAATACCTGCTACCACCATGAGTTGGGACATCAATGCTACACAAATCTAAGTGCACGATCTCCAACAACTTCTTTGCTCTCCAAGATTTTCCAACAGGAAAGAATCTCTATGCTTTTTTCCCAATTGACAAGTTTCACAAACACAATTAGGAATTTTAACAACCGATACCAGAAACAAGGCCTTTCTTTGATAGATAATTCAATCCAGAAAAGTGAAAGTTCCCAAAATGCATACGCCATAGCTAGTTGTCATTAGGTATCATTGAATTCAAGTAGGAAAATTTTTCATGTTGTATTTTTAGTGGAAAGAGTCTGTTGAAGTCATTCTCACCTTTACAATAAACCTCCCATCCTTATCAAATATCATGCAGAAACCTTGATAAATCTGTATGTTATAGCCTTTTTCTAACAACTTTCCTATACTCAATAGATTATGATAAAGTCCAGGAGCATAAAAAAATTAGAAATAAAGTTGTGAGAGCCATCTTTCAATTTGATTTCTATCTGACCTTTTCCCAAAATAGGAATGTTTGTACTTGTTGCCAAATGCAATAGATGATTTAACTGACTCATCAAGTGAAGAAAATAATTCCTTTTTGCCACACATATGATTGCTACAACCAGTATCTAAATACCATGTATTTTCATCTTTTGAAAAGAATTGCTTATCAGAAATAGACTTTGCTTATTGGAATTCTCACCAATATTTTGGTGCTGACTTTTGCAATATTGGCTTGATTGCTGAAATTATTCTGATTCATTTCTAATCAATCCAGCTTTGTGATCGAATTTTCGCAGTGGAAGCAATTGAAATTTGTTCTCTCCTAATAGTTATTTCCTCTTCCTCCGCCTCAGCTAGGCTACAAAATTTCCACCTCTTCCTTGGTTAGGTGGTCTGAAACTATTGCCTCTTCCTTGACTATAGTTACCTCCACGACCTCTTCCTCTGAAATCTCCTCTGCCTTTGCCTTGATTATTGTAGCCACGACCTTTTGCTTCTTCATCATAGCTTGATTCAACATCATTGTTTAGATTCATCAACTCTTCAGGGCTTCTTCGTTGTTTTTCTGTCTTCTCTAAAATTCTAACATGGCATTTTATCTGCAATTGTTATTTTATCTATCGTGAGACTCTAATATTGTAGTCACCATATGATCAAACTTCATTGGCATGGTACGTAGAATTTTTTTTACCACCATACTATCTGGAATCTTTTCTCCATAGACTCTCATCTTATTAACAAATTCAGTAACATGAGAAAAATATTGCTCAATAGTTTCTGAAGCTAGACGTCTTATACCTTTCATATTCTCTACGTAAAGACTGTTTTGATTTCTATACCTTTTCAACACCTTTGTATGACAGCTTCAATATATCCCAAGTTTCTTTGGCGGTTTTGGCATTAGCAATTTTGCCAAAAATCGAATAATCTACTCCTTGATGAATTTGTGATAGCGCCAATTGATCTCTCCTTTGGGAGCTTCATCAGCTCCTTCTTGTAAACCTGGTTCAACAAGGCTCCAAATATTGTGAGCCCTCAAATGAGTAGCCATCAATGTCTCCCAATAACTATAATCTAATTATCCATTTAATTTGGACCTTCCAAACAATATTGTAATTGTTTGTCATAATAACTCTCTAAAATAACTGTATGAGAACACTTGTTCCTCACAAACTCTCCAAACAAATTGGCGTTGGATTTAACTAGCTCTAATACCAATTTGATATCAAATACTTACTACTCACCTTAGGATCTCTCACACACAACACTAATATCTTTGTCTCACTTTCTAAACATAATGGTGCATCAAGGAATAAGGAAAGGAATGAATACTTCACAAACTCACTTCGTTCATATCACCACTTCATATTCATATGTTACAAATGGTAGATAGAGTAGCCTTTATATATGCAAAACTACTCTTAATCCTTAAGTAAAGTAATAGTAAAGTTTAACTGAAACTCTTTCTGATTAATCAAATATGACGACGGATAAATACAAATTTAATTTGAATTATACTTTATCCAAGAATCTTTCTAGAAGTTAGAAGTAAAGTTTAACTTGAATTCTTTAACCCTTAATGATGTGGATAAACTTGGTTTATCTCTTAACATTTCCTGCGAAGAGTTTTTCTGGATTATCAAGCCAATGGAGATTGGGAAGTCGTACCACATTGACAAACCTATCTAGCATGGCATTGTAATAAGAGACTATAGCATCCTTGTTTTGTCACCTTCTTGTATTTTTTATGATTCTTTTCTTCTTCGCCCTTCACTAATATAGCGTGGTGGGATTGAAGTCGGAGTTGTGCTCTAGGATTGTACACAGGTCAATGAATGTAAAATATATATCAATTGTCAAGGACATCAAAAGTAAAGAGAATATAGGGCAAACAAGTAAATACCCCCTTCATTCCTTAATAACAATTGATTTTTAATTTTTTAATATTTTAAAATATATATCCTTAAATAATATTATTTTTTTAATTTATATTCTTAATATAAATATATTAGTTAAGTATTTAATGTATTTATTAAGATGAGTAATAATGACTAATAAAAATAATTTTATTAATTTATAATTTTTTTTTATATTTATTAAAATGTTTTTTATTTTCTTTGATATGTATATAGTTACTTTTTTAGGTTATTGCGAAACGAAGGGAATATGCATTAACCTAGAACAACAAACCAATAATTAAAATTAGGGGCAAATTTTGTAATATTTTTTAGAAAATATGGAGTATCACACACCATGTTATTTAATAGTGAGGATTTGATAATATATTAATATGATAATTCTATATGATATTTTTTAATAAAATTAGTGCACAAAAATTTATAAATCTGTATATAAAAACTTATAAATTAATGTATAAAAAATTATAAATACTTTCAAAATATTCTAAACCAGTTATATCTGTGACAGAAAAGTGAATCTATTACGATAAGGTGCACCACAGCTTTCGCCAAAGTTAGGAGCTAGTTTATAAGTGCTAGGCACGCGCCGTGGAGACTATATAGGATTATGACAAGTAGCAGACAAAGAAAAAGTGTGGATGCCATATCCTCGGATATCCTCAGCGTGAAACATCTTTAAAATCATTTTTTTCGGAGAGGTTCTCTCTCACTCTCGGCTCCCGAAAAAAAACTTGTCTTTGATCAGAGTCTTTGATTTTAATAGATCGGGATGGAGGAAAGTAAGGAGAACAGGTTTCACTCTCTGGGTCTTAAAAGATTTTTACTCTCTTCTTGCTTTTTACTCTCTGTTAGATCATTAATTGTTGCTCACTTCCTGTTTGTTTTTTCTTTCATGCATTATGGTGTATTAACAGTTTAACACCTAGATTAAACTCACTGAAACTAGAAGATACAGTTTGCTTAATTTGCATAGCACCCCAAAAAAGAATTTGATTAATTAAAGTACCTAAGTAAGTGAATTTGCTTTTAAGCTGCATATCAGTTAAGCATAAGGCAGTCATACCTGCAGTTATCTGTTTTTCTGTTAGATTGTGATCTAGTAGATACGATTAAGTAAAGTAAAAATGTAGATGCAAGTGCTAAGATTGCATATCAGCGCATATTATATGAGATTTATTTCGTTGGGTCCTGTAGTTGCAACCCTTTGGTGTTTTTGTTTCTGGTCTGTGAACCTTCAGAAAGTTAAGCTTAGATATAAATTCCAGAAATTGTTAGATATTTGGGGAAAAGATGCCTTTTCTCTGTTGGTTGTTTGCTAAGTTTGAGATATATTTTTCTTGTTGGTTATACTAAAGTGGAGAATGTTTCACTAGCCCTTTTGGGAAGTTTTGATTTGTTTATGATGAGTAAAACATGAAATTTTGTCCGCAAATGGTTTCCTCCATTCTTAAAAGTTCAGCCTTTGAACTGCCCCTGATTTTCTTAGATTGTAACATCATTTCGCTGGAATAATTGCAATATGTTATTATTGTAGTTCAAGAGTTCCTCACTTTGTAGGGTTGAAACCAAGTAAAAAGTGTTCGTAGGGAACAGTAACTGATTGGTTGCTTTCGAATTACAAGTATATTATTATGATTGCAGCTTCTTTTGCACTATTGAAGGAGCCTGACTATCTGAAAAATAAATATAAAAAACAATAAAAGCCTTTTCCGACTGGGTGATATCAGCTCATGAATAAAATGACTCCATTGTTCTCTATCAAAATCCAGATTTTTGGAAATTCCGTTTACATCTATAAAATAGTTTGATGGAATTTATTTTCTTTGTCAAATGTTCTACAGGGTAAACAAAGAACTGATGATTTCATGCCTTACATGTTAATATTCTGTGTTTGTGCTGTGTCGATTGTGCTCTCAGTGCTTAGTGATTGAGGTTTTCCCTTGTTGCTAGAATTAGATTAGTGACTAAGAAAATTTGGCCCATGTTGCCCACACAGCTTGAGTATGATCTATTTGGAGTGTTTATCATCTAACATATGATCCAGACATCTCCAACATATAACAAATAAAGACTGATTACAGTAAACATTTGTCAGTTCAAAAGTGAATTTTTCCAGTTGTTACCATTGTTCCAAGCTAAGCGTGCACGCGGTGGGGGTGTTTAGATCCTATTTTCCACTGCACACTGTTGATTCAGTGACCTTAGCCGAGGAAATAGTATCAGATGAATAAATTATCATACAGGGATCAAATTGAGCAAAATGTTAGTTGAATAATCATATCTTTGTGCCTTGAGTCTCTTAACCTAATGCTGTTTTTTTATGCATGAAGGATATTTGAGCATTTTTTTGTCCTTTTCTTTTCACTGACATTTGTGAAGTATTCTTTGTAGATTCCAGGTGGATGGAATGTATAATATGGACACTGTTGACTATAACAAGAAAAGAAAATTGCAGAGTGATCAGCTGGATTTGCTTAGACCTAAGCATAAATGCTGGGCTGGGGCCTTCTGTTCTGAACATGCTTCAATGTTTGATGAAAATCCAATTTTAAAGAGCATGCACAACCAAATGGTTGAGATTAGTACATATGCACCGGTCCTTGATGATACATCCCAACCTGAATCTGCAAAAGACAGCAATAGTTTTGTTGAAGATTCTGATACTGCCATGTCTGTAAATAAAGAAGCCAAACTTGAGGAAGACTCTGCAAATACTTACCTATATGGTAGGCCCCCCACTTGGTTTTGTCAAATTGGAATGACTATAAGTTTTAGTATGATAATCACTGCTCCTTTCATGGATCTACAGTAAAGAAGGTAAGCCATAATGACAATGACAAGTTGGTTGATAGCGAATACAATCCATCTTATCATGGAGCCAATGTACAAGCTTTGAATGATACTGAGGAGCACCTTCTGGAATTGGAAAACTTTTCAGGTCATTTATGCTCAGAATATGCTAAAGACGGAACTGAGCTCTCTGTAGATGAGGAATTTGAAGATTTTCTTTTTCTAGTGGGGTGAATCCTAACATGTATGTCCTTTCATCTGGAAGATGGAATGTAAACCAAGGTATACAGCATGCTCTGTACAGTTGATATGTGTAAAGATTGGATCATGGTAGCACTTGTGATATTGGTTTCTGCCATGCATATCTTTGATTAGGAGTATTTGGTTAGTAGTTCCAAGGTTGACATTTTAATACTGGTTTGAATGCAGAAGCTCAATCAAGCACAAGGCCACCAACTATTGATCAAGAATTTGAGGAGTACTTTTCCTCGCTTATGCTTTAGCGCGTAGGGGAGATCAACAATAAAGGGTATAGTAAGTAGATGTATATAAGGCTGAAAATGGCTGTTGTATGTATTGCTTGCATGAAGATTTACAAGACTAGTTATTATGATGACTCTAACATCTTCAGAAGGTAATGTGAGGTTTCTTTTCATGGCCTTCCCCTCTCTGTTTATTTCCAATTAAACTGCCATTTTGACCTTTAAGAGATCAATGCACTTATAAATTAGTTCTTAAAAGTTGTTTTATTAGTTTGTGGTACCCAATGATCAATTCTATTATTGTAAAACTCCGTTAGTGTTAGAAAAAGACATTTTAGGAACTAATTTGTCATTGACTCTATTGCATTGATCTTTTAGGGATTAATTTGTCGGTGTACTTCTTAGGACTAATTTGTTGACACATTGATCATTTAGGTACCACATGCTCATAAAATATCTTTTTCTCCCCTTTATTTCCCCACGACTTCCTTGCTGCTTCACTTTCTAGAATGGTGCGATAGATTTTATATTCTACAGACCACCTTTTTATTCATTTTGTATACTTCACTTTATTCCCTATTTCCCTTTTCTCCTTTCTTCTACTCCCTGGACCACAGATTGTATGTAAGGTTGGCCTAGCCTGCTGGAATCCTGGTGCCTTGTGGTCTGGGACTCTCAATTCTGTGTTATTAATCACCCATGTTGCATGTCGCATTGCACACTAAGGTAGCATTTGGTAGGAGGAGGACAAGGACAGAAATACAGGCATAATAGGATAGAAGATGGACACATAAATAATAAATGTATATAAGGATATTATTGGAAGAAAAAAATATTAAATTTTCGTTTTTAATCTTGTCCATTATTGTCCCCATTTTTGGGATAAAAATTTTTATGGTTTTCTATCTTGGGGATAGAAATTTTTTGTTCCTTGTTCCCGTCTCCATCATTAAACAGATTTGTGTCTCTAGTTTTTAGTGTCTTCGTATTTTTGTCCATATATCACTAACTAAATGCTACAACATTTGTTTCCCATCTCCTTAAATAGAGGCACTAGACACAAACTTATTTGGTGATGAAGACAAGGTACGGGATAAATAATTTTCCGTTCTGAGAAATATAGAAAATTTTTGTCCATCTAGAAGGTGGGACGGGATACGAGGACATAAATCTAATATTTTTTTTTCAATAATACCTTTATACATATTTATTATTTCCCAATGTGTTTGACCTTCTGGTGATTCGACAACCTTTAGCCGGTTTGGGTACATATGTCTTTTACCATGCATTTATTGTATTGTCTCGTGTTTCCAAAAATATGGAGACAATTATTCCGTTTTATACTCCACAATCAAACACAATAGGGACAGTGTCTTTTATGTATTTGTCTCTACTGTTTCTACTATTTCTGTCTCTACTCTAGAGACAGTTATCCAACCCTATCGAAGGGTACATTGGATAAGCTTTTTGGATGTCAAAATTACTTTTTTTCCCAAAAAAAATTATTTTTTATATATTTGAATAATTCTTAAAAAATAATCAGAATGTTAAAAAATTAATTTTTAAATTTTTCGTTGGAGCTAAAAGGAGTAATTTAAAAAAAAAATTAAATTTTAATTTTTTTAATTATATATAAAATTTAAGTTTTATAATAATTATTTTTTAAAAATATGAAACAAATGCACCCCAAAATAGGCAAAAATTTCCTTTCACCTGTGAAACCAATCTTTTTTCAGGAACAGTAATTTATAATTAAATAACTAACAATATTCCTTTCCACTGAAGGTGTTTCAGTATTATTCTATGTAGGGGGTTATAGTTGCTCTCCATGCCTAATGTCTATTGTAACTCTTTCTATTATTTTTATTTTAATATTTCTAAAATATCCTTAATTTAAAGTTGTATTAAACTTGTGTCTATTATCACTCCTATACTTAAAATTAAAGTTTTATTTTTATGTATTAGTAGTATAAAATAATTTTACAATGTTAGTCAATAGAATTTTATTAAAATGATAAATTATGTTGGGTGATTGTGATAGTGGATAAATGTATAAAAATTAAATTCTCATAAATTGTTGGTGCTCCTTCAGTGTTTTCGACCCTTTCCTGTATATTACTTCATATTAATCGGAGATTTTTTTTTTCTTTCAAGATTGTGTTTCTTGTATGTTTTGGGTATTAGTTTTTTTTTTTTCAATTTTTGAGATGTTTTATTTTTTTGTTGACAAATATTGCTTGAGAATTTTTAGTGAATTATATTTTTAATAGGGGTGCAACACAATAAAATTTGAATGTATTCCCACAAAAAAACAAATTGAATGTATTATCTTTTGTAAAAGTTTGATGCGATGAGATTATTATATTTTTCTTTGATTAAATTTGACAAATTATTTAGAGTTGAATTTCTACGGTTATCAAATCATGTATTGTCATATTAGTAAAAGTGATTAAGTTATATATTCACTTTTGAAAAATTATATAAATGAAATATTTAATTGAATGACAATATAAAAAAAATTTAACACTGTCAGTTGCATAGAAATTATACTCAATAATTTAAATCTTATTTTATTATTTTTTATTCAAGTTAATCGTTACGGTTAAGTTAGGATTCTTTTTCTCTTTTTCATTTTTTTGTTGTTGTTGTTGTTGTTGAGATGGGAATTTAATTATAGTTAATTTCATGCCGAGTTGGACCCAGTGGTTGAAAATGTTCTGCCGTCTTCTTGTTGCCTTCAGAAGAAAGGTTAGTTACTCGCAATTGAGTTCTCCGCTTTTGACAACCACTGTGGTCAGATTTATGTTTCGAATCGGAATATCTTCCGTTGCATGTCCCTCCACAGTCTCTGCTTATAAAGGCAAATACATGTTCATCAACGAGTTCATCATTTTGCTCCAAGAGGAAAATTTTCTATCCTCAAATGGTATTATTTTTCTTGTTCTTTCAATTATTTATTGCTATATAAAAAATAAGAATCAAAATAAATTTAAAAATTTAAAAATTATTAAATATATAATATATATCTTTTATATATCAATAAATAATTACGGAGGATAGGAAAGGGATACTATGTGAGAATAGAAAATTTTCATTCGGTGCTCCACTAGATTTGTAACTTAGGACTATGTTGCATTGATATTTTATCATCTCATTATACTCAATATCTAGGACGTATGTGTCTCATATTGATACCAATATTTCAAAATATGCCAAAATCAACCTTTTAGTTTTATAAATTGGTTTAAAGTTGTGATATAGTTATGCTGCATGAAACCAATTAGCAAGCACAAACTGAATGGTGTGGTTTTATAAAGGAAATTTCATGGATTTTGCAAAATGAAAAAAAAAATCTATTTTACATTTATAATTATAAAATGATAGTATTTCAGACTCTCAAAGCCAAACAATATATATATATGTGTGTGTGTGTATCCACGTGCACGTGTGTGTTATTAAGATAGTTATGATAAGATTTAAATAAATTTAAAAACATGTTGAATTAATCATCATATATATATATATGCACACATAAACTTCACTGCATTTAGCATTTAATGGTGTGTAATCAAAGTAGAAAAAATATTGATAATATTGCAAAATTTTAAGGTGATCTCTATTGTAGTCTTCCAAATTAAAAGGGTTTGGAACCCCTTCTAGCTAGCGCAATAAATGCCGGTCATGTGTTCAATGATTATCCAACTGATTCCTTATATGGAAACTATTATTTTTATTTTTATTTTTTAGGATTCTAAAATCTTAAAATTTTAAATTAACCCCTCAATGGACTTATCTTAAAAAATTTAAAATTTCTCATTGAACTTGTCGTATCATCAATTCAATCATCTTAATAATTCAAAAAAAAAAAAATAAAAAATCTAAGTAATTCTGTGAACAAATCCCTGGTGCCCTCTACGATTATCATCCACCCTTAAATGGAAAATTAACTCGAGCAAAAGCATGGGGACTGATGATAGCAGTAGAGAGGCAACAGTAATACCAATTTCATTGAGCACCTACCATATTCGTGTACATTTCTTTGTGAATCAAAAAACATTTCTATAAACTATTAACGTAATCAAAATTTTAAAAGTAGTTTCAAGTCATGATGATAATAAAACATGGTAGCAAATATTAAAAATGCTGAGGGATTATTTTATAGACTCCAATGTGAATATTCTGTTTAATTCAGAGAGAGTCAGCGTATATAGCCAACTTGTGAATGGTGGTTGTGGGCGGGTATGGTTGTAAAAGGGATTAGAGTTCTTAATTTTTAGGGTTCAATCTTGAGATGATTATATTGATGGTTGGGGGTGTAATGAAAATATTAAGTCTATTGGTTTATTGGGGTTAATTTCAAATTTTAAAAGTTTGGAATCTTTATAATTAAAAAGGGTTATAATTGACGCATTAATGATGAGTTGAATAATCACTAAACACGTGGCCACTATTGATGATTGGATCTCTTAAGACGGTTTCCAAACCCTTTTAATTTGGAAGGGTACAATAAAAATCACCAAATTTTAAATGTCATCTATTATACATAAAAAACTCAATGGTGAAGTACCAAAAAAAAAAAACTAAATGGTGAATATAATGTTATGAATGATTATCAAACGGTTTCTGCATTTAGCATTTAATGGTGTGTGTAATCAAAGAAAAAAATATTGATATTTATATCACATTTGCATAATTAATAGAGTTTAATTGTTCATTTTCTAAAAATATTGTAACCGAAGAGGTAGAGTCATAGAGATTGATAGGCATTTAGCATTTAATAGCGCGTGTAATCAAAGTATATATATATATATATATATATATATATATATATATATATATATATATTATAAAATTGTGTATGCCATGTATTACACATTAAAAAAAACCTAAATGGTGAATATCATTTTATGAGCAATTATCACATTATTTCTGCATTTAGGGGGCATTTGGTATGGGATAATCTGGCTAGATTATTTGGTAATGTTAATTAAAATTATTTGAGCCCATAGCATTACTTTGTTTGGTAAATCCATATTACTAGTAATCCACATTACCCCTAAGAGGGCATCTATCTAGATTACCATCCAAGTGGTAATCATATAATTTATTTATTTATTTTTTTACAAAAGTACCCTTTAAAACCTAAGAGGGTGTTTGGTCTGCATAATTTCCATTTATATTTTCAACAAAAACAGGAAATAGACTTCAAAATACGTTTGGTCTATATTTTTGGAAATATTTTCTAAAAATATTCCTAGAAAGAGTGAAAATTTGGAAACGACATTGTCTTTCCTATGGAAATTTTGAAAAAAAAATATTGAAAACGCGATATGTCTTGGAAATTATAAACGAATCCAATTAAATCTTTATTTCATCTTTCTCTTGTCACTCCAACTCTTCTTCCTTGTGTCCCTCCAAGGTTCCAACACTTACATCCATGGGAACCCATTGCATTGCACCATCACTACTCCTTCCTTGCATCGTCCATTGCCAGCCATGCGACCACACAGGCACAACCACGTGATAACGCCTTTTCTCTAGGTCAGTTTTCAACATCCTTCCCTTCCTCTTCTTTTTATGTTTTGTTCATAGATTTGATTTTCTTTTTTAATCCCACATTCTTTGTCGAAATTTGATGATGATGGAATAAGTATTTGTTTTAAAAGCTTATGTTGCAGCCTCGTTCCTTTTTCATTTTCTTGGTCTAGGGTTTTCATCTCCATTGAATCCCCAACTTCAAACCTTCAAAGGATCAGTTCAAGAAGGTTGATTCTTTTTCCTATTTGATTCTTCAAAAGATCATGTCATAGTTGTGATGAGGGCTTTAAACTATTCTCTTGTTCTCTTCTAATTTTGTATTTTGTTGTTGTTGGTGGGTCTTGTGTTACTTTTGTTTAGAGGGTTAAATTTTGAATGGGAATCATTGTTGGATTGAAGTCATTTTATATGTATAGCAAAAAGGATATGTGATTGGTGTTGAAATGTGTTGATACTAAAAGCTGGATTTATTTTTTATTTTCACAAGAGTATATATCATTAATAATGCTTCATGAGTCTTATAGTAATAGATTGATGATGCTGATGTGCAGGATTAGCAATTTGATAAAAAAAAACTCAGATTATGTGTGATACCTGAGATACATCGGGTCAATAGTCAGGTTCTGCATAGCCTAGAGTTTCCCGAAGACCTACCGCTGGTCTTGAGTTTCACTAAGTCGACATCCTATGCCTCTTTGGAGGGCTATATGATAGAACCATATTTTTGGAATCAAAAGTATTAGTAATTGTTCCTTGAGGGAAAATAAGTTGAAGAGTAATTTTTAATGAATTTTATCAAACCTTTAAACGTTTCATTTTTAGCCCATAAGTTTAGAAAATTTTAAAAATTTTGGAATTTGAATTAAAACCAAAAATTTAGATTTTTAATTGTTGGATTTTGATTTTTTTATATATTTTATTTAAATCCAAATGGGGGGTATTTCCTTATTTATATTTATTTTTTAAAGTTAACTTAAAATTAAGAAATGAAAATAAGTGAGTATTGTGGAGACCGCCACAATGGTCATATGACTGCCCAGCAGCTGAAAGTAAAGCGACAGCTGAGAAGGACCGCCTGCGGTTATTTATCACCCATATGGTCAAACATTTATAAAAACCCTTGTTTCGGATTCCAAAATGCACCCATGCCCCCTTCACTAGAGAAATGAAGAACTCTGTCCCTTAACCTTTCTTCACCCTTCAAACTCCATTTTCTTCCATTTTCTCAATTCTAATTTCAATCTTTCACCTGCCAAGGTTTTAAGGTAAGAGATTTCAATGTTTTTACTTCTATTCTTCCATTTCCCTTTGTTCTTGATTATTATTTTGCTATTCCTCCATGTTATTCAAGAGGTGATATTCCTCCTTAGTATTAGAGTCAGATTTAATGATTTATCTAATGATTTATAGAAGTTAATCTAGAGTATTATGACTCTATTGTTAGATATTGGTGTTGTTCTTGCTCCAATGAGCTTTGTCAATGTAGATACTTCATTGTCCACCTCACCAGGTGAGTGAGTTTGCACTTGTAATCTCTATGTTGTCCATTAGAATTATTTTCATGAAAATATGATTTATTGCTTAATTTTAGAGATTTTTGTATAAAGATTTGAGATGTACTGTTGGTTATTGAGCTTTGACCAATTGATTTTAGAGTATAAAACTGGTTGTTTTGATAAAAACTTATGGGACCATGTTTGTTAAATTGATTCTATGCAGAATTGATGATTATATTTAAAGATTTGTGAAATATTATGATAATTTTCAGAGAGCATAAGTATATGATAGAGTTTTAGAGAAAATAAGTATTTTTATGATTTAGAGAATAGATGGTAACTATAAAGAAACAAACTGAGTTAACAACAGTTATTCCGTTAACCTTGATATACCAAGTCGCCAGGGAGAGAAGTTAGAGATGAGACTTAGTTAGATGCCCCATAGTTCAGAGATTTTGTTATGTCATGTGAATTGTGCATAACCAGAGATTTTGTTTCTCTATTAGAGTACTATTATTTATATTTACCAAAGAACATTAGTTTTAGAACTATATTATTTACATTTATGAATATGATTTTAGAGATATTGCATTAACTAATATTGAGGCTTATATATGTATATTTTTCTAATATTTGTTGTTGTTCTATGAGTGGATTATGGGTGAGGGCCTACATTGTTTTAGATGAAACTCATCCCTCTTCTTTCTTCCATTATAGATGAGCTAGTTGTTGCGGTCCTTCTCATCCACCTCCTCCCCAATAGTAGAGATTCTCAGTTGGTGAGCTTCACTTAAGAGTAAAGTTGCATTTTGGTATATTGTAAGAGATAGAGTGCTCCATGTATATTGCGGCAGGGTCCCAAACCATTAAAATAATGCATGTTTTGTATTTTCATGATTATGATTTCTATGGTTTATTTGGTATTGAGAGCAACTCATATGTTTTGTATTAGAGATATATACCTAGAGTTTAGTTATGAAAGTATTTATAATGATTTGATTTCCAAAGAGTTAGAGATTTATATTAGAGATGAAATTATGTTTTGGAATGGATTTTATTAAATTATGCATATAGAGAGACTTAGAGGTTATGAGACTTATGTGAGATGAGATTCCTCAAATGCCGATCATGTTCCCAAGTTGATCGTGACATTATGCATATAGGACAAACCAGGAAGTATGGTTGGGTGCCTACAATCATTTTACAACAATATTGTGATTTGGTGGTGTAATGTTGTGGATAGAGGGTCAAGGTTTATATTTTTATTACACAAGTCTCATTTTCTTGAATGGAGGTGAATGATTATTTTCTCTTAATCTCAATTGAAGTACACAAGCATTGTGGAGATTTGTAACTCTTGATGTGTGACAATCAGGTGGTTTAAGCTAGGCCATGGAGATCACCTAATGTAGAACTTCATGGGGTGAAGGATTAATTAGTAAACAATGCCAAAGGTGGTTGGTGTCTTTATATTTTGATTTTGGTATTATTTGTATTTGCCTTGATCTGTATGAATGTGAATGTATTTCTTTTGCCTCTTTCCATGTTTTGAGAGTTTAGCCTATTTTGTTGATGAAAGTCTCGTGGCTAGAGGTAATATTCACGTTTGTGAACTCTACACCTTGGTTCATCACAAAATAAAAGATATATTTATTATTGTTTAATAAAAATTATAATTATATGAAGAAAAGGCTACCAATTTGGTGAATCAATATGTACTCTATGAATTTTATATATGTTGTCATTTTAGTACAATAGGTGGAACTCAATTTGATTTAATAATCAGATTTAGCACAATGATAAAAGGACTTTGATTTGGCTTGTTAGCTATAAAAAATAGGAACTATAACTTGGAAGACATGACACAATTTCTATTGGAATGACTTTGCATATTATTTGGAGATGAGTGAATACTATTGATTTTTTAAGATACATTAGTAGAATGAAATCCATGTAGTAACAACAAGTCTTTCACTTCTATTGCAATGTAAATGTATTCAGATGATTCACAAGTGTTTTATATATACCTTGATAGTGGTTGCAGGATGCTCATGGAGTTTCTATCTATTTCCAGGAGGTTGACGAGTATAAGGGAAAATTCTTGTTGCCAAGTATGGTCGTGCAAATAATGTTTCAAGAGAGAACACATGCTTTAATTGTTTGTTTTTAGTCAACCATGTTCTAGTTATTTTGTCGAGTATTGATTTTATTTATTTATTTGGAATTTAAGGTTTTTTTTTTGTTGAAAACATTGATTTTTTGTTAAATACTACATTTTAGCTTGTGGAATTTGGAATAGAGATTTTGATGTGTTGTGTAATCCTTGGTTCTAATGATTAGCCTTGTCTACTTTATCACTTTAAAGAAAAAATTTCTAGCAACTTTTTAATTAAGCAATAACATAATACCCATTAAAGTATCTAAATATATCTATGTATAAATCAAAATATAATAATTGATAATTAATAAAATAACAAAAAATTAGCAATTTATTTTATTCTTAGTCTTAATGTTTTATAGAGTTATTTAGACTTTTATAAATTCTTTTGGTAAATGAACCAAGTTTTCAAAATATACATACATAACATACATACATACATATATATATATATATATATATATATATATATATATATATAATTTTAATTATTTAATACCAAATATAATTTTATTATCTTAAATTTGATTTTGAGAAATACATTTTGAAAATAAATAAATAAAACATATTTTCATTGTTTTTACTTTATGAAAACAAATCTACATTTACAAACCAAACACATTTCCTAATTTTGAAAATTTGAAAATGAAAATCCTTTTCAGAAAATGAAAATAAGAAATATTTCCACAAACTAAATGCACCTTTGCGATATGACACACTTTCATCCAAACTTTTAGAACCTTTTGCTTTCCTTTTTTTTCTTGGTGTTCCACTTGTTGAATTTTTTTTTTGCTACTCATAACTATGCATTCCCCCCCCCCACGCACACACTTTTGCTCAAACACACATTAGAAATGACAAATGCTCTCCTAAGCCTAAAAGGTTGGAAAATTTCATAGTTTTCCACTTTTGGCTAAGGATGTGCTAAAATAAAAGAATGGATAATAAGGCTTAAAGGGGCTAGCTAATAGTAACATGCAAAGGATGACTATATGGACAAAGTGGCTAAAAATAAGAAAAATACGTCAATCACTTTCAAGCATGTACATGGAGACATATTTTCAAACAAGATCCTAAGTAAGTTCTAAAATGCAAAGCCAAAGAAAGAAATACACATGAACAAACAAGAATGGCACATGATAGTCTAATAAAAAAGGTTAAAAAACTCATAGGTAAATCGCATTACTCAATCCAAATAACATAGTGAATTACTAAGCATGCAATACAAAATAAAAGCCATGCAAAACAAGTCAATACAGTGCAAATAGTGTAACCCTATGTATGTAACCTCTAAGGTGTCAAAGGGATGGTGTAAGATGCAAATAAAATAAGACATGATGCAAGAATCAAAATTAAAAATAGCAATTAATAAAATGCATAAATATAAAAGAGAAAAGTAAAGAACTCCTTCATGGTAGGTTGTTTCCTACCCAGCACTAAGTTTGATCATCAGGACCCGCATGGAGGGTGTGCAGCTTCATCCCATAGAACCGCATTGGAGCCATCCTTGGGAGCTGTATAGAGGTGCTTTAGCTGGTGTCCATTTACTTCATAATGAATCATGGACGTTGGGTTTTCTAACTTAACTGCACTAGGGGAGCGGAGCACTTGGTGACCAAGAACGGTCCTTTCCACCTGGACTTCAACCTCCCAGTATCAGCTTTGCCCAAGGCTTATACAGCAAGATCCTTTGCCCCTTATGAGGCTTTTTTTCCCAATATGGGCTGATCGTGAAGCACCTTTGAAATGATGACCTGCCAGGGGTGTACCCGTTTCTACAAGCTCGGAATATTCTAATAGCAAACTCATCATATCCTGGAGAAGAAAAGTAGGAAATGGGGGATGTGCAACCTTACTAAGGAAACTATCACATGCATCTTCCACTAGGGAGTAGTCAATGACATCAATGCCAAACACAGAGTGTTCCTCATAGGAAAATTTCATAGCATCAGATAAGCAAAATTAGACTTTCATGTCCCCATACTCCATGAACAAGAAGCCAACATAAACATCAATTATGGTTCTAACAGTTTTCAAAAAGAGTCTACGTAAGATTAATATATGCTGGTTGACATTAGTGTCATTCTCCATCTCAAGCACATAAAATTCAACAGGGAATATTAAATAATTTATGTTTACTAGGATGTCTTCCAATACTCCCTCTAGTCTAGTGATGTTGTGGTTGGCAAGCTGGATTATCAACCCCGTGGGCTTGAACTCTCCAAAATGTAAGGACTAGTAGAGTGATTTTTGTATAACATTAATGCTAGCCCCAAGATCGGCCATGCCTTGCTTTATTTGCAGGTTCCCAATAGTGCAAGAAACATAGAATGTGTTTAGATCCTTGCACTTGGGTGGCAGGTTGCTTAGCTTGATAGTGGAGGAAGCATTTACCTCCATAGTCACATTTTCTTTCTCACTACCCTTTATTCTCCTCCTATTTATGCACAAATATTTTAAAAATTTGCATACTTTGGGATCTATTTGATTACATCTAATAGAGATATATTCACCTCTGCTTTTGGAAGGTTTCTAGCTTTTGGATCCAATTATGCTTGCTTGCCTTTGGGTTTCATCCTTTAAGGGAATGGAAATGGGGAGTGGGGTCTTGATTTTTTTACCACCTTCGTGGAGAGGTGCAACGTCTCAATAGAAAGATTCTCTCTTGCTTGCTCATCTTTGGCTAAGCACTGTGGCGCTCCTTTAGCACTACAGTGCTCACTCGAGAGGTCCTCTAATTCCAATTCTCCTTCCTGACACTCAACTAAGAACTGTGCCTGTTGAGCATTGTGGTGCTCAACAGAAACCTGTCTTGGCTTGTTTTCTCTTGTTTTTCTTCCTCTTTAGCATTCTCACCTCTGAATTTTCATACCAAACCTCAAGGTGATTGCACTGACATTTCCTCTAGGATTCGACAAGATTGAGAGGGAAGCTAGGGAGCTTGGGTTTTTTTTCTGATTTTTCCTCATTTGAGTCACCTCCTCTCTTAGCTTGGCATTCTTCTTCCTTATTTCCTACATCTATTCCATCATCTTCTTCATCATCTCAATCATAGTGGAATCTAAGGAGGAAGATATAAGTGGGGCCTATTGCCTCTGATGAGAAGCCTGATATCTTTGCTGTGATGATTAGCTTTGCTATCGAGAGTTATTTCCCCACTTTAGATTAGGGTGATTCTTCTAGTTTGGCTTGTATGTGTTCCCAAATAGGAACTAGCCTGCGGTTTTGAGGTTGACTCGAGAAAGGGTTTGCTGCTACAACTCTAGTGGCCGAGTCATCTTGCATGTTGGGCGCATATCTATGTGATGATCATTGGAGGTACAAATGTCACAGACTTGGGAACCCTGTTGCTGCCTAATTAACCATCAATTGCTTCATGAACCCAGAGAGTGCATGTAATGTCTGGGTTAATGTTGGGTTCTCTACTTAGCTCACCTTATGAAGGCCCTTGGTACTAGTGATTGTCCTGGAACGAAACTACTGGAAATTTGTAGCCATATTTTCAATCAAAGCATGAGCCTCTGCTAGTGTCTTATCCATGAGTGCCTCTCCACTACTAGTAGCATCAATCATGCACCTGTCAAAGAAGACCTTCATAGAAATACTAGAGGAGAAATTGCTCCTGGATTCTGATGGTTAGGGCAGCTGGTGCATAGGAGCTTGAAACACTCCCAGGACTCATTCAAGGTCTCATTAGATTGGCGGATCCCACTGATGTCCTTCTAGATGGCTGCAACTCAAGAAGCAAGGAAATATCACTCTAGAAAGACTCTCTTCATCCCTATTCAATTGTTCTCTGTGCCATTCCGTAGGTTGAAGAACCAATTTTCTACATCACCTTCTAAGGAGAAGGGAATGCTTTGAGTTTGACATCATCCACCTCCACCTATTGGGTCTTATTCCGGAGCACACTATGTGCAGCTTCTTTAAATGCTCGTGTGGGTCCCTCTAGACAGCCCATTGAACTTAGGTAAAGCATAAACCATATACCCCTTGAGCCCAAAATCATTGTCGAGCTTGGGATATTCAATTGCCAAAGGCTATTGGTTAAAGCCAGGAGCTGAGCTCCCTCAGTGTACATTGGCATTCTCCCATATTCCTGTATCACCTAAAATAGTAAACAAATGATCAAAACACTTAATTAAGGGAACAATCTAAAAGAATGAAAATAAAATAAGGAAATAACTAAAAATAAAAATAAAAATAGTAATTACACAACTAAGTATCAATGCTTCCTAGGAACGGCGCCAAAATTTGATAGAGGTTGTCGCTACCTCTTCCAATTAGAATTAAATAGTTCAAGTACTAAATGCATCAAAATTATAGTTCGGATACAACTCTGTTATTTCTAAGGAGGCTATGTCACTTAATTGGAAATTGGGGGTTTTGATAATTAAATTGAGATAATTAAAATTGGTTGTGAAAAATCAATAATTAAAGGCACTAGTGCAAGGTATTCCTAGGATTGGAATTAATTATCGCAGATAAAATATTGAACGCATTAGTGTCTATTAGTAATCACTTACTTGCAATTATACTAGTGATCAATCGACTTCTAGAGTTTGACCAATACAAATAACTAGTAAATGAGATCCTAATTTAATAGAAATTACATTGATTTAATGTATCACTTGCTATAGCCTAACTAATCAGAAGACTAATTCTAATGTTTTCCATCAAATATAAACTAATTGATCAATCAATTTATGCCCAAAGGGTTTTGTAAAAGACAATCGCCAATTTAGTTATTTCAATAAAAATTGTAACAATCTCAACAATAATTATAAGAATAGAAACTCAAAAACATTGAGAAAACTAATGTATTCAATATAAAATGAGTTTCAAACATCATCCTAATCCATTTGGAAACTCTTATACTAGTAAGGAAATCTACTCCTCCATCTTTGGAGGAACAACAATGAAATTAAGAGAGCACCTAAAGATAATAACAATGATCCTTGTAAAATCTCCAAGAATAAATCTAAGTCACTAAAATAATCCCTAGAGAGAGAAGAATAGAGAAGAAGAGGTAGAGAGAGAATCCAGCTGCAAAACTTTAGACTTCAAAACTAGGGTAAAAGTATGTGCAATTCCTTTAAATAATGCTCTCTAAAATAACCAAAGTGATGCCCAAAACAGAGTTAATTATCTATAATTCGCACAGTTGCATAAACACCGAGCGCTAAACGAGCACTAAAGTGCTCACTTGAACCTTGAGCTCGAGCAATTTTTCTGATGGCTATGTCAAGTGCTACAGCGCTAAATGAGTGATGTGGCACATAGTTGTGAATTGTCCCTCATGCTTTTGCTCCCTTTTTGCAACCCCTTAGCTCCAAGTTCCCTCAAAAGAGTTCAGAGTCTTGTTCTTGATGTTTTACACTTAATCCAAAGTTACTGTATACAAAACCATACTCAAAGAAACAGGTTAAACACAACAAGCTGTAATTAAAATTATTCCAAAATTAGTGCAATAGTTAATGATTCTATAAAAAATGCACAATGAGAACTAAATCAAAATCCTAATTATTCACATCAATAACACAGATAAGTTTATGCAAAAAGTTAAAGTTTAGAAGAAAAATAAGTGGCATGAATACCCCTTATTATTCACGCCTCAGTCCATATTAAAAAGAAGTTTATTAAATATGGCCAGCCTCATTTGATTGTCACTAACATCCATACTAAAAGAGAGCTTATATGGGAACTTATATGGTCTGATGATCACAATCAGCAGTGTCATACAGGGAAAGGATGGTATTAGTATTGTGAAAAGAACAGACTGTGTGCAGGCGACTCAATAAACTTCTACTTCCATAAAGATCGCAAAATATATTGCGACATCTTCATTTGCAAACAGAATCCCTGAAGGTAAGCTACATCGATAAGTTGAACGTGGCTGTTCTTGCGTCTGGCACATGGTGTATTATTTTTTTAAAAAATCATTTTTTTTCGGTAATTGATGCAATATTGATATAGTGGACATCTGTGACTGGATAATGATGGTTTGTAGATGTTGCTGTTATTTTTTTTTATAATATTAGAGTTCATTTTCGTGATTTGAAGTATGCTGAAATTCTCTACACATCATATTCGGACTACTTTATCTGTTTGTGTAGCTGAATATTTTTGTTTGATATTCTTATCTTGGCAAGATAATGTGAATTCACTTTGTGGAGGGAAATATCTCAACGAGATTTATACGTGTTCTTCCTATTGTAGTTAAATCTGTGATCAACTTTTGGGAACTTAAGTCATATGCCAGGTGCTATTTTGGAAGTGTTTTTGAATATGGATTTATGTTATGGGTTTGCAGCGATTTTAATGTGTTTACTGGGGTGATTGGTTGATGAACTGTTGGACTAATTCTAAAATTATAGTAGCTTATGATGTTGCCCCGTGGAATATTTGTTCGTAAGTTGCTATTCTCAATTATGAAGTATGAATTATAGAGTATGAATTCCATTATGTTCGTATAGCATTTTGTATTATATCCTACTCCCACCTCCGCTTATAAAGTATGGTCTACATTTTTTTCATTTTTTATTAGTAGAGTTAGGTGTATTCCAGACAGATGTAATTATGAGATTGTCATTTTCTTTAATGTAGTATATATCCATGGTGTTTTTTATGTATGAGAGAGGTCGTTTTGGTTCTTTCCATGTTTTAGGATTGGTATGATGTTGGTGTTGTGATATAAAAATTGGTGGATCCAAATGTTTTGTTCAGTACAATATATATGAAAAATAAAAAATTGATCTAAAACTTCTAACAAATCTGATCAAAATTTGTTAGATAATGTATATAATAATATATGCTTTAACCTAATAACATGTTTTTGATAGTAACACGCATCAGGTTATGCTTATGATAAAGCCGTCTGAATTCTATAACATATAACAAAGTAGCTAGCATATGACGACATTTTTCACTTGCTCATCGATAATTGATGTAATAGAGTGATGGTGCAGAGTAATATCTAATCTTATAGTATAATATTTTCATTAGATTATGGAGATGATTTTCGCTGTGTGCCTATGCCTTCAACGAATAAGATTTACTTAGTATTTTAAACATCATGCACAGTTTTCTTTTTTAATTCCTACAATATAATTCATAAATTAACTTTCTTTTGAAGTAAAATATGTATATCCACGGTCAGCTGGATGTCAGTTAAGGATTCCTTTTTTTAAGTTCAATGTCAATCAAGCAAACAAATTAACCAACCAGATTTCAAATGGTATTGGACAAAACAAGCAAATATTTATTTTCGCCCAATGCATTAGTACAACCATATCGGGCTGGCGCCAAACTCTCTTTTTATTGGTACCAACATGCATAATTGAGTTGATTGCAAGGATACACAGGTCAACTTTCCCTTAATTACGTTTTGTCCTTTTTAGCAAATGACCGTGTTCATATTTTCTTCAGATTCATGGGGAATGAAGAAATATGAGAGGCCATACAACCAAAGGAGGGCTTTAGGAGGGAACTCCACAACCAATATGCATAATAGCAAAAGTACGTCCAAGTGGTTGAATACCCTTATCTATCATTACAATTAACCCTTTTGTTCTCAAACTTTTAAGAAACGATCATGTTATTATTTCCTATAATTTGAAGCCTAATTTGTAACTTAGACTTTGAGTAGAAGCAAAACAATGAGTTAGAGAACAAAACACGAGATGAGTTGATCAGATTTTAATCATTCACAGACTGATTTGATTATTCAAAAAAGGTGGCAAACCCGCTTTGACTGTAACTCGTGAACTGACCATTCCCCTCATCCAAGCCAGCCAACCAACCAAACATGACAACAAGATGAAGACAAAAATTAACAGTTTACCAGAACAAACCCCAAAGTGACACAAAGTCACAGAAACTTATTCACTTCTCCTGAACACATCAAAAGAATTTTACAATTATTTCTTTATTGTTGAAAAAGAAAGGTGCAGGAACAAAACATTGGACGATAATTAAGGAAACGAAGCAAAGCCCAATGAATCCGGACCCAAAGGGTCATGCATGCTGAAGTTAGCATTTTGGAAGATCGGACGGTGGTGGTTGAAGCTTCTGGTTGGTCCCGGGTCCATCTAACACTAGCCATGCCATTCTCAATCCCCAGCTTGTATGGATGTCCAGGTGACAGTGCATGAACCACACCCCTGTTGCCATCATCACCACGGGTCAATGTAACATAAACAACAATGCAAGACCAAAAAAAAAAAAAAAAAACAAAACAGCAATGATGTGAGACAGACTAATTACTAATGTACGATGATAATGTCATTCTATCCGCTACAAATCTTTGCTGCAAAAGGGACCATGCATGTCTAATTTTTTTTTTTTCACGGTACGTAAGGGACCATGTCTGAATTTGAATCATTAAAAAGTAATAACGAAGGGACCTGAAGAGCGTAGGATTTTATTAGTTAATTCCAAAGGGGTGTGTAAAGTGTACGAGTCTAGATGTATGATTCATACATCTCGAAGAAATAACACTTTACAGTGCTAACCGAAAAAATAAAAAAAATAAAATTAAAAGAAATGTCATATACACATTTCAGTATTTGATTTTTATCTTAAGTACTTCAAAGAGAAAGCATCCCATTTTATGTATATTTATTAAACAAGTTAATTAAGAAGCAAAAAGGTTTATATACATGCACTTAATTAGCCGCTTTCATTCCATATTTTTACCAACTCTTTGCAATGAACGATTTTATTTTTTCTTGCTTTTGTCATAAGAAAAACAATTCCTTTTTATTTTCCTCACATTCATGTTTGCATACCTTTGTTGACACTAAAACCTCTACACCTTTTTAATTTTAGGTAAAGAAAAGAAAGAAAAAAATATATATTCGCATTCAAATACTTGCTTTCTCTTTCTCTCTTTAAAAAACATGAACTTTAACTGTGGAAAAAAATTGTATAAATATAATTTTTCTTTTCAGACGAAAACTATAGTGATAAAATTGGAACTTCAAAAATTTGAGTTATACAGTTACATATGGATGGTAATGGAACAAAAGTTGAAAGGCTTGATCAATTGAAAGCAGTCAGTGATATTATTTTCATTTTTTGGTGTACAGTCAGCGTATTATTGTAAAATATTTTACAAATATTAGTTATTTAAGAAATTAAAAATTATGAAATCCGATAAAAAATATACTATTCATGTCAACCTGATTATATGTTTGAGGTGCTAGCGTAGTGTCAATCACACCATCTCTCTAATCATAGATGATGGACATGCTTATAAAAAAAAAAGATGATGGGCATGTTCAATAAAAAAATCCACCAAAAAACAAAGAATTTTTAAAAAATGATAAATTATGATAAAATAATTATTATAATACATATTTACTCATCATGATTTGATATAAAATTAGTGCATAGAAATTAAATTTGATTATATGAAAATGTACAGCCTTTGTATACATATAAGATTAGTTATAGTCTTTCTATCTAATAAAATGATATCTGCAAGAAAAGGGGTCATGAACACATGCAAGCTCTCGTCTGATAACATGTACCAACCTGGGTTGTCTGCAAAGAAGCGAATGGCAATCCAGCCACCAGCAGGAACTCCAGCTGTGTTCCTCTCAACTGGGTCCACCAGATTAAATTTTGCAGGGTCTTTGTTAGGGTCATAGTTTCCAAAACCTTGTCCAACAACATAAAAGTCATAACCATGAAGGTGAAGAGGGTGGCTCTCAGCCCCAAGAATACTAGTATCCTGCAACACCAGCTCCACACTAGTATTGAACTTGAGCACCACCAACTTGGTGTCATTGCTAACCATAGTGTTATTAGGTGGTGTTCCTGTGTAATTAAAAGGGTTCAATGGGAAGTCAGGAAAATCGGTCTTGAAAACCCCATTAGACCTTTTGGAAACGTAGGCTTGCATAAGAGACACTGTTGTTGGGAGTGCAAAAGAAATGTTGTTCACTGAGGCTGCAAACTTTGTGGTGTTACTTGGCCCTTGGCATGTTGTGTTTTTGGGGCAAGGGCTGGTCCCTAGCCCTACAGTGAAGAAAAACCTCTTGTCCACTTGTCTTGGTACATTGGCAGGGAATTTGGCATTGGCTAAGCTTCTGAATTTTGCAGTGAAGTTAGCCACAAAGTTTGTGGCATTTATGGCTGGCAGGGTTGGTTTGAGAAGTGTGAGGTTTTTGAAAGTGGTGGGGTGCAAAGGGTGCTTGTATTGGAGGATACCAGCAGTTGTGGAGTTGTCAAAGCTGCCCTGGCCTGTGAGATAAGGCCTAGCAGCCATTAGGTAAGTGGCATTGGGGAAGTGTGGTTTGGTCTTGAGGAGAACGTTTGTTGTTTGTCCTGGGGTTATGAGGAGTGTGTCTGTGTCAAATGGTTTGGTGTATGCAGCATCTGATTCAACAACAGTTAGGCTGTGGTTGGCAATGCTGAAGAAGAGCTCTTCGTTGAGTGCAGCATTGATTATCCTGAGAAGATATGTCTTGCCTGGCCTCACCTTTAGCCTGAATGTATCTGCAAAAATAATGTACACAGATGATGTATCATGTGTGTATTAAGATGAACAGTCACTTTGTAAATAGTTTGTCTATTCATTTTTTAGATAGTATTTGGTTGTTTTCAATTGGTCTACTGTACCTTCAGCACCTTTAGCCTGTCTCGAGCTTTTTCCTCTAAATTCGAACGATGTAACAGTTTATACATCTAACACTATTCTTGAGAGTATATAACACCATGCACCTTTATTTGATTATTTTGTAAATCAGAATGTGTATTTTTATAAGGAGTGTCGATACAAGAGTGAGAAATTGAGAGGTATCATATGTAATATCGTTTAACTTTAAAGGAAAATTAATGTAATTTACTTTTTTTTTCATATATTATTAATGCGTGATTTGTAATTTGTAGTGAGTGAAAATGAGAAGGTTAAAAGCAAAGGGATGAAAATAATTTGATGCGTTAATTGTGTCTAAATACCTAGTCAATTTTCACTCTTTTTTCTTTTTACCTTCATCCTACCAAACGCATGGTTTGCAAGTGGGAAATGTGACTCTGAAATGGAAAGATTAACAATGTATAGAGATATTTGTTATATCTAAATACACTGTTAATAATAACCTCGTTTTCTACACTCTTACCAACTCCAAGCACACCCTTGCATTACAGGCTTGGTTTTGTACCTTTAGAGGAACAATTATAAAAAGGCCCCGGAAGGCCATTAATGGTGAATGCATCTGAAAGATTGGGTCCCGCTCCTGTCTGAAGGGCCTGACTTATAACAGCTTCTGGATCAACTTTAAACCATTCCCCTGAAATCCATACAAATATTGTGCTAGTTAATTACCACCATATATGAATAGTTGAGTAAGAGTTGCATGGAGTACAAAAGAAGGAAAAAAAAGAAAAAGACACATATATTATATATATGCATGGTGTAATGCTATAAATAATACCAAAGATAATGGGGATTTCCTTATATGGTTTCTCAAAAGGATAAGACTCATTGCGCTTAGGGAGGATGATTATGGGTCCATAAAGGGTTGCTCTTAGCCATGATATGTGAGCATGCCAAAGCAGGGTTCCTCTCTGCCCGGTGATGGTGAAGTTGTATGTGTATGACTGGTTGGTTTGTATGGGACACTGTGTCACATATGCTGGTCCATCAGCCCATCCACTTGTTATCTGACGAATTCCATGCCTGCAAAAGTCCAAGACCAGCAGCAGAAAGTTGCATGTTATAAGGTAGAACATTATGTTCATTGCCCAAAAAATGAAGTCTTAAAACTACACATACCAATGAATGGTTACATTGTTAGAGACATGGTTAACCACCTTGACCACAACCCTATCACCTTCCCTTGCCACTAAGCGAGGTCCTGGGAATTTGCCATTGACACTCAGAATAGTCCTTGTGTTGCACAATCTTGTGACATTCAGGTACTCAATCTTACACATGAAAAGGTAATAAAAAAATTAGGAGGATGAACTAACAAATGCAAATGCAAATGCAAATGATAGCATTTGATTTTATGTAGCATGCATAGAGTTTGTTAATAGTACATTGAATGTATACTGCCTTGTTATGCTCACTGCAAACTCAGGAAACAAGGTTATAACCCAAAGAGAAAAGAAGAACTCTCATAGATGCAAATGAAGGGAAGTGTGGAAAGTCCATTTGTTGTGTGAGTTCTGGTTGGGACAAATATGAGCTCATAGCAAGTTCATATATAGAGAATATTCTAGCAAAATATGAATTAGAATGAGGCACTTTGTCTGGTAGAACTGGCTGTAGGTCTGGCTGAATTTTAGAGTGGATGTTAAGTAATAATTTTGAGGTGCCATCTAGAGTGAATTTGATATATCTCAATGACCCTTTTGAACATTGAACATGTGTATACATATAGTCTAGTATAGTAGTACCAAAGATGATATAATCACATACTTTAGGCAGCAACAATGTTCCTGCATGTAACAGTTAGAGAGTCAATGTGTTCAAAGATGAGTAGTTTTTTTCTGTTCCATTACTAGACAACATAGTAGATGTCAAATGTCAAAGCATCCAAAATATAGGGAAAGTCCAACACAACTTGAATACATTATACGACCTTAAGAATTGAGGTGTATGTGTGAAGATCCACAGATAACAAATAAAAGATTCTTTGCACGTTCCTTTCAACAAAACCAGTTCAACTCACACTTGACGTTCCCAAAACTCCAAATGTACCTTGATTTGTGACTTATTGCTTCGTTAAGTTCCAAATACAGCTTTATATCTTTGAAAATAAAGGCATTGCTTTTGATCTGAGTTTCCTTGCATTGTTGTGCTTCGTTCAGTTCAGTTTATATAAGAGGTTGGTCAAATCAATTATATTCAACTTTTCTTTTTTGCTTAAGCTATATAACTCGTCATCAGATGAGAGAACAGATCCAAGGTTTCAAAAGTAAAATTAACCGATAGGTTTGAACATAATTTATTGGGCCAAAAAGGTATTTTCATATATGAAGTAATAATTGAGATGATAACTCCTAAATTTTTTTAATAAAGAAAGTTGAACTGCTTTTGTCGTTCAGTCTACTTTAATTTAATTTTTAATTATACCCCTAAATGGCAAAGCTAAAGTCATTAATTGCGTAATGCTGATGAGAATATTTGAAGATATAAGATGTATGTATGAAATAACGATGATAGGTTATTCAAAATAATACACTTTACTAAGTTTATGAAGATTGTTGGCATAATAAATAAAAATAAACATTTTGCTTACTAATAAAGGTACGTAGGTTGTTAATAACAAACAAATTGTTCGATAAAAGAAAAATGACTCCTAACTTACAGAAGTAGTAACTCGTTTAGAATTTTGCTTCTCACAGTAGTTTTGTTCAGTTGGAAAGTTGGTTACGTCCTTTTCCAATTTCGTACAGAGAGTGGGATGTATGAGCTTAAAGTTACGTCAGGTAAAAAAAATTTTACCCTATAATCAAATAGCATAGGAGTGTCTTTGATTGCACAGGAAAACTAGGATATAAATTTTCATGAATAAATTTTATATATAATTTTATTTATAAAACCTATTTAAGAAAATTTTCACCCTATTCTTACCATCAAAGCTAACACATCCTAAAAATTGAATATGATCGATCCAATCCTATTAGTTTTTTTAAAAAAAACTACAAATTATACTCAATTTGAATTGGGTTTTGCACTTTTTAGTCAGCTTTCCATTTAATCTTCGGTTTGAAGTGGATTTTGATACACTCCGGTGGACCCAAATCTGATTTTTCACTGGTTCATCGCTTGTAAATTTTACCTAACTCATTATGATCCATCAATGACTAGTGATTTCAGTATCTAGATAAAATAAAAAGAATTAGACACTATGCATTAAGGGTGAAAATAGATTGGGCTAGGTTAGGGTTTGACGTAAATAGGCCTAGTCTATATCCTCAAAAGGTAATATGAATCTAGGCTTATTAATGACATAGGCCTAGCCTTAGCATAACCTTAAAACCCTAATCTCACCCAAATGCCTATTTAGAGACCTACTTCATCATAAATTTATTAAAAAAAAAAGAAAAACACCTACTCTTAAATAAACTAAAATATTTCTAAGTATGTCAAAAAAATATAATTTTAAATAGGCTAGAAGGTTTGTTAAATAAGTTAAAAACTATATCTTGAAATAGATTAAAATATTTATATTATCATTGGGTTTTGATGATGATGATGATATACATAGGTCAGCCTATTGGGTCTAATAGGTTATTTTCATTACCTGAAATCTGCATGTTTAGTTAAAGAGACTTTTTGAAAAGCCTTAGTCTAACTTATTTATTAAATAGACTAAGATAAACTAGGTCGAATATAAGCCATCCTAAAAGCCTCTATCGAGTGGCTTGACTTACTTCCATCCTACTATATATTGTTAAGTTAATAAATTTTTAAAATATGAAGCAAAAATTAAGGATTTTACTATATATATATATATATATATATATATATTCTAAAATAATATTGTTAATTATGTAAATTATAGTAATTCACGTCTTCTAATTTCACTATAAAAATGTTATCCATTAGGTATATTCAAAAATGACAATTAACCACGTTTTTAAGCATTGACAAATGATCTTCCAACGTTTTCCGATGGCATGAGTCGTGACAGCATGGGTGGGGGAACGTATCAATTAGCCACAATTTTTTAAATTCCATTAGCCAAATTTATAAAATGTAATATTCTCACTAAACCCCCCATTTTAAAAGGTGGATAATTTCATTTTTATTTAGGAAAAAAAATGTAATTAACCCCCAAACTTAAGGGTTGGATGTAGTTTAGCCCTTAACATTTTAAAAAGTGCAATTTGACACTTTGTACTTTTCAAACGATGCAAAATGCATCATCTGTTAGTTTGCCATCCAATTTTTCAGTTAAATGTCATGTGCTATTCACATGTAAAATTTTATAGACAAATTTACTCTGCCAATTATTAACCCTAAACCCAATTCTTCCCTCAACTCCACAACCACATCCAAATGCAACCTCTCCAACATAACACCAACCTCTCCAACATAGCATCAACTCCATCGGCATCTTTTTCTATAGAAATACCCAAATCCAATTCCTTTATTCTTCTTGTTTGATCCCTTATTCATTCTTCTTCACCACCACCACCCACTACCAAACCCTAGAAGCATATTGCAATGGAAGACCTGACGACAACGCGGCTCATGGTGGGGTCATGCTTGGCGCAGTGGTGCGCGAACAAAGGTGGTGGCGTGTGACGGTACTACTCAATGATAGTGCATCTTTGGTGAGGCATGACGCACAACGGATGCAGGAACCAAAAAAAAAAAGATGTGAGGACCACCGTGCACCTTAAGTGGTATTGACCACCATAGACTTCTCTCTTTCTTTATCTTCTCTTTTTCTCTTCTCTTCTCTTCTCGTAACCTCCTTTTCTTTTCTTTCTTTTCCTTTCTTCATTTCCTTTCCCTGTAACTCTCACTACAAGAAAACTCGATTTTCGACGGAATTTATCGACGAATTTTTTTAGGTGTTTCTGACGGATTTATTGATGGAAAATGAGAAATTTCGATAATTTTTTTTTTGGGGTTTCAGTCATTACGACGGATTTTTCCATCGGTAATTTTGGCACCATCTTTAAATGAATATGGCGCGCATATTATCGATGGATTTTTCCATCAATAATTATTATGAATTTAGTTTAAAGTTAAAAATTAATTTTGCCGACGGATTTTTCCGTCAATAAAAAGAACTTCAAGAAATATTTTTTTGTAAATAATTACCGACGGATTTTTCTCGGATAATTAATTTGAGAAACTTTTTTTTTCAGAGGGTTAATTACAAATGGAAAAATCCATCGGTAAATGTCAACAAAAAAATAAAAAAATGCCTTAGATTCCGATTACCCGGATTTATTTCGTTGAAATTCAAAAATCTTCCAATAATCTTTTCAGTGTATTAAATGATGCGGTCTCTCTCTCTCTCTCTCTCTCTCTCTCTCTCTCTCTCTCTCATACACTTTCTCCATCTCAGATCGTCACCGCCCACGCGCCACCGCCGCTACCGCTTGCCGCTCACCGGCCCAACGCCCAACATCCTTGTCTGCGCCTCACGCGTCGCGCGCGACGCTCAATCCCTTCGCCTACTCCCATCCTCGGTCCTCCCCCGCCCGTCGAGCCAGCCAGCTCGCCCGTCAAGCCAGCACATCCCAGCTTTCCCCGTACCTCAGGAGTCACGTGCGAGCCACGCCGCCCTGGTCTGTCCTCGTTGGCCCTCCCCGCCCGTCGAGGCACATCCCGCCCTCCTGCCGCCTCACGCGTCGTGCGCAAGCCACGCCGCCTGGTCCCATCCTCGCCCCTCCCTCCGTCGAGCCAGCACATCCGCCTCCTCGCCTCCTCATGCGTCGCACGCGAGCCACACCGCCGCTCCCGTCTCCACTGGCCCCTCCCCCCGTCGAGCCAGGTGCTTTCTCTCTCTCTCTCTCTCTCTCTCTCTCTCTCTCTCTCTGTCTCTCCCTGCTTAAATAAACCCCATTTGAAACATTTTAACATCAGATGCCAAATCTATATCTACAAGCCTATATTATCTATACACATCTACAAATATAGGAAAAAAATTGGAAGCGTATAATATAAAAATTTTCAATTTTGGGTCTCTGAAACTTTAGTGCGGGAACAATGGGTGTGTGAAAAAAAGATGTTTTGCACCTTCATTTCTACTTAAAAAACAAGAATAAATTAAAGTCCCTATGGTTCTAGCTTTATCATTCTTGGTAACCTGATGTTTGTCAATAGAAATGCCAACTATTGATTCCTATTCCATGCTTCTTGGATCCATTTTAGTGTTTTACCTGTCATCCTCACGTCAATAAAAGAATGTATCGTGAAAATTTCTAACGTCACCCACTTCACATTATTCTAAGAACACCAATGAGCCACAATACTCGCATACAACAATCAAACCATAAGAATTTATTAATTAGTTCAAGTTTGACTGCGGACTATAGGTCTGAAATCACATTACATTAGTATTTTGCGTTTTACACATAGATACACCCTCAGTTAGGTTCAGCCTTCAAAGTGGCTATATACTGATACCATATTTCTATTTAACAAACCCTAAAATTAAAAGGATTCTAAAATAAAACAATGAATTGGCTAAGTAATTAGTGACTACATTTTATTTGTTTTGAAGTTATTAATCTAAGTAATTGATTTTGTTATAAAATGTCAAATCTGTTGGAGTATTTCTTTGGCAGAGCACATTATTCCTTTGTCTTTTTTAAGCTAAGTAGTTATTTCTTCTCCTTATTTAATTACATTTTTTTAAGATAGAGACTTATGATTTCTAAGATAGAGTTGTAGGAAATTGAGATTGCATGACTGAGAGGAAGGGCATAGAGGTCCTTCCGAACTTGTTTACATTGTTTGCTGTGGAGATTGATTGTGTATGTGGAGATTACAAGATATGCATGTTGTGATGTTATAAGGGGATGTGCTCTAGAATGGTTTTAGGATCTTTTAAATGTTTGTTTGATTGTATTGTGAAGTTTATTTAACTAGATTGCTATATGTATATATTGAAATTAATTTTTTTGGGATGTCTTAGTTTTAGAGGAGGTTCTGTCAATTTTTTTTTTAATTTAAAGAGTGGAATATTAATTTAAGAGGAACTTTGCCAAAATTTTGTTAAGTTAAAGAGCACAGACTATTTACTTAAAAGAGTTTTACTTTTAGAAGATGGTTTGTTGATAGATATTTATAATTAAATAAAATTTTAATTTGGGAAACTTTAAATGAATTTGTTAGGTTAAATTACACATTCAAGAACCATGAGTTCTGAACAGACTATAGATGTATGACAGGGTGCACCCAGTTCGAGGAGGAATCAAACCTGAATTTTACGTGGGAGTTGAATAGTTTGTAAGGGTAGCTTGTCAAACAATACAATTTATGAATGAGGAAAAAATTAGGTGTCCCTGTGCTAGGTCCAAATGTAGGAATTATTTTGATATGGACACCATTAGGTATCACCTGTATAAGGATGGTTTTATGACGGATTACTGGGTTTGGACTATACATGGGGAAGTTGCCACACAAAATTTTGAACATGCTAGTATTGAAAATACATATGTTGGAGGTAGTTCAAGTAGAGTTAATATTGGTGAGCATGTCACGGGAAATATTAATTGGGAGGATAACTCTAGACGATATGAGAAAATAATTTATGATGCAGTTGGTCCTCAAATTCATGCAAATTATGAACCTTCTATCGAGGCTCCTAATGCCGAGGTTGAGAAATTTTTCTCTATATTGGAGGTTATAAAGGCCCCTCTATGGGAAGGGTGTGTACACTTAGAGTTGTCTCTAGCGGTTAGGATGTTAGCTATAAAGTCAGAAGCTAACCAAAGTCAAAATTCATTTGACCAATGGGCAACATTGATGAGTGAGATTTGTCCACAACCTAGTTCGTTCCAAAGGATTTCTACCAAGCCAAGAAATGAGTTTCAAAACTCGGACTAAAATCAGAAAAAATAGATTATTGTTTGAAGGGATGCATGTTGCACTACAAAGATGATGCATACCTAACCCAATATAAATTTTGCGAAAGCCCTAGGTTCAAACCAAAAAGATATGGAAATGGAAGATATAAGGATGTTCCCCATAAAAGAATGCATTATTTGCCTCTAATTCCAAGATTAAAAAGGTTGTATGCTTCAATGAGTTCAGCACCTCACATGAGATGACACTTTGAGAATAAGAGAAATGATGGTGTCATGACCCACCCTTCCTATGGTGAAGCCTAGAAACACTTTGACCAAACTTATCCTAATTTTGCTGCGGATCCTAGGAATGTTAGGTTGGGGCTTTGTGCAGGACGGATTTACTCCGAATAATCAGTTTAGTAAACCCTATTCCTGCTGGCCTGTGGTTGTTACACCTTACAATCTCTCTCCTGAAATATGCATGAAAGATCCTTACATGTTTCTAATGCGTATAATCCCTAGCCCATAATCCCAAAGGCAAGATTGATGTTTACCTCCAACCATTGATTGATGAGCTTAAAGAGTTGTGATATTCAGGTGTACAAACTTATGATATTTTCACAAAACAAAATTTCTTGCTTAGGGCATCATTGATGTGGACTATCAATGATTTTTCGGCCTATGGAATGTTATCAGGTTGAATGATGCAGGGAAAATTGGTATGTCCAATTTGTATGGAGGATACAAAAGCGTTCACATTGAAACATGGTAAAAAAACTCATGGTTTGACTTCATCGGAATTTAGAGGTAAAAAGGATGCGTTTAAAAAGAAGACAATTGAACGTGATAAGCCTCCTGTGAGGCTAAGTGGTAACCAGGTTTGGCACATAGTTAGAGACTTTCCAGATAACTGAACTGGATAAATCCATATGATTTCCAGGATATGGGATAGATCATAATTGGACCAAACAAAGTATATTTTAGGAGCTGTCTTATTGGAAGGATAATCTAGTTCGTCACTGTATTGCTGTAATGCATGTAGAAAAAATGTGTGTGATAACATCATAAACACCATGATGGACACCAATATGACTAAGGACAATGTGAAAGCAAGGAAAGATTTGGCAGATAATTGTAAGAGACCTGAGTTGACTTTACAGAAGGCGAAGGCGAGTTACACACTAACCTCTGTAGAACAATCTATGTGTAGGTGGATGCAAGAGTTGAGGATGCCTGACGGTTATACCTCAAACTTGGGTAAATGCGCAAATGTTGCACAAGGACAATTTTTTGGCATGAAGAGTCGTGACTGTCATATATTCATGGAGTGTTTACTTCCTATTGCATTTAGAGAATTATCTCTCCATTTGGAAGCCATTGACTGAGTTGAGTCAATATTTTAGAGACTTTTGCTCGTCTACTCTGAGGGTTGAAGATCTCCTAATTATGGAGAAAAACATCCCTATAATTATGTACAAATTAGAGAGAATATTTCCTCCCTTCTTTGATTCTATGAAACACTTGCCGGTACACTTGGCATACGAAGCATGGGTGTGTGGACCGGTTCAATAGATGGATGTATCCCTTTGAAAGAAATATTGGAAGTTTCAAGAGAATTGTGAAAAATATGGCTCAAGTAGAAAGTTCCATATGTGAGGCATATATCTCTAAAGAGACATCTTTCTTTTGTTCCCATTACTTTGAGCCACATGTTCAATCTAGAAGAACAAGGGTTGGTCGAAATGATGATGGGGGTGAAAGTTCAATTCAACATACTTTGTCTATATTTAATCAGCCCGGACGTGCAGCTGGAAAATCCAAACCCCATTGGCTATCAGAGAAAGAGAAACATGCTGCGCATTTGCATATCTTAATCAACTGTGACGAAGTGCAGCCATTTAAAACGTAAGTGATGTGCATGTATCATTACTTTCAATTATTGATGCACTGACATAAATCAAATCTTATTTTACCTGCAATATTTTATTTACAGGTATTTTGAACAGGTTGATGATCGACACACCCTTGAACAATTTCCAGCATGGTTCAAATCATTTTTATGTGACCTAACTATCTAATAACCTTTTGATCCAAAATTGCACATGTTCTAGTTGTAATCTTTTGCGTTGATTTTTGAATTTCAATTATTCATGTAGGTGTTGGATAAAAATAATAATGTTTCATGTCCTTATTTACAAAGTTTGGCTTAGGGTCCTGCTAACAAAGCAAACAATTGGCCAATGTATTATGTGAATGAATATGTTTCATACATTTGAATGGGGCCGAGGGAAAGCAGACAATAGTGGGATTTGTGTCAGAGAAGATGCAGGTAGTGGGAGGGTAATTGGTATGGAGTAATCAAACAAATACTGGAGATTGAATATGTGGGTGATGGACCTAAAAAATTGGTAGTGTTGTTCAGTTGTGATTGGTACGACCCAAGACGTCCTGACGAAACACGCATACACAACCAATATAAAATTACTTAGGTGAATCATACTAAGAGATATGGTGCATACGATCCTTTCATTATTGCTTAGAATGCAAGACAGGTATATTATGTATCATACCCTGGTAAGTGCAGAAAGGATTGGAAGATGGTCATGAAAACTAAACCTAGGCGTCGAGTTGAGGCTGAAGAACTACCTGACAATGTTTTTCAAGTGAATGATCCTTCCCTCAAGTAGTCGTTGATACAGGAATATTGCCAAGTTTATGTTCCGATTCGGGTAAGGTTGAGATAATTCACTCTTCCAGTGATCAATTAGTGAGTGAACATAACGAAAGCGATGGTAGTGATGAGGAGGACGAGGAAGATGAGTTTGAGGATGATGTTGAGACTGAGAATGATGAAGATAGTCCTCAACTTTCAGATTAAATGTGATGTGTCTAGTCTTATACTTATTACATCTTCTTATTTTAAATTATCATATTATTTATTTTTTTCATACCTTGTCATTTCGTTTCAGATATGACACCTAAATTGAAAAAGAAAGGCAAGGGGAAGCGTGTTAGCCCTCCCACTTAGGCATCTACCACAGCCGCTCACACCTCTACTTCTATCCCTTGCATGCCACCACCCCATACTCATCAGGAGAGACTTATGATGCCCACTCCTGGGCCCATGACAGGAGAGGTGCCTTCACCTCCACCATCATTGGAAGATCCCCCCATACATAACTCACAAGGGGTGATGAAAGCGGGCAGTTGGTGGCTCCATGGCAGGCAGTTGGGACATGGGTCTATAGGGGACGAACGGGTAAAACTTGTACGTCTCGGATGGAAAGGTTAGTAATTTAATTTTTCAATTCATGAATCTTGTTGTAATTATTTGAATAGTTTTTTGATATATAATAACATTGTTTTGCACTATTTGCTATGCAGTTGGGATCCAAACGCACGGGCTATGCATGAGGTGACACACACGATCCAGAAATTGTATGAACGACCGATTGAGTCCTTTGGCAAGCTAACGAAGGAGGAGAAGCTGCTGGTTTCTTGACTGGAAGGTAAAATAAAATGTGTGATTTATTTTAAACCTTTCAATTACTTTTTTTTTTTTACTTCCATGTGTAAAGCCACTTCATCATTCATCCCAAAGATGAAGATTTCATGTTTAAGCTCTTCAAATCCAAGGTAGCTCATAGGCTGCAAGACATGTATATCGAAATCCGGAATGCGGACGAAACCCCAGGTGGATGACTCAGGCTAGCCTAGACTATTTGTGGCAATATTGGAGAAGTGAGAAATTTAAAGACAAGTCTTTGAAGGCTAAGGAGAGTGTCACAAAAGGGTGGATCAGTTCATTATGGTGGTTCTGCTACTATAGAGTCTACACGTTTCCGGATGGTATGGTCATTATTTTAAATAATTTTTGAATTTCTTTTGTTAAATTTTTATTTTCACTTACTAATGTTTTACGTGTTTCACTCAAATTGCAAACTACTGAGTTGAAGAGCAACCCATAGAGTGAGTTGTTCAGAAAGACTCATATGCGCAAGAAAGACAAGACATGGGTCGATTCTCGCTTAGAGAATGCTTGGGTATATATGTTTTGAGCACTTATTGTTTGTATATATATTTAATTTATTATTTCAAATATTTGATAGAGGTTTAATTAATTTTATTTTGTTATAGCATGCCTATGAGTAGCGCTATCAGGAGGCTATGACCAGGAGGAGAGGTCAAGCGGTGAGGAGTGCCCACCGATTGATGAGGATCGGTTGTAGCAAGAGGTAGTCGGTGGTCTTTACAAGAACCGCATTTATGGTATGGGGTTATTTTATGTGAGTAGTTTGTCCACTACCTCTATCACTTGGGCGTCTATAAGCACTTGGGCCATTGCCAAAGATGATGAGGCTCGCGAGCTAATTCACCTTGAATGAGAACTTCATCATATGCAAGAGAAGGACGCGAGAGAGAGCGTCAGCTTCAGGAGATGCAAAAGAAGGTGGAGGCCAAGGAAAAGGCCATAGACACGAAGATGAAGAAGATGAAGAAGCAGATGGTATCTTTGTGGAAGAAGATAAAGGCAGGCTTATCCGCATAGCCAGAATGATGATGATGAGGATGGTGGTGATAGTGATGCTGACGATGATGTTGCTGACTTCTCTGATTTTAGTTATTGTTTTTTCTTTCTTTATTTGTTACATGTTGAATTTTTATATTTGTGTTGTACATTTTCTGACACATAAAACACTTGCGACTTCTATCTATTTTGCATTTCGAAGTAAACTTTGTTGTATTTATTATTTATTGGAAATTTTTAATGATTTTTTATTATTAAATATATTTATAATTAACTTTAAATGATCAAGTTACACACAAATTACTGAAAAATTAGAAAAAATTAATTTTAATTACCGTCAAAATTTTCTTTTAATCCTACTAAAAAAATCTAAAATTGTCATTATCGACGGATTTTTTCCGTTGATAACCTAAATATTAAAAATAAAATTATAATTACCGATGAAAAAAATTCGATAACCTAAAAATTAAAAATAAAATTCATGAAATTCAATAATTACCGAGATTTTTCCATCGATAACCTAAATATTAAAAATAAAGTTAATGAAATTTAATAATTACCAAAGATTTTCTCGATAATCTAAATATTAAAAATAAAATTCATGCAATTTAATAGTTACTGACGAAAAAATCCATTGATAATTGATGAAAAATCCATCGAAAATATAAAAGGTGACGAACTTCTTAGCGATTGTGTGTAGCTTGTTATCGACGGATTTTTGATGAAAAAATCGGCCAATAATTCCGTCGATAATTTTTTCTACGGATTTTTCCGTTGATTGTTATTTCCGACTACGTTATTACTTGGTAAAAATCCGTCAAAATTTGTCGAAAATTACCTTTTCCGTCGATAATTATAAAAAATCCGTCGAAACGCTTTTCTTGTAGTGTTTCCTTTCATCATTTCCTTCCATTCTTCATTTTCTTTGCTTCCACCATCACAAACTATTACTACCATCTCCATCATCATCATCTCCTCCTCCTTTCGTCATCTTCCACCGTTCTCTCTCTCTTCATACCTCCATTTTCTCTCTAAACTCCATTAGAGAGAAGGAATTGGAGTGATTTTGTTCAACAATTCTACCCTCCAAGTGGTAAATAAGCTTCTTCACTACTCGTTTAATTTATTTAAGTTTCTAGTTAATTTAGGATTAATATTAGTGTTTCTTTGAACCCTATAAATTGGGGATTTTAGTAATTTCGGGCTAATTTATATAAATTGGTGACATTGTTAGCTTACAAATATTAATGTTGTCTTGTTCCTAGAGCGATGAGCAATCGGACATCCATACTTGAATTGGTGGCATCAGTGGAGTCATTCTTCGATTATTTGAACCACTAGTTGTGAGTAGATAGTGTATTTGTAGCTTACTTTATACATAATAAATTTTGATTGTAAATATAAAATTATATAAAGAGTTGAAAGTATGTTGATATAAGAGAGAATAATTTGTTTATCGAAAATGATGCTTTACGTATAAAATAGAAAATTTCATTTGGAGGCCAGAATTTGATTATTATGCTTATTTAAATATTTTTAGTCAAATTGTAACGAATATTAAATTTTAGAACATCTTTTGTTAATTATTAAATTTGAGTTTATTTTGTATCCATTGTATCTCATATAACTTGATGAATTTTATGTTGTAAAAATATCATGGAAGTGGAATGTGCATGATTTTGAATTAAGTTGGGAAAATTCCATAGTTAGAACCTGGAGTTAATGGCAGTGGCGTTAGCCTAAATCACCGTGAGAAACTCCAGTTAGCAAGTGAGGTGCTAACCCGCACATAGCTGTAGCTCTGCCCGGACTTGTATATGGTTACGGCTAACTCCATTAGTAAGTGTAGTGCTAACCGCACATGAAGTTTTGTCATGTTTGGACTTGTATATGGCTAGAGGCCAACTCTAGTTAGTAGGTGTGGTAGTAACCGAACATGACCTTAGGTCATGTCTGGAATTGTTATTGTTTTGCTTTGGATAACTCCCAATTATGTTTGGATTTACTTGATTATGTAAAACTATGTTATCAAGAAATCTCATGTTATATGAATAGAACCATATTTTTATTATTACATATACATTATTATATTTATATTGTTTTATGCTTGCATCTAGTAAACTATGGATGTCCTATCTTTCGTGAGTTGTAAAACTCACTCCATTGCATTCCATTTTTTTTTAAGATATAGGTGCTGGTATTGGTTCTATTCCTCTGGCACAACCTTAATAAATTCTAAGTTGGTGAGCCTCCTTGTGAAGGCCTTTCTGTTAGAACCCATATTTTATTTTAGCCTATAGTTGTCAATTGCTCCATATACCACAGGCAGGGTCCTTGGACTTATATTATGCTTATGTTTGAGAACTTATGATGTAGCTATATTGATTATATTTTGGAAATGATTTGTAAACTTAATATGGTTTTATGTTTTGAACTATGTTTTTGAGTTATGTTTAATAGAGTATGAAAACTAATTTGGAATAATGGTTGGACTATGCTGAGATATTATTATATCCTGGAATGACGCATTCTGAGAATGCTTGATGCCCAAGTGCTATGGATTTATTTTGGGATATTGCAAGTTGTAATTTCTAATTGGGAATATTAAAAAGAGAGGAAACTCTATCAGTTTTTCTAGAAAATTGTACTTGTTAAGGCTTGCTAGGAAAGGTGTTCCTATGCATTGGTCATGGCCAAAATTGGGTCGTGACAATGGAGATGGGGTTTGAATGGGGACAATAGCACGATGTAAGACTATGGAGGCGAGGAAGGTGAGATCTAATGACGACTAAGCTCATGTGACTTGGGAGATGTGGTGACGTTCATAGTTGAGTCCAAAACAAGTTGTTAACGTGACGATGCAGGTGTGACGAAGAGAGGAAGGGTGGCTCAATTTTGCATTGTGCATGTGGTTGAGAAGGGGAAAATGGGGTGGTGGCTCGATGGTTTCGTGATTATGGGTCTGAGTTCATAACGGTGGTGGCTGGGTTTCACGGTGAAGGCTAATGGTTCTTAGGTTGATATGTTAGTTCTGTTCGAGTTGGTGGGACTTGAAAGGAAGAAAAGATGGAAGCCTCGTTTCTTTTTTTTTTCTTTTTTTTTAATGAGTGGTGGTTGTTAGAGGTGTATGAAATTATTTGATGATTGTGCTGAGGTGATTGATTGTTTTGGTTTTTGCTTGGAGGTGAGTTCATGGAGTTGGGGAAGAAGAAGGGTAATTTTGCCTATAATATAAAATTTTACATGTGAGTAGCACATGACATTTAACTGAAACATTGGATGACAAACTAATGAAGGTGCATTTTACTGTTTGAAAAGTACAAGATATTTAATTGCACCTTTTAAAAAGTCAAGGGTTAAGCCCGCCTTAAAATTTAGGGGTTAATTGCAATTTTCTCTTTTATTTATGCAATTTTTAAAATAGGTCCCCAAACATGGAAGATTTACAAGATTGATTTCATAGAAATATACAACCAGCCAAACTCCAGCTACCCCATTCTCACTAATCCAATACCAATTCCAATTTACAAGATTTATTTCATAGTTTAACCAACATCATAGAGTTAAACCAAAATGCTATTTGAGAAACTTTACCAATTACACAGCAGTTGAGGAGCAAGCTCTATCTTACATCTACCCCAAACCAAGCAATAGTATGTTCATAGCTTTTTCTGCAGTTTTACACCCAAAAAAAAAAAAAAAAACGTTTTGGAGCATAAAGACATTAATTTGAAAATATTTAACAAAATCAGGAAGTTATATATATACGCATAAAAAGCACATGAGAAAAGAATCCTTCATTGTTTTAATTTTGATTGCACTACTAAATAATTTTACACGTATTTCAGACATGAAATTTACCATGGAGATTGCAGCAGCATGAGTTATCTGCTAAGCATCTACACGAGCGTAAGAACGTCCCATCATGCATCATGCTTTGCAACAGCATGCCTTGAAACATTTTCAAAATACCATGACCTGAAACAATTACTATTGTGAGGAAGAATGCCACCGGGGCAGAAGACCCAGTCATTGATGACGTTTTGTACAACAGCATATCCCTTGCAAGCTCACCTGCAAGTGGCCCACCAGGCCTAAAGAGGGTTGATCTAGCAATGACCCCCTTTCGCCTGTGTCCTAATAATTGGAAAAATTCATCCAAAAAACAACAACAAAAAAATTATCACACTTGCAATCTTTCTAAAATCGTAAAAATCAATTATTCTCTCAAGTTCATAATAATCGTAAAAAATCAAATAATACGCATATTAATATAATAAAAAAAAATTAGATAAATATATAAAATTATATGAGTTGACAAAACTATTTTTATATATTCGTTATTACTCAACTCGGTGAATGTGTTGATTACGTATAGTTGACACATTCATATTAATGGTATAAATGGAAGCAAAACACTAATGCTACCAAGATATTATTAATGGACAGATATTCTGAAACATAAAAAAAATCTAAAAATGATGGTTATTCTAAAACAGGAGAGTAAATATTACTTATTATAAAGTGACGAATGACATCTATATAATCCCTAATTATATACTACTTATAAAGTGACCGTCTATATGATCCCCCTTATAAGGAGGGTGGGGATCTATTTATTCTAAGAATAAGTTATGATATACTTACTCTATCTAATAGCTTATTTTGGATAATAAATTTCATAATCCAATCGTTGAATTTGAAGATTCTATCAAGTAGATCAAGTGTATAAAATTTCATACAATTTGAAAATGATTTGATACTTCATTATTTTATTTTATTTTGATAGATAATATATTTTTGAAAATATAAGTAAATATTGATTATTAGATTATATCTCTATTGTGAGTCAATGTTTTTGAAATTTGGCATAGTTAATAATCAATATAATATCACATAATTTAATAGTTGGATTAATTAAATTTAATGTTATTAAAAAAGTTATTGAATATAATAAATGTATAAGACTTACTTTTTGACTAAATGAATCGCGACCCATATAAAGGATATAGTCAAATAAGTTACTGCAAAACTTTCCTTTATTAATAAGCTTTTGATCAAAAAGACATTTTTAATAGGGGAAAACTAAGGACATGCAACAGTAGAGTTGGGGTTCCTTCATGCTTCATCAAAGTGTGATACCAGAAATTTAACAACAAATTACAGTCATATTGGAGCCTACTCAAAGCTGTTTTGATTCCTAAATCAAGGAATCAAATGATTCCAAAGTCTAAGTGAAATCTTGAACTAAAGCTTTCACCCATTTCACTCATGGTACTAAATTAAAGCCGCAAGAAGTGAGACCCCAAGTCTAACCAAATAGAATCTTCATGGACAGATTGCCTCAAGTACTCTCTCCTCTAAAGGTCAGTTGTCCATCACGATGATTAAGAACATTAACATGATAAATGGAACTGTCCTAGGATTTCAACTATCCTAAAAGTCAAGTAAATCAATTTATGCCTTACGAAATGTTTAGAGAACAATTTACCTTACAAATTTGTACAAACCAACAATCAGTTCTCTCCCATGCCCCTGCTTGGCACTTGCTATCACAAATGCACAAAAGAAAACCGATGAATTGACATAATCACAAAATCAAATCCAGACCATAGGTGTTTCACAATGAAGTTGTGCTCTTAGATCTTGGCTGCTTCAGAAGTATCAAGTGCTATGTGACTTCTAGGAAATTTGATTTTGGTGCTTCTATGAAAAGTATCTATTTTAATATATGTACTTCTTTTTTATGAAGCAAATAGAATAATGACCGCTTGAGATTCTAAGAAATTGAATTGCCACACAAACTTTTGTTAGAAAATGTGAGTAAAGACTGATTCTTTAGTTAATTACTTTGGTGCAGTAAGCCTTTAAGCACTGCTCTACCTTTCCACAAACGAAATTTGCAGCTGGCAAGTTTCTGTTATGAACTCTTAGTTTTGGTCCATAGCACCTTCCTTAGAATCAAAACTGAGAAAATATATTGTTTAGTCTAATGCCCAAAATATTGCTCTCGTATTGATGTACCTTGTGAGAATGCATTTTTTATGAGAGAAGTGAGAATAACACTTACAACCAGCGGAATAGGATATATGATGCAAGAGTAATTCAGGGAGGGGCAAATTTGGAAGAGAAGGACATAAATATTGAGGCTGAGTCTGTTATAAGCAGGGGACACTTGGCAAATGATCCGGAAAAAGGGGTAACAAGAAAAAGTAGAGGGCCAGGAGGCTGCCTATTAAGCTGAAGGATTATATTGTGAAGAAGACATGAGAGTAGTAAGCATTCTCTTCTTCCTCTAAGTTTCTTATCCTCTCATCACCATTTTCTTATACTAATTTTGTACTTCTTTCTTCCAGGAGAGAACTTCAGCATTAGAGAATATTCTTGGCTCATACATTGAGCTTGTCACTATTTCATTTTAATTCTATACTTGTTACTGTTGTTCTAGACATAGCAAAGAAAACCCAAAAACACTGTTACTTCTTTTGTCTTATCTGTTTCAATACAAATTGAGGAAATACTTCTGTAATTACAAATTAGCTTTTCATTTAGCCTTCCATCATTGGTGCTTTCATTGGCCCCACCATGGCTGAAAATTCAAACACAAGAATCATGAGTTGGAAGCAAGAATGGAGGTACTTATGGCAAATGCATCTCGTATTGAGAACATTGAGAACATCCTAGCAAACTTGCAATTCCAGTTGGAGACTCAAGTGAGAAACATTCAGGAGATTCATCGCACAGCGACAACCATTTCAGGTGAGAAATCTGAAAGTCGACTTTCCGCGTTTTGACGGTAGGAACGTACTTGGATGGATTTTTCGTGCAGAGCAATTTTTTGCATATTACAATACACCAGATGTGGAACGATTGACAATTGCAGCGATTCACATGGATGGGGATGCTATTCCCTGGTATCAAATGATGCAGAGATTGAATCCTTTTCATTCATGGCAGGCATTGACTCGTGCCTTGGAGGCAGAATTTGGGCCTTCTCCTTTTGATTGTCCTAGGGCAACCTTGTTCAAACTAACCCAATCTTCTTCAGTGAATGTCTATTATTCTGAATTCACATCACTTGTTAATAGAGTTTATGGATTGGCTCGGATGCAATCCTTGATTGTTTTATAAGTGGACTACAGGAAGATATCAGACGTGATGTTATGACTCAAAATCCATTGAACCTCCAACGTGCGGTGGCTCTAGCACGTTTATTTGAAGAAAAATATACCAGTATGAAGAAACCTCAGTTTTAATCAAGTGCTTACAATCGGAATTCTTGGTCCTCAAAACAGAATTCGAGCAACACAACCACTTCAGAACTTACCCCACCGCTGCCACCTCCTCCAACAGGAATGAACATCAATATTCTTAAGCCACAACCAATACGAAGACTAACACCAGCTGAAATACAAATGAAGCGTGAAAAAGGATTATGTTTCAACTTGATGAACGATTTACTCTCAACCACAAATGTCCTAATAAGCATTTGATGATTTTACAAGTAGAAGATGAAGAGGAGGAAAGCCTCGTACCTAGAGCAGAACTTGAAGATCAATTTGTAACCATCTAGCAATGTGATTCATCAGTTATCTATGCATGCATTCAAAGGAGGGGATGGATTTGGCACAATCCATTTTCAGGGCATTGTGAAAGGTATGCCTGTGCACGTTTTGATTGACGGAGGTAGTGACGACACCTTCATTCAACCAAGAATTGCCAAATTCCTCAACTTACCAATTGAACCAGCTGAAATGAAAATCATGGTGGGCGATGGTGTTATTTTGAATGTGGAAGGCGTGGTCAAGGAGGTAATTCTCAAGGCGCAAGGTCACACTATTAAGTTTCCTGCATTTCTACTTCTGGAGGCGCGATTTAATTTTAGGAACTACATGGCTGGGAACACTTGATGATCATGTTCACAATTATAGAACTAAGACTTGAAGTTCTATTATCAAGGGGAGTTTATTGAGTTACAAGGTGATCCACCTAAAAGACCAACTGAGGTGCAGCTCAATCAACTGAAGAGAATGAATCACATTGGTGCCATTGCTGAGTTGTTTACATTGCAAGTACAGGAAGTATCTAAGACTGAAGAAAACTCCATTACCTGAAACAATGGAGCCTGAAATGGTGCCTTGTTACAAGCCTACAAACAAGTTTTTAGCAAACCTAGGCTTACCACCAACTTGAAGTCATGATCATCACATTCCTTTGCAAGAGGGAGCATGCCCTATTAAGGTGAAGCCTTATAGATACCCACACAGTCAAAAGGAACAAATTGAAACCATGGTTCAAGAAATGCTTGCTGAAGGAATTATCAAACCAAGTAAGAGTCCCTTCTTCTCCTGTTCTTTTGGTTAGAAAGAAAGATGGATCTTGGAGGTTTTGTACAGATTATAGAGCCTTGAATGCGATCACTGTTAAGGATTCATTCCCTATACCTACAGTAGATGAGTTAATTGATGAATTGCATGGTGCATCATACTTCTCCAAGTTGGATCTGAGGGCGGGTTATCACCAAATCCTGTTAAATCCTTTTGATACTCATAAGACTGCCTTTAGGACACATAATGGCCATTATGAATGGTTAGTCATGCCTTTTGGCCTTACTAATGCTCCTGCAACCTTTCAAAGTCTTATGAACGAAGTATTTCAACAGGCCTAAGGAAATTTGTGTTAGTTTTCTTTGATGACATATTAGTATATAGTCCCAATTGGGCCACTCATCTATGCCATTTAAATGCGGTTTTGCAAATATTATTGAGAGAAAAATTGTTTGCAAAACTATCTAAATGCTTTTTTGGTGAAAGACAAGTGGATTATTTGGGACACACTATAAGTGCTGAAGGAGTAGCCATGGATAATAGCAAGGTTGAGGCTGTTTTGTCATGGCCTGCACCTACTAATTTGAAGCAATTAAGAGGGTTCTTGGGCCTAACAGGGTATTATAGGAGATTTATTAAATCCTATGCAACCATTGCACCACTCACTGATCTACTCAAGAAAGACGCTTCCAATGGTCAACAACTGCCGCCGCATTTCAAAGGTTACAGGCTTTGACTGAAGCACCTGTATTAGCCTTGCCTAATTTTCAGAAGCCATTTTGCTTAGAAACGGATGCATCTGGTCCTGCATTGGAGCTGTATTGAGTTCAGGAAGGCCACCCTATTGCCTATTTCTCCAAGAAATTATCAAGTAGAATGCAGAAGCAATCAGCATACACTAGAGAACTCCATGCTATTACTGAAGCCTTGTCCAAGTTTAGGCACTATCTCCTGGGCCACAAATTCACGATTAAGACTGATCAATGTAGCCTCAAGGCATTGATGGACCAAACTTTTCAGACTCCAGAACAACAAGCATGGCTCCCCAAGTTCTTAGGATATGACTTTACTATTCAGTATAAACCTGGCAATGAAAATGTAGCAGCTGACTCACTTTCGCGATCCTTGAATATGGCTTGGTCTGAGCCAACAAATCTCTGGTTTAAGGAATTGCAGGAGGCTGGAAGTGATTCAACAACAGCTGAATTAATGAAGAAATGCCAGCAACAACCCCAGGAGAAGGAACCATTCTAATGCAAAATAATATGTTATCCTGGAAGAACAGGTTGTATATACCTGCTACCATGGTTCATAAAATTATGCATGAATTTCACAAGTCTCCCTTAGGTGGACACTCAGGTATAGCTAAAACAACAGCTAGAATAGCTTCTTAGTTCTATTGGCCAGATGCACCAAGACATCAGGACATTTGTGCAAGAATGCTTGATTTGTCAACAAGCAAAGAGTGAAAATGTGCTTCCTTCTGGTTTATTATAGCCACTTCCCATTCCTCAACAAGTATGGGAGGATATTTCCATGGATTTTATCACACACTTGCCACCATCTCAAGGATTCACTGTCATCATGGTTGTGGTGGACAGGCTAACAAAATATGCCCATTTCATACAATTAAAGTCTGATTTCTCAAGCAAAAGTGTCGCTGAGAGTTTCATTACTCATGTTGTGAAATTGCATGGCATGCCTAAGTCAATTATTTCAGAAGAGACAAAGTGTTTGTAAGTGCATTTTGGCAGGCTATTCAAACAACGGGGACTACCTTAGCAATGAGTTCTTCATATCATCCTCAAATGGATGGTCAAAGTGAGGTAGTTAATCGATGTTTGGAGATGTACCTCAGGTGTTTTTCATTTGACGCCTAGATCTTGGAGCAAGCATTTACCTTGGGCTGAATTTTGGTATAATACTAATCATCATAGGAGTATTGGTATGACACCATTCAAGGCACTATATGGAAGGGAGCCACCTAATATTGCTAGATATGAACAATCTAGTAATGATCCTCCTAGTTGCAGCAAGTATTAGAGGAAAGAGACTTAATGCTAGAACAATTGAAGAATAACATGTTGAAATCTCAGAATTATATGAAATCCCAGCTGACAAAAGAAGAAGAGACGTCAATTTTGAACCAGGAGAGAGGGTCTTGCTGAGACTTAACCTTATAGGCAACACTCAGCTGGGTGATGAAGAACCAGAAGCTAGGCTTGCGATATTTTGGCCCTTTCAAGGTGCTAGCAAAAGTGGGACTGGTAGCTTACAAGCTACAACTACCTGAAGATTGCAAAATACATCCTGTATTTCATGTCTTTGTCCTTAAGAAATTCAGAGGTGATACCAACTTGAGTTACATGCCGTTGCCGAAGGATTCTATTGAACTTGGCCTAATTTTGCAACCACAAGCGGTATTGGCTGAAAGAACCATTATACGGGGTCTTGAAAAAATACATCAAGTCTTAATTCACTGGCAGCACACTCATACATCAGAGGCAACATGGGAGGACACTGCTAACTTCAAGCTAAGCTTTCCTAATTTCAACCTTGAGGACAAGGTTGAGCTAGATGGAGAGGGTAATGATGCAAGAGTAATTCAGGGAGGGGCAAATTTGGAAGAGAAGGACATAAATATTGAGGTTAGTCTTATAAGCGGGGACACTTGGCAAATGATCCGGAAAAAGGGGTACAAGAAAAAGTAGCAGGGCAGAGGTTGCCTATTAAGCTGAAGGATTATATTGTGAAGAAGGCATGAGAGTAGTAAGCATTCTCTTCTTCCTCTAAGTTTCTTATCCTCTCATCACCATTTTCTTATACTAATTCTATACTTCTTTCTTCAGGTAGGACTTCAGCATTAGAGAATATTCTTGGCTCGTACATTGAGCTTGTCACTATTTCATTTTAATTCTATACTTGTTCCTGTTGTTCTAGACATAGCAAAGAAAACCCAAAAACACTGTTACTTCTTTTGTCTTATCTGTTTCAATACAAATTGAGGAAATACTTCTGTAATTACAAATTAGCTTTTCATTTAGCCTTCCATCAATATACAACTAAGATTATAACACAACTTAAGAACCTCACGTGACCCTTTCTCCTTATTCCCACACTTTCTGCCGTGCCAATCTCTATGGGACGCTGCTTCACTCCTGAGGAGCAGTGTCCCTGCTTTCTTCTGACCTCCTCTCGACCCATTGCTCCTCTATAATAGACAAAGAATTGAGTAGCATAGCACCCAAAAGAGTGAGTAGCATATGTACCAATAGATCCCATATTACCTAGGCTATGTTTGGTTGGGATGTTAAAATGGGGATAAATTACTTACCCTCATTTTTACCCTCAACCCAACATACCATTAAGGCTACATTTGAAGATTGTCTCAAGAGTAAAGAGAGAGACAATAGAGGCAGTAAAAACAAAGACATGAAAAAGATTGTTTCTATATCATGTTTAGTAGTTGAGTAAAAGACATGACGGCTGTCTCTATATTGTGTTTGGAAAAAATGAGAACAAGACAAAAAATTCATGATAAAGACATTATTTACATGCCGCCACTGGTCATCAAACTATTGCCGCGGGCGGCCGCCGCCGCCAAACCACCACCGCCAATCATAGGACCATCGTGACCTCGTTGACCTTCGAACCACCCATCATAGTTAAGACAAAGAGGGAGATGATAAATGTATATAGGGACATTATTGAAAGAAAAAAATATTAAATTTCTATTTTCACTCTCTCCATTTTGGAGGTACAAAACTTTTCTATATTTTATGTCTTGAGATAGAAAAATTTTCTGATTTTGTACCTGTGTTCATAACCAAGAACTTTGTGTCTCTAGTGTCTCTATTTTCTCCTGATAGAAACCAAATGCTACCAAGGGGGCGTGTGGTTTGCAGAATGTTTTTACATTCTTGAGAATCTGAGGGGGGACTATAAGTTTCCCGTGTTTGGTTCGCGGATAGAAAAGGTATTCCTAGAAAAGTTTCATTCCTCGAAATGAAAATACCCCCACTTTCATTTCCACCATATACCATGGGAATGTTGGATTCCCATGGGAAGGAATTGTTTTAGGAAATGAAAAGACGGAATTGTCCTAACCGGTCCACCACAGGACCTTCATTGGAGCCCGTCGATTGCTATTGGAACTGGCTAAACCACTACTAAAGCTCGCCGATCGCCATTAGAGCTCATTGGACTGCTATCAAAGCTCACTGGACTGCCGAAGCTCATCAAGCTCGCTGAACTCTACCAGAGCTCCTTGGACCTCCACCAGAGCTCCTTGGACTGCGCCTTTTATGGCTATTTATGGAAAAATACATCGTATTCCTGAGAATGTCACTTGGGATACCAAATGCCTCTATATTGTATTCCAGGAAAGTTATTTCTGGAACAATTTTCCAGAAATAGGATTTGCAGGAATGTAAAATCATTCTATGAACCACATGCCCCTAAGTTAAGGAAAATAGTAAGCATGGCTCCTCGATAGCTCCATACCATGGCTCCTACTTCATAATCATAACATGGCTATGAAACGTGCCACAACTATAACTAAAATCACAAAGACAATCATAAGTTCCCTTATAATTCACGTGAGTTTTTAATGTGTGAGTTAAATCTTAGCCATACAATTTTATACAATGGTTGTAAGTGTCATCCTCACTTTTTACATAAAAAATTCATTCTGATAAGATACATCCCCTATATAGAATATATATATATATACACACACACACACACACACACACACACACACACATATAAGCATAGTGTTGGATCTTATCCAAATTTTTAATTGATGTTATTTTGATATTTTATGTTTTTGAAACATTTAAGAAAATAAAGAGAGAGAAAAGATTTGAGAGAATATTTTAAGGGAATAAAAATTAGATTTGAAAAAGATTTGGATAGGATTTAAAAGGTAAAAATATGAAAAGATTTGTTAAAATTTTATTGATGCTTAGGATTGAGTATGAATATTTTTTTATTAGGTAGATTGCTATAAATAGGACAGAATTGTTTGAGAGATATGATAGTAGAATAAAGATTGATAGTTAAAGATGGAGAACGTGATGATGAGGATGACATAAATGGAAAGTCATGAATTGATGTGATGTTGCACTATTGAGAGGGTTTGCAGCTTTGTTCGCAAAGTTGCATTAATGATTCCTTGATACTTAAGTAGTGGAGGTGTAAGTGAGTATAGCTTATGTCAAAAGTCTTTTTGACTGTATAGTGTTAGGCAGTGTGTCCAGTGGAGTATCATGATTGCATATTTTGTTAGTAGTAACGGTAGAAGTGAGAATAGCTTTTATTGAAGGTCTTCCTAGTAATATGGTGTTAGGTGGCATGTCCTATAAATCATTCATGATAGTGTGTTACATAAGTAGCAGCAGCACAAGTGATGATAGTTTGTGTCCAAAGTCTTCCTAGTAATATGGTGTTAGACGGCATGTTCTATGAGCGGTAGATTTTGTTTGAGATTTGTTGAGAATTGAGATTGGTGATTGTATTTTTTGATTAAAATAGTGAATTGATTTGTTTGTGAAATCATGGACGTAGCCGTGAAGGTCGAATTACATAAATCTTATTATGTTCCATTGCTTTGTTGTTTTGATAGATTTATGAGGCCGAGGGAATCATTCCGCAACATATAGATACATTGATAGATTATGTAAACAAATTTCGTCAAAAAAACTATTTAGAAATTATAGTTACCAAACTGTTTTTTGAAATTATATTTTAACTTATTTTTTAAAATAGTTTTAGAAAACAATAACATGAAAACACTTCCAAATAGACTTAGAGTTTTTTTTCCCTTAATCAAAATTTTCATTTCATTAGATTTTTTTCCTCGATAAGGTTTTTAATGAGATAATTTCCACTATATTGATATTGTATTTTCCCCTTTATTAAGATTTTTTTCCAATGAGTTTCTTTCGTAGTAAAGTTTTAACAGGGATTAGGGATATTCCTAAAGGACATTCAAGTAGGAATGTTATAAAATATTATTGGAATATGGATGTCCCGATGATCTTTTACTTGATTTAGTTAAAATTTGATTACATAAAATCTGTTATGATTTGATATGATTGTGTATCTACCTCCTTTTAGTTATAATGGGTGCTCCATACATGTGACTTTTGAGACTATCAATAATATATGGTTTTCCCTTCACTACCCATAGAGTACGAGTGCCTTTTCTATAGGATAAAATCATAAATCCTAATAACACTCAAGATCAAGATACATGATACTAGAACACCAAAAGCAATAAATAATGCATACCTCTTTAAGACATATTGAACTCTAATCCAGAGTTCATGTTCTTGGAGTTGTAACAAGAAAGCATGTACACTTTATGTAGGTTAAAAAGTGCACAAGAATAGGGGTTGAATCGTGCTTTGGATTTTCTTTCCTTTTTAGTTTCTAAAAAACTTAAATAGGTATTATCAAGTGTGAACTTAAAATGTAGCTGAAATAGTGTAAGTATATGTCAGAAAGTGACTTTCTAAACTAGAAAAGAGATATGAAAAAAAAAAGTTTGAATAAGTTTTTCAGCAGAACAAATATGATAAGCACAAAATAGAATATAAAGGAGATTTAGGGAGAAAAGATACTACACAAGAGTTTTTATACTGGTTTGCTAACCCTTACATCCAATTCTCAACAGCCATTGAGTTCCATTAATCAGCCCTTTCTCCACCCGAGAAAGTCAGATAATCTTTCAATTTGTAAGCTATCTCACATGACCAGTAGCTCACTTTAGTGTCACTTCCAAGTAATCTTTGACTAGCCTCTTCAAGCTATTTCACAATGATCACTCCTGGATTGGGTTACAAAGAATATGTTTGGGTTAGTTCACTCAAATGAACAAACACTCAAGTTTTCTCTAGATGAATTAGTGTATGAGTTGAAAACTTGGGTGACTTCTTTCTTACTAATCTTCCTAGGAAGAAAGTATAATCTAATAAAAATGTAGAAAGAAGATTTTTACAAAGATGAAATTGATTACAGGCTGTAATAGTTTTACAAAAGATGAGAGAAAATTTCTTCAACATTTTAGCACAAGGTAATGATCAAAAGTCTTAAGTTGTAAGCACACCATCTCCTTTTATACTTGATATTCATTTATGACCCTTAACCCGATCTATTTTCCTAGTGACACATGTTGATTTTCTTTTTGTGTTTTGGAAATGAAGTCTAGAAGAGTAGCTCTGTGTGTTGAGTTACTTTTTGTAAAGAAGCCATTGTCTAATAGAGGTTTTGAGTCTACCTTCAAAATTACTTTTTGCTTTCTGAACTTTTTCTTCTAGAAGCTAGGGCAGTTGACCAAGTTGAAAAGTGATGACACTATCAGTCCCTGATTGAGTTTGGCTTTAAATTTGAATTTCAAATTTTCCCTTCCATTTTTGTAAAGTGCACCGTTTATAGTAAACGTGCTTTCTGAAGTGCTGTTTTAGTTTCTGGACTTCCTTTTTGATCTTCTATGCTTTAATTAGAGCTTGTTGTAATTGATATAACACGATCATGATAATTGAAATGGTAACCGTGCTTTGCTTCAAATTGGATTGAAATCTTCACTTGAATCACACTTTCTAAAATTGCATGATACTTTTCTGATCTAGTCTTGGTTTCTTGTTATTGATAAATTCCTTTTATGTTCTCATCATACTAACATCCATTTCAAGAAATATTTTCACTTCGTTTAAGTTCTGAATCTCTTTGAATAAGATTCAACATGTTTACACATGGTTTCATGAAAATAAAACTTGTTCATGAAGTTGTATGTAGATGAGAATAAACCTGTTTGCATACTCAAGAAACTCAAGTAAACTATTAATCCTTCAAAATATTTGCATGAAATTGGTTTTGTTATCACTCAAAACATTAAGCGTTAATGCTTTCTTAAGGGTTCTGAAGCTAACAATCTCCTCTTTTTTGATGATGACAAATGTAATTTTGAGAAAATCTATTGGAGAGATTTTGAAAGAAATATATGAACAGATATTGGATCAAGAGAATCTTATATACTTTCAAAATACACACTACTAGAATCTCGCGGTACACTAATTTATTTTACAGATGAAATTTTCTCGTCTATAATACAGACGGATTTAGATGGGAAAATAGAAAATTGGAAAAAGAAATTTTTTTTTGGGCCAAATATAGCTTATTAGTCTGTAAATATTGGTGCAAATACCTGCCACATGGCGAGTAACATATACAGATGGAAAATATAGATGGAAAATAAGGAGAAAATTTTTTTTGGTAATAAAAAATACAGACGAATTTAAAGTCGGATGTTTAACAATAAAAAAATGAAAAAAATAATTACAGATAGTAAAATCCATCTGGAATTCGATTAACGAAACAATGCATTTCATTGATTTAGTTATAGATGGATTTTTCCATCTAACACGGTTAATGAAATGATTCATTTCATTATTCGCATTAGATAGATTTTCCTCTATGTAACGCGGCTAATGAAACAAATTGTTTTATTAATCGTGTTAGATAGGAAAATCTGCCTGTAAGGCGCGAAATAGAAAAAAAGTGTGGGCCCTCCTTCTTCTTCCTTACTTCACCGTTTCCACTCTCTCTCATCTCCTCCTATCTCTAGCACCTCGCCATCTTTTTAGCCACTGCGATGATTAGAGCCTCCATTTTGCAAACGGTGTACGCCATTGTGTTCTTGGTATTGTGCTCTAGCTTTAAATCAGTTTATTTTTTTTTTTTTGGTGTTTTATTTTTGTGCTTTAAATTGGTGATTGTTTGTAGTTGTTATTGTTATTAATTAGTAGAAACTTCATTTGTTTAGGATTTAGACTACATTTGGAGCATTATTGGAGCAATTTGGAGCATTTTAGTTACCGCTTTTATAGTGCATTGGCAAGTTTTTATGTTTTGTTAATGTTTTACATTTTATTTTGGTATTTTGGAAGTAATGATGTTTAGAAAATTGATTTTGGTTAGTTTTTATATTTGTTAATGTTTAGGTTTATTTTGGTAAGTTGGAAAGATTATTTGTATAATGTAAGTTGTTTGTTAATTTTTTATTTTAGAGTTCGAATTAGGCATGTGCTGCGAGCCATTATTGCTATGTTTATTTACACTTGCTGGAGTATATAGGAAATAATGAAATGTTTATTGTTGATATGTTATAATGTATGTAGGATAGAGACTTATGATTTTTAGGATAGAATTGTAGGACTAGAGATTGCATGATTGGGGGAAGGGCATAGAGGTCCTTCCCTAACTTGTTTGCATTGTTTGCTGTGGGATATTTGTGTTTGCAGATATTCAGAATATACATGTTGTAGAGTTATAAGGGCAGTCTATAATGGTTTTAGGATTGTGATGTATAATGTATGTGTTGATTATTTGTTTTATAGTCTAATGTCATTGTTTGCATATAATTATTTTACTGTGTAGTTAATTGTTTGTTTAATTGTCGTAAAATTATAGCTTACTAATTGATTGTTGAAGACATATTATGTTAATAGGATAGCTTTAAATTAGGAAAAATGTAACACCCTAATAATTAACCGAATACACCTAGGTTGTATCTGATTAATTACTAGACTTTACTCTTTGCTTCAGTTCTTTCATCATACTTTGAAAATACTTAGTGAAATTACGAGCCATTTTTTTTTAAAACATAATTGAAAACGTGAGCCGCACATAACGTGAACAATAATCGAAATAAAGCGAATAATGTGCAGATATAGCATGAAAAAAAAACACATCATATTGGCTCCATCATATAACATCCATAATTACATAACACATAGATAGTTTGCCTACCAACAGAATAAGACTAGGTGTAGGCAATCTAACAAAACATAAATAATATATGGATGGAAGGACATCCATTAATGGCACTTAGTAATAACACTCCAAGGATAGGGATATATATCTGAAATATACGAGTGAAACTAAGGATCAAGTTTAGCTACCCGGTGAAAGCCTCAATGTGATTTACGAACGCTTCCTTCTATTTCTGAAGACGAGATGGAAAGAAAAATAGAGGGAGTGAGAAGCTTATAAAAAGAATCTCAGAGAGTACTCACCTCATGATGCATTGTGTCATCATCATCGTCCCCAGGAACCTCGGGGTTATTATGAAATAATGAGCATGCTAAGATTGATTTATTAAGTTTGAAAATATACTTTACCGAGGTTCGTCGGTTTTAATCATGCGTCTTATAATGCATCATAAACTTAGCATGTCATGTATATAATGAACTTTTCCTTTCATATATAATAACATAGTTATGCATAAAATCACATTATATTTCTCATCATCATTTCATAATACTATGCATAGCAGAACATCATATTTCTCATCATCATCTCATAAATACTATGCATAGTAGAACATCATATTCACATAATGCATTTACTTAGTTTCTTAGGTGACTTAAAGTTACTTTCATCATCATTTTCCTGGGCCACCCTATACTCCACCCTTTTGGGAGTAATCTAGGTTATGAGCTCATACCTTACTAGTCGTCACTAGCATATACTTATCCCTTTTGATAAGTTAAAATCTCAACTCTACCCTTTTAAGAGAACGGGCTAGGGGCAAGAATCACCTTTTCACCATCTATAGTCTGATAGGTCTAAAGGATCATTTTCAGGATCACCTTTTCACCACCTATAGTATGATGGGTCCAAAGGATCATTTCCTCATAAGTTTAAGTCACCATTAAGTCTTAGCATGTTATATCATAATCATCAAGATGCATGAACATTCTCATTGTTTGCAATAGCAACTATAACATGTAAGTCATGAAATCATTCAATAATATCAAATTCTCAGTAGGCATTACATCATCATATAACTGACATTCCAAAGCATCAAAAGATGTCATTTAAAATTCTCAAGTAAAGCTCCCTTAAATAACCGAACTCTAAAATTGGGTAACCTTAATTATCAAACTAATTACTTATGCATCTAAGGGATTTATTACCATCAATTATAAGCCTTAAGAATATTATTAGACTATATGGGGTAGCATAGAAGTAAGTTGTTCTTAAGGTTTTACGGTATGCTAGAAGTTACGTTTTTAACCCTTTTCGTTACCGGCTTTCCCTGATGCTAAATTTAATTACTAAACCAATTATGAATCATTGTCCCTTATCTAAACATAATAAAATCTGGTTCTTAAGGCCACTAAAGGTTCTGGACAGAATGCATAAATTTCATTTTCTAGAGTCCTAGAAATCTTGCTTTTACGGTTTTCTAGGAAGCTAGTTTTATTTCTAACATGCATAGAATCATTCCTTTAGCAATAAACCATAATTATCACAACATCAAACATATTAAACCATCATCATACAGTAGTACTAAACTCAGATTAGTGGCCGAATTATGAATCTCATATAATTGCTTGAAGTCACATTTCAAGTACACATGTGATACTGGTTTACCGTAAAATATTTGTAAAACCTCGAAACTCCTTTAGAAACTAATTCTTTTTGTTAAAATTGAAAGAAGTCATAGGACTTTAGGCCTTCCTCAATCATGAGGCCATTTTATACATTGAAAGAATGTTCATGATTAAAATTTTCACTTAAGATAAAAGGAGCAAGTCTTGATCTTAAGAGATTTATGTGATATCTTAGAATCATAAATATGCTATGCAACCTCATTTTAATCTTGTCATTATAAGGTGATAACTTGGAATTATAAACATAATATGCAAATCCATTTCTTTATCTTTAAGATTTAAGGTGATGACTTGAAAATTAAACATGATGCAAGAGCTTGAAATATAAACATGATGCAAGAAAGCTGAAGCGCGGGTTCGCAAGGACCAGTGGAGGAAGAGAATCTTAAGAAAGGGAGCGGCGGTAGTCGCACTGGACCGGTGAAGGGAGAAGAGAATTCTTATTACATCTTATTAAGCTCCAAACTCAAGACTTCTTAAAGAATGAATTCTTTAACTCCAATAATCTTAAGGAAATTGAAAGTGATACTACCATTTTCCAACTTTGCTTGTGATACTTGGGCAAGTCTTTGAGCTCTAGGATCTTTAGGTGATGACATAAAATAAACATGCCATGCGTTGATTCTTTTAACCATTATAAAATAAAGTGAGAGCATAAAATAAATATGAGATGCATCCTCTTTATTATCTTTGAAGATTAAGTGACAACTTGAAATATAAACATGAAATGCAAGCTTGGAAATTTAAACATGAGATATGCAAGTTCATTTATTTATTCTTGAGAATTTAGTGATGACATTAAAAGTAAACATGGTTATGCAAGGCATAAACTTAGACATGGATGCAAGTTCCTTTTATTTCTTTACTAGAGCTCTTCCAAGACTTTAGAGAAATATAAATTCAACCCAATATATATATCTTAGCAAGACAAAGTGAAAAATACATCTTTCAAGTTCTAAACTCAAGATCTTTATTTTTACATCATAAAAACATCATTCTTTAAAGTTTTGCATCAAGTGGAATTTTCAAGCTTTAAAGGCCTAACTTGTGATGGATTTACAACCAACACTCAAGGTCCTCATCATCAAGCTATCAACATATTCCTTCTTAGGCCATTTGGCCAAAATCATTAAAGAAAAATAAGGAAAGAAAAACCGAAATTGTAAAGCTTTAAAAACTAGTGAAACCTTCAAGTTTTAGAGGTCTAACTAGGCTTTGCAACCAACACTCAAGAACCTCATCATCAAACCATGGTCTCATCATAATCTAGGCCATAAGGCCGAAATGTTTTTAAAAGAAAAGGGGAAAACAAACCAAAATTGAAAGCTAGAAGAAAGTCCATGAAATCATCATTTTTGAGCTAGAAACATAACTTGTCATAGCATAAAATGAACTTAGAAACAACTCCCTACCTAATCTGATTTGAAGGAAAGGAAGAGAACTTGGTTTCTTTGAGTGAAATGGAAGAAAATCTCTTTGAAAAACTGAGAGAATTCGGCCAAGGAGGAGGAAGAAAGAAAGCTTTTGGTGCTTCTAAGAACTAGAATTATGTAAGTTATGATCAAAGGCTTCTAACACCTCTTCAAGCATGCCTATTTATAGAGATTTTGAAGCTCATAAATGGACAAATGAAGGAGGAAGGCTGATGGATTTTCATGGGGAACAAAGGGAGGAAAACATGGATTCAAGACAAGTTGTATGAATTTAGGGAATTATGTCTCATGGTGACATTTTGGCATTTTGTTTTAGTGTATCTTTGGGCAATTATTCTGATGCATAATGGCATCAATAATTTCGTCCATTACAGCCCAAGGAGGAGAAATTTGTGTGTTCCATGCATTATTTAGGTGTAGGTAAGGTATCTTTGCAAATTAGAGAATTTGCAATTAAGGGCTTAGGTGAATTAGTAAGCAATTTGGGTGTTTTTAAGCAATTTTAGGTTCTAATCACCCTAAATAAATAATTTTGACTCTAGATTAATAATTAGAATCTAATAACCTTTAATTTGAGCCTAATATTGGTTAGGTTTCGCTCTACGAATCAAAAATCTGAAATTTGCAAAACTACACAAAGACATGGACAAAATGGTAATTTTACTTAAAAATTACCTGAGACCACCCGAGCTTAACTAATGGTTAATCATAGCTTAAAAACATGTTTTAAAACATTTTAGTGAGGTTCGGGCTTAGACGGCATGCAAATCAGAGTTAAAACCGCGGGGCGTTTTGGTCATTTGCGTCGGAGCTCAAAATTAGGATTCTTCTCCTCTATTAACACATATAACACAAACAATCTCTTATTGGCATCAAAACATCCCCTCAAGGACGGGTGGGGCCCACGATCCTCATTTTCTGAGTAAAATAACCTCAGGGCATTTTGGTCATTTTACACGTACAGAAATTCGGGGTTTGCAACTCTCGCACGAATTGCTCCTAACCTTTCTTTTAATGTTATATTCCTTTATTGAGGATTGTTCGGTCTCAAATTATATGAAAAATTACCTAGGGTAATTCGGTAATTTCCAAACGACAGTAAAAATTCCAGTAAAAATTCGTTACAAAAAACTCTGTCAAAATTTTTTCAAAATACAATTTTTATTATTTGAATTAAACCATAATATACACAAAGGGATGTTTATACGTTAGGGGAGACTCGTTGAAATTTACATTAGAAAGAGTTGTAATGTAAAATAAAAGAGTTTCATAAAGTATTATTTGTATGTTTTAGGTTTATATAGTTCTTGATCGAGATGTTCCTTGGAAACCTTCCATGGATGTATATATGATAGATTGCACCCAGGTCGAGGGGAATAAAACCCGAATTCGATGAGGGTGTTGAGGAATTCATATGTGTTGCTTATAACTCAGCAATTCGTTCCTAACAGAAAGTTAGGTGTGCATGTTCCAAGTGCAAGTGTATGAAGTTCTTAGATATTGATTCAATTCAGTATGATATGTACAAATTTGGGTTTAACCCTAATTATTGGATATGGACTGAACATGGGGAAGTAGCTAATGTGGAAAATCAGTTGGAATAGGTTATATTGGAGACAGTTCAAGTGTGGTGCAATTAGGAGATGAATATGTGTGTAATGTGAGTTAGGAAGAAAACGGTGGTCGGTATCAAGAAATGGTTTATGGTGTGTTGGTCCAAGTTTAGAACCTTTCATGATTATGAATCTGAACAAGAACCTAATGTAGAGGCTACAAGGTTTTATAGTCTATTAGAGGCAGCAAGCAAGCCTTTATGGGATGGGTGTGTGCACTCAAAGTTATCCTTAGTAGTAAGAATATTGAGCATTTAATTTGAAGGCAATCAAAGTCAGAAGCTTATTTGATCAATGGGTTACATTGATAAGTGATCTTAGTCCCAAACTTGAGGCCATCCTAAAAGACTTTTACCAAGGAAAAAGATTAGTTTCCAACCTTGGTTTAAAAGAAGTAAAAATTGATTGTTGTTTGAAAGGATGCATGCTCTATTACAAATACGATGCGTATTGACACATACAAATTCTATGGAAAGCCTAGGTTTAAGTCAAGAAGAGGTGGCAGAAGTGGTAAGCATAAAGATGTGCTACAAAATAAGATGCATTTTTTGCCCTTAATCCCTAGGCTAAAGAGTTTGTATGCGTCTATGAGCTCCGCTCCTCACATGACATGGCATAGTGAGAATAAGAGGAGCGATGGTGTAATGACTCATCCATCTAACAGTGAGGCTTGGCAACATTTTGATCGGGTGTATCTTAAGTTTTCATATGATCCTAGGAATGTAAGGTTAGGGTTATGTGCTGATAGGTTTACTCTAAACAAACAGTTCAATAAACCATATTCTTGTTAGCCTGTTGTGGTTACACCTTTTAATCTTCCTCCTGAAATATGTATGAAAAATCCATATTTATTCTTGACTTGTATAATTCCTGGTCTAGGAAATCATAAAGATAAAATTGATGTATACCTTCAAACTTTGATTGATGAGTTGAAAGAGTTGTAGTGTGAGGGTATAGTAACTTATGACATATCAAGGAAACAAAATTTTAATATGAAGGCAGTCTTATGTGGACAATTAATGATTTTCCCGCTTATAATATGTTGCATGGATGGATGACTCAAGGGAAAATAGCATGCCCAATTTGTATGGAGGATACAAGGGTCTTTACCTTGAAGTATGGAGGAAAAAATTCATGGTTTGATTGTCATAGGAGATTTTTATATATGGAACATCTCATAGGCCCCTTGCAAACAAATTTAGGAAAGCAACTATTGAGAATCAGAGTCTCCTCTGGTTATATGGTTACCAAGTATGGGATAAAGTTAGATAATTCCCAAAAATAACAACATTAGGAAAATCCATTAGGTTTCCTGGTTATGGGATGACACATAATTGGACTAAATAAAGTATATTTTGGGAGCTGCCATATTGGAAGGAAAACTTAGTTCCCTTTTGTCTAGATGTCATGCATGTGGAAAAAAATGTGTTTGACAATATCATGAATACTATGATGGACATGATCGAACTAAAGATAATGTCAAGGCAAGGCAGGGTTTGGAAAAGTATCGTAGGTGTCCTGAATTGAGGTTAGCAACTTGCAGATAGTCGATGGTGAAAGCCAAAGGCAAGTTACACCTGGAGCTTACCACAAAGACAAGATGTGTGTAAGTGGGTGCATGATTTGAAAATGCTTGACGATTATGCTTCAAACTTGGGTTGTTGTATGAATGTTTAACAAGGAAGGTTTTTTGGGATGAAAAGTCATGATTGTCATGTATTCATGGAGTGTCTTCTACCTATTGCATTTAGGGAACTACCTGACCATGTTTGGAAGTCGTTGACAGAGCTGAGTGAGTAATTTAGAGACTTGTGTTCACCTCCTCTTAGAGTTGATGATTTGTTGGTGATGGAGAAAAACATCCCTATGATTTTGTGCAAATTAGAGAATATTTTTCCCTGGTTTCTTTGACTCCATGGAGCACTTGGCCATACACTTAACGTATGAAGCACGTGTCTATGGACCACAATCCAGGTGAATGTATCCGTTCGAGCTGGAAATAGGAGGGTTCAAAAGAACTGTGAAAAATAGAGCTCAAGTTTAGGATCCATATGTCAGGAATACTTCTCAAAGGAGACATCAAATTTTTGCTCCTACTATTTTGAACCTCATGTTCAATCATGGAGGACTCGAGTTGGTCAGAATGATGAGGGGGAAAGCTCAATTGAGCTAACATTCAACCAACCTAGTCGTGCTGCTAGCAAATGCGAACAACAATGGATCTTAGAAGATTGATGTGAGTGTTGCTGCCGTAACAAATTAAAAATTTATAAAGTGCCAAGTTGCACAAAAAATGCAGTAAAGGACACAACTAAGGTCGTCTCAAGGAAGTGTTACTAGCTAATTAGAAATTTGGGGTTTTTGAGATTATAGCAAGCCAAAATAAATTGCTAAATTATAATGAGAAAATTACCTGTACAAGGATTCCTTTAGATTAAGAGTTGTTCAATTATCGGTTCAAAGATAAATTCATGGTGGTGGTTACTTTCATTAGTTATGATATCACACAACAATGATGCAAGTTCTATATAACGGTCATATAATCGCACTCCCACTAAGGGTTTGGCTAACATATGAACTAGTAATTCAAGATGGTGATTCTATGAACTTATGCTAGTTTGACTATCAATTACAACGACCTAATTCCAAACGGAGTTAATTTCAATCCCTTACCAATTGAATGTAATTAAATCAATCGACCCAATACCCCAATGGTATCTGGATTCTACACGCAAACGAATGTATAACCAAATAACTTTTAAAAACACAATTACAATACTCTTTGCAATTGATATCAAAAGAGAAAGTAAACGGAAGAAAAATTAACCATGAATTGCAATTAAAATTGGGAACCTCAAGAACAAACTTAATCTTCAGTTATCCTTGCACACGGCAAAATGATTACTTCTCCATATGGGGAGTGTCACAATCATTGTTGGAAGAAAGCTATAAATTACATCCCAAACGGGAGTCAAAACAAAGATTGGGAACTCCCAAAACCTAGAGAGAAAGAGTGAGAGAGAGTGTGTATTCTAGAAAGAGAATAGGGTTCTAAGAGTTTAAATGTCTCAGTGTATGAAAACCTCAAAAGAACAAAACTAAAAATTAGGTCCCGTTAGCAAAATTCGCATCTTATTGATGCTGGTTGCAGGTATGTGATTGCCTGGGCTGTCATTGACCACTGGGCAGTCTTGGAAGAAGTTCGCACAATTGTGTTTCCTCTATTCATCGCCTGGAGGTCTTTGACCGCTGGGCGTTAACCGAACACTTCCAAGCCTATTTTGAGGGCCTAAATGTTCGAACTACCTCTTCAGCCTAGAAATAAAAGTTGTAGCTCTATGAATAAGTCATCGCCATAAGAATTACCTTAATCAGACATCTGTAGCTTTAGATATTGGCAAAATACTAACTAAGAGTCAAATTAGACAACATCAAAGCATCAACAACCTTTAATCTTGCAACTTGATTTTCACTAAGAGACAGTTAGAACTAGGTTTTGAGCTAAACATAAAAGTTATAGAGGACTTCTTGAGCTTTCCAAAACATCTTCATTTGTCTCAATCTGATCCTGAAGAGATATACAAATTTTCCATTGCAATACTTCCTATAAATAAGCTCTAGAACTCTTCTATTTAGCTCCCAAATTGAACACTTGGTACAAACTCCATGCACCTCTATGGTCTTCATACACCAACATGGGAAGTCCCTAGAAGCAAATAACACTCCCAAAAAGGATTAAAAATATAGAAAGCTACAAAATATTTTTATTTATCAAAATGGTGCAAAGAACCATGATTTTATTCAATGATACACAATGAGGAATAAATGTGAATCTACTAATTATCCATAAATCAAGTACAATTCAAATACAAAATGTCCAGAGTTAATACAGAGAATGAGTGTATAAATGCAACTCATCAAACTCCCCTACATTTAAACAATTGCATGTACTCATGCAAAAACCTAGATAGATGCAAAGACTGGAATCCTAACTCTACTAACTCTAAAAAATGCATGATGTATGGAAAATAATAATATACCAATCAATAGACCTAGAGATACAAGCAATGAGCTTTCACAATAACAATCAAAGAGGATCTCAACAAGCAAGGCATGAATGAGAATATAGCACACAAGGTGGAATCCACATACATGATGAATGAATCAAGTACAAAAAATTCTTCCAAGGTTAGTATTTGCTACTCATTCACTCAAGTGTTTTAGGATAAGATGTACACTTAGCTCACTTCAAATGAAAATGCATTACCATAGGCTTGTCAAGGGTCTCATTCTCCCGTCACACTCATATGCATTTTGAATCAAGAGGACTTGCTTTTGGTTGTGATGAGGCTTAGGTGAAGGTAGGAGAATATAAAGGCTAGTGGAGCTACAGTTCTAGTCAAAGGAGTGCAAATGCATACACAAAGAGCACAAGTGGCTAAGGGTACACTTTGTCCAACTTAACCATTCACAGGCCCTTAATTTGCAATGTGACACACCTTTACCCAAACTTTTGCAATTTTTATTTTGTCACTTGCTGAATTTTTTTTTTTTTTGCCATTCATGGGTACACATTGTCTCTCCTACACTTAAATTGGGGCATGTCCTCATGCTTTCCCCACACTTGTGCTCAAACACATATAAAATTTACACAAATACTCTCATAAGCCTAAAAGGTTGGGAATTTCCATGGTTTTTCACTTTTGGCTAAGAATGTCCTAAAACAAAAGAAGGGGTAATAATACTCAAGGGGGCTAAACAATGGTAATATATAAAGGTTGCTTATATAGTCAAGTGGCTAAAAACAAGAAAAATGCCTCAATCATCTTCAAGTATACAAATGGGAACATATTTTCAAACAAGACCCTAGGCAAGTTCTAGAATACAAATCCAAAGAGAGAAACACACATGAACAATCAAGGGTGGCACATGATAGTCCAAACCAATCAAAGAGGATAAAAAACTCAGAGGTAGATCTCATGTACTCAATCTAAACAACACAGTGAATCACCAAGCATGCAACACATTATAAAGTCAATGCCAAGCATGTCAATGTAGTGCATGTGGTGTGAGTCTATGCATGTAATCTCTAAGGTGCCCAAAGGATGGTGTAAAAAGCAAATAAAAATGAATATGATGCAAGACGCAAACTAAAATAAATAAAATGCAAAAAATAAAAAAGGAAGGGTAAGGAAAAACCTCATGGTGGATTGTTTCCCACCCATCACTTTGCTTTAATGTCCCTAAGTTGGACGATCAGGACCCTCATGGAGGGTGTGTAGCTTCAATCCAAAGATAGGGCAATTGAGCCCTTAGATCTATTGGGGCCTCATGGAGGTACATTAGCCAATGCTCATCAATGGTGAGTTGAACCACCCTAGAGTTTTCAAATTCAATTGCACCATCAGGGTGCACATGGTTGACCAAGAATGGTCCCTTCTATCTAGACTTTGGCCCTTCACTATCAGTTTTGCATGGGACTCATGTAGCAAGATCCACTGCCCCTCATAGGGCTTCTTATCTAACATGGGCTGGTCATGGAGCACTTGGCAAACTGATGACTGCGCCTGGGTGGTGTACCTATATCTGAAAGTATGGAAAACTCTAGCACCACAAATTCATCATATCCCATAGGAGAAGAAAAAATAGGAAGGGGGTTGTGCATCCTTACCAAGCAAAGTATCACATGTATCTTCTACTAGGGAGTCAATGACATTAATGCCAAACACAGAGTGTTCCTCAGGGAATTTCACAGGTCAGACAAACAAAATTGGGCTTTCAAGTCCCCATAATCCATGGATAAAATACAGCATAAACATCAATTTTGGTTCTGGCAATTTTCAAAAAAGGTCTATCTAAGATTAATATATGCTAGTTGGCATCATGTCATTCTCCATCTCAAGCACATAAAAATCAGGAGGGAATATTAAATCATTTACCTTTACTAGAACATCTTCTAATACCCTCTGGCTTTGTGATGTTGCGGTTGGCAAGCTAGATTATCAACCCGGTAGGCTTGAGCTCTCCAAAGTATAAGGATCTGTAGAGTGATTTTGGCATAACATTAATGCCAGCTCCAAGATCGGCCATGGCTTGCTTGATTTGCAAGTTCCCAATGGTCAGGGAACATTGAATGTACCTGGATCCTTACACTTGGGTGGCAAGTTGCCTGGTTTGATGATGGAGGAAACATTCACCCCCATAGTCACTTTCTCTTTCTCACTACCCTGTAGTCTCCTCTTGTTGGTGCACAAATCTTTCAAAAATTTGGCATACCTGAATCTGCCTAATTACATCCAATAGAGGGATGTTGACTTCTACCTTTTGAAAGGTCTCTAAAAGGTCTTTCTCCAACTTTGACTTATTAGACCTGTTGGACCTTGCAACTCTCTGTGGGAAGGGCAATGGAATGGGTTTTTCTACCTTCTCTTCTGCTTGCTTTTGCTGGGTGTAGGCTTATCTTGTTGTACCTTTGGCTGAACTATCTCATCCTCTTGACTCTCAACCACAACCTGCTCTGAAGGACCAGCAACCTAAGGCAAAGCTTACCAGACCTTAGATTAATAGCAGAAATGTTCCCCTTAGGGTTGGGAACTATCTAGAAGGAATGGTGGATGTACTCCTTTGTTGGGACTGGGAACTCTCTAGCCTCACAATTGCATTTCTCATCTCTTGCATGGATTATTCCTATTTCCTCTGTGTTTCTATCATCATTTTCATCATCTCCTGCCATGGTGCATCTAAAGGGCAGGAGGCCAGGTAGTGTGAGTGGCTGCGAGGGAGGCAATTGTAGAGCAAGTGGTTGTTAGTAGACATGTGGGTAGCTCCTGTTTTGCTGGGGTGGAACATATTTTTGCTGCTGCTATGATGAGTTGTTCTACCTCAGATTGGGTGATCTCTCCAACGGGGTTATAGGTGTTGCTCTAGGGATTGTACCCTTCCACCCTGATTTTGAGACCTACAGGAAATATGTTACTAGCTGCCAAGGTGGGATCTTCCTATATCTGAGGTATATATCTAAAGTATGTGACTCGCAGGAGCAAATGCCACGTACCTATCCTGCCTTAACTAGAGGAGCTTGGTTTAGTGCAATTTGTTTTAGAAGTTCTGTAAGCTCATCCAGAATTTGATACAAGTCGTTGCCCGCAACAAATTAAAAATTTATAAAGTGCCAAGTTGCACTAAAAACGTAGTAAAGGGCACAACTAAGGTCGTCTCACAAGGAAGTGTTACTAGCCAATTAGAAATTTGGGGTTTTGAGATTATAGCAAGCCAAAATAAATTGCTAAATTATAATGAGAAGAATTACCTACACAAGGATTCCCTAGATTAAGAGTTGTTCGACCATCGGTTCAAAAGATAAATTTATGGCAGTGGTTACTTTCATTAGTTATGATATCACACAACAATGATGCAATTCTACTTAGCGGTCATACAATTGCACTCACACTAAGGGTTTGGCTAACATATGAACTAGTAATTCACGATTGTGATTCTATGAACCTATGCCAATTTGACTACTAATTACAGCGACCTAATTCCTAACGGAATTAATTGATCCCTTACCAATTGGATGTAATTAAATCAATTGACCCAATACCCCAATGGTATCTAAATTCTGCACGTGAACAAATGTATAACCAAATAACTCTTAAAAACACAATTACAATAATCTTCGCAATTGATATCAAAAGAGAAAGTAAACGAGGAAGAAAACCCAACCATGAATTGCAATTAAAATTGGGAACCTAGAACAAACTTAATCCTCAGTTATCCTTGCACACGGTAAAAAGATTACTCTTCCATATGGGGAGCATCACAATTGTTGTTGGAAGAAAGCTCTAAATGACAATCCGAACAGGAGCCAAAACAAAGATTGGGAACTCCCAAAACCTAGAGAGAGTGTGTGTGTATTCTAGAGAGATAATAGGGTTCTAGAGTCTAAATGTTGAAGTGTATGAAAACTTCAAAAGAACAAAACTGAAAATCGGGTCCCATTTGCAAAATTCACATCCTGTTGATGTTGGTTGCTCGCATATGACCCTGAGCGGTCATTGACCATTGGGGCAGTCCTGAAGAAGTCTATGTAATTGTGTTTCCTTTGTTCATCACCTGGGCAGTCTTTGACCGCTAGGGCAGTTAATCGAACACTTCCAAGCCTATTTTGAAGCCAAAATGTTTGAACTAGCTCTTCAACCCAAATAGAGTGTAGCTCTGAATAAGCTTTCCAACACCACAAGAATCACCTTAATTAGACATCAATAGCTCTAGATATTGGCAAAATACTAACTGAGAGTCAAATTGGACAGAATCAAAGTATCAACAACCTTTAATCTTGCAACTTGATTTTCATCAAGAAGGTTAGAACTGGGTTTTGAGCTAAACATAAAAATTATAGAGAACTTCTTGAGTTTTCTAAAACATCTTCATCTGTCTCAATCCAATCCCTAGAGAGAAATACAAATTTTCCATTGCAATACTTCCTATAAATGAGCTCCAAAACTCTTCTATTTAGCTCTTAAAATTCTCCTAAATTGAACATTGGTACAAAATCCATGCCCCTTTATGGTCTTCATGCACCAACATGGGAAGTCCCTGGAAGCAAATAACACTCACAAAAGAGGATTAAAAATATAGAAAGCTCCAAAATATTTTTATTTATCAAAATGGTGCAAAGAACCATGATTTTATTTAATGATACCCAATGAGAACTAAATGTGAATCTACTAATTACCCGTCAATTAGGTACAATTCAAATGTAAAATATCCAAAGTTAGAACAGAGAATGAGTGCATAAATGCAACTCATTAGAGATGAATCAAATGCTGCATATTTGCACATCTTCATAAATTGTGATGAGGTGCAACCTTTTAGAATGTAAGTTACTCACGATTGCTTTAATTTCTTTTTCCCAACAAGTGACTCAATTCTCACCTATTGTTCTAATGTTTACAGATATTTTGAACAATTATATGGTGATAATAGCCTTAATCAATTTCCATCATGGTTCAAATCTTATGTACGTCCTGTATTTAGCTTACAAACATGTGTTAATTTGTTGATATCAACCTTATTCTTCAATTTGATATCTTTAATGGTATATGTAGGTGCGTGAGCCCAGTAATGGAATAATCGATATTTACCTATATAACTTGTCCTGAGGCCCAAAAGATAAAGCTTATTGTTGGCCAATTTACTATGTTAACTGGTACAAATTCCAAACCATGGAATCATGTAGAGGGAGAACAGACAATAGTGGTATTAGTGTTAGAGGGGATTCAAGTGCTGGTTAATGTGATTAGTATGGGAAACTTAAGGAAATAGTTAAGTTAGAGTATGCCGATGAACCTATAAAAAGGGTTGTCTTATTCAAGTGTTAATGGTTTGATCTAACATGCCTAATAAGAACACGTAAACATAACCAGTACAATATCATTGAGATTAACTACACCAAAAGATATTGAGGCTTTGACCTGGTCATCATTGCACAAAATGCAAGACAAGTATATTTTTTATCTTACCCTAGAAAATGTAATAAGAGTTGGAGGATCGTAATAAAAACTAAACCAAGGGGTCGGATTGAAATCGATGAAGTAGATGATAAGGAGGCTTATCAAATTGATGACTCAATCTTTTCACGTGTAGTAATAGACACTACCATCCCCCCAACCTTAGCTTCCCCTTTGAATGAACTTGAAATAATTGACCCTCCTACCCAAGCTTTAAGAACAAATGAAAGGGATGACACGACTAAAGATGAGGAGCAAGAATTTATGGATGATATTTCATCTAGAATGATGATGGTAGTCTGAACTATTAGAGTATATGAGGGAAATTAATAAGTGAACAAAACTTCAATCCTATTAGCCGTTATGTGTTGTGTTGTTGATCCTGTTTTATTTTAATTATGATATTTTGGACTAAATATATATAATGTTTCATTCAGATATGGCAGGTAGAGGTAAAGGTAAGAAAGGTGCTGCCGAGCGTCTTGTTCATGCTGGTAGTGGTAGTACTCCCTCATCCATAGCTCCCACTTCCACCACACCAATTGGAGTGCAAACATCCCAGGCTAGGGCACGAATAATATGTCATGGTGCCCAACCCTGAGTATGTGCCTCCTTCCCCTCTAGTACAATGAGTTTCACACCCTACACTGCCAATTACATTTGATACACCATCCCTGGCGCAGACGATGGATCCACTGCTACTTCATCCTTCGGACAGGTCACAGACCAGGCCCAGCCCCCGACCGCTTCCAAATTTGTGATGGATGGATCCACTTAGTAAGATATTTATGAAATATGCCGCAAAAATTTATTTCATGTGAATGTTAACATAATTTTCTTATTTCATGTTTTCACTATCCACTATATAATATGTCTTTATGTGTTCAGTTGGTATCCATCCCATAAAAGTATCCACCAGGTTGGGGATAACATTAAAAAAATGTATGATGCGCCTTACATCAATTTTGGTATGGTGCTTAAAAACAAAGGAGGAGTGGTTCAATGATTAGAAGGTAATAAAAGTCAATTGTTTTATATAAAGTCTTATTTGATTTCTAATTTTTTACATGTATTAACTAATTTCTATTCATGTAGGGCCACTTCACCATTCTCCCCAAGATGAGAAGATTATTTTCAAGGCCTAGAAGAGTCGCACTAGATAATGACTAAGGCAAATGTATCCTGAGGCCTCCAGGACAAGTCATCTGGAGAACTGGATAGCACCCCACTTCCTTCAAGCCTTGCAATAGTCCTGGCGTATGTCAGAGTTTGAAAATATCTCCTTAAAGAAAGAGACGAACATGGCATCTACTAAAGGTGGCTCACTGCATCCTGGTGGCTCCACGACTTTGGGCACTAAGGCCAACTTGGTTAGTGATTTCCAATTTTTATTTTTTTAAGTTTTTTATTATTCAATTTATCAATTGATGAATTTGAGACGTTTATTAATTGGAATTACAGGAGAAGACATTGAAGAGACCACCTACGTAGGGAGAAGTGTTTAAGAAGACACACACTTATAAGGGAGACAAAACGTATGGGTTGATCCATGATTTGAATCATCATATGTGAGTATAGTTATTCACATTAAATTTTCTGATTAAGGACTTTACAAATAATTTTTGAGCCTAATATATAATTGGCTGCACTAAATTGTAGGGTGATTATGTTCAGAGGTTGGAGGCTACATCTGCTCAAGACTTAGAGTCGTTGATAAGGATGCTGTGGTCATAGTAGGCGGCCTTTATAAAGGTCGCATTAATGGCATGGGGGTTGCTTCAGATTCAATGTCCCCTGCATCTATCATCGGGGATGCCCCTTCTCTTGCTCCTGAGGAGTAGAGAACATGGTCCGCACTGAAGTCCATGCCTTGAATGAAGAGCTCCAAAGCAAAATAAAGAGATGTGGAAGAATAAGAAGGCTCCATGGAAGAAGAAGTGGGCCAAGAAAATGGAAAAGAAGGTTGAGAAAAGGTGGCATCAAGGATGCGGGGAGGTGTAGGGCGGTGTGGTAGATGGGCGGATGCATGCATACTTCGAGCTCATGGAGCGAGAGCTCCATGCCTCTTCCTCCTCCTCCACCAGCTCTAGCACCTCTAGTTTTTAGGGGCAATGTGAGGTCTTCCTCGTCCTCTGATGATGATGATGACGGTCCGATGCCGATGGCGAGACATATATTGATGACGTCGACTACTCGTGATTACTTTTGTACTACTTCAGACTTTGTTATATAAAATTTTCATATTATTATTTTCAATATTTTCTTTTATTCCTTAGTGACATTTTAATTTGTAATAATTTTTTAAAAAATTTAAATTTTTATTTTATAAATTTCCTTACGTTTACCGATTATTATGATAATTAGTAGCGGTGAGTTATAATTATAAAAGTAACCACCATATAAAAAATAATACCAAAAGAACAAAACTTTCCAGATAGGATTCCAGATGGTAAATTTTCCATTTTTTTTTAAATTTTATTTATTACAAATGAATCTTACCATCTCTAACATTATAGACGGTAAAATTCGTCTGTAATAAATAAATTTTATAATAATTTCTTGACATTTACAAATGGATTTTACCATCTGTAATGTTAGAGACGGTGAAATTCGTCTGTAATAGATAAATTTTATAATAGTTTTTTGGACATTTACAGACGGATTTTACCATCTAATATAGACGATAAAATCCATCTATACTATCCAAATTTGACTAAGTTTTGTCCACCATTTACAATTAGATTTATCCTGCTATAAAAAATAAAGACTGACAAATCCGTCTATGAATTATAGATGGGAATAAATATCGGTCTGTATTGGTTATAAGAGGAAAAAATAGACGATTATTCCATCTATAAATCCATCTGTAATGATAAAATCCATCTGTAAATCTATCAGTGTTTCGCAAAAATCTTGCAAGTGACATTTGATAGAGTTTCAGAAGGTCTTATTCTTAAGGTATGTTGTAGATGTGAACAAGACATATACCAACCTTAAGTGACTTGAATAAGATTTGTTTCACTTCAAAGAAGGTTTCTGAAGTATATAAGAGCACTTTCTTAGAAGTATCAAGAGCAAATTCTTGAAAAGGTTGGAGCATCTAAGCTTTCTGAGCAAGATCAACTTAATTTTAAGTCATTTAACATTATGAACTTAGGCACAAATTTGAATAATAAGGAAGAAAATACTTGTGATATTTATTCTTGATTTTGAATCCATACTCAGACAAGCTTTATCCAAATCATTTTTGAAACATGATGCAATGACATAGTATATAAAACATGCAACAGAAAGCTTTGTGCACAAGGGAAGTTTTGAAGCTAAAAAAAAATTGATCATAATCTGTGAGAGCAACATACATCATTTTATCATAACACCTAAACATGTGTATCAGAACATGATTTACATATGAGAAAAAGTCAAGATTGTGTGATAGAGCATACTTATCAGAGCATAAGAGATAATATATATCAGAGCCATAAAATATATGTATTAGTGCTAAACATAAAATATGTCAGAGCATATGATGGATGTATCAAAGCATAATTCTAAACCTTATAAGACATGCATCAAGATATATGATAAGGTCTTCAAGCAAGATATATGTAAGAAAACTTAACATCCTGAAAAAGGATGAACTTATCATATATGTATCATAGTAATAGTTCAAAATACTAGAGCAGTAATAAATAATAAAATGTTCATAATAAAACATCAAAAAGAATGAACAAAAATAATGAGTGATGAATGCTGTAGGTATGAAGTCTCCCTTTCAGTTGAATTCCTTCTAGCTGATCCTTTGATTTTCTCAACATGAAGATTTTTCTTTATTTTCTTCATTTTTACATCTGTCTTCTCCCTTTTTGCCATTATCAAAAAGGGTATGCTAGAAACCATGCTATCATTGACCCCTCCTTCTGAGCTCTTGAAGAAGTTAGAGTAGCTCTTCATGTCTTCTTAATTGGGCACCAATCTCCCTATTGGAGGCTTCAACTCTATCCAATCTTAAGGTCATGTCTCTCTGATTGTGCAGAAGAAGTTGGACCTCTGGGAGACTTGTTGAAGGCTTAGATGGAGGCTGATGTGGAAGGTGGATTGTGGTTAGTGTTGATGGGGCCTTGTGTGTAGGCTTAGGTATGTCTATGGGAATGATGTTCCCAACTTTGGTGAGTCAGCTTCCATGTCTTTAGCATTTGAAGCGGAGGTGGTGGAGTGGATGGTGGTTCATTTTCTATTGGTGGGGTGGTTTTTGTGAGGATGGTTGAAGTGTGTATGGGAACAAGTTGAATTTTTGGACGAGGAATAGGGGCAACAATGGTAACAACGGTAAAAGGGCAGCAGGCAAAGGTTCAGAAATAGGAACATAAATAGAATCAGAAGGTGTAGAAACAGAACCAGGAATGAGATTAGAAACAACATTAGTTATAGGAGCTGGGAGTTTCAGCAAGAGGAGAACTATTTTTTTAGGATTTGTTTTCTTCCTCTTCTCCTGGAATTATTCTTATGGAAGGAGGAGGTTAAGGTACCATCAGAATTACAACAGTTTAGGTTCAGCCTTCCTCAACAGGTTCTTTCACAATTGGCTCCAAGGTTTGAAAAAGCTCACTCACGAAAAAGTTGAGTTCTTCAGACCTTTTCCTAGGCTGTGACTGACTCCATTCCTTTGGTCATGGACTTTAACTTTTGCTTTGTGGTTAGAGAGCCATCATTTGTGCCTTGGGAAGCCATCTCAACTTCAAATGTAGCTATTTTCTCTAGAGTAGTAGTTGATTATGTTATGGAGCTAGTTTTGAAGGCATTTGGCTTCTGGGAGGTGCAGGAGAGATTGGAAAAGAAATGAACCCGAATTGCTGGGTCATTGGCCTTGTAGGTTTTTTTCAATAACTATAAATGGTTTAAGAACTGTCTTTTTATCTTCTGCTAAAACCTTGAATCCCTTTGACCCTTTCTAATTTCTGGCTTCCTCTAATCTCCTTTTCTCTTGGAGAATTCTCTGCTCCTTGAGAGCCCTTTCTTCTCCCTCTTCATCTTCCACCTCAGAAAAGTCTTTATCTTCTTTAGTGATCCCCCCTTAGTTTCAAATATGTCTTTCAATATCAGAGCTACTCTAGGAACTCCCTTTGGCTGATTCCTATATTTATGCTCAATGTCTTGCCTGTGAATTGGGAGTTTGTCAAACCGTCCCTTGGGGAGCTCGATTGTTGAGGTCTCAACCTCTGTTTTTGAAGGTTTGAGGGCTTGGGATCTCAGCTCTCTTTTACTTCTTGTCCTACCTCTTTTTGGTTCTCTGTTCTCTCTAGGAGGGACTTTCTTAGACAAAGTCCTCTCAGATTCTTGCTCTACTTCCTCAAAGATTTATGAATTGATTTCAAGGAGGATTATCTTCCTCTTCATCCTGCCTTTTCCTACTTTTTCTTTTTTCTCTTTACCAGTAGCCTTTTTAGTTTTAGCATCCCTGATTTGGGAGCTTTTTCTCCTGGAACTAGTCTTGATAGCCACATATTTGGTTTTCTTCATCATTTTGAAAGAGATCATGGAGTATGCTATGCCTGTCAGGAACTCAAACCACTCTTCAGGAGGGTATCCAATGTGCTGAAAGACCCTTGTTAGCAACGTCCAGATAGGACCCTAGCGATTCTTCTATTCTCCTTAATGATACCACTAAGCATGAAATCCATGATTATCCTAGGCAGATTGACTTTCTTCTTTGCCATCAAGCAAAACGTAACATACAATCCATACGTAGCAATACATCATTCCTGCCTAGCCTAAGGAGAATGGTAAACTAGACAATTATGAATACCTTTCTCACCCTTAAGCTCAACATAGTAGTGGTGATATCACTGGGTTTGTGTTGGAAAGTCAATAAGGCATTGTGAGACTGCCCAGCGTTACTTTAAGAGAACAATGCCAATCTCCTTGGGCAAGACATGTGAACCTAGCACTAAGAGCCCTAACCACTTCAGATAGTTCAAGTCCTATCTCCATGTAAGTTTTATGAATGGTTACCTTGAGGGTGGTGTGATTCTTCGCTTCTAAGTGAGAGTAGAAAACGGTGACCATACCTGGGAACACACCATCTAAGATATCCAGGAACTCTTCCAGCCTTGGAAGGTGAAGACTTCCTTAACAATGGGAACTTGGTTCATCTAGTGGTTGCTTAATCTCTTTCCAACGGCAACCTTTCTTTGAGAGAAATTGTCCATGTAGTACTCTTGCATCAGAAGCTTATTCTACATGAGAAAAGGTCGCCCTTTTTTGCAATGGTACGGTCAAGTTACTTTCCTTCAACCATTGGTTCGTTTAGGTTTGAAAACATTGAGAGAAAAAGTTGAGAGTTTAAGGAAAGACGATGAACTTAGAGAGAAAGGAGGTTTGTGAGAAAAGGTGAAATGATTTTGGTTGAGGTGAAGGTGTATAAGTTGAAGATGAAGGGGGTTATGTGTGACGTGTAAGGTGAGGGAAGCAATTTAAGTGATGGGACATAAAGTCTGAAGGTGAGGTGACGTGGAAGAGAAACTTAAAAAGAGTGTGAACTATCCCCTCTTTTCAAGTCTTCCAGAATAAGTGGTTACTGAATAATGGAACTAATTTCTTATCCTTAATCCACTTTCTGAGCCAGTGTAGACATTATATGAGCCTTCACAACTACACAACTCCTCATATTTGAATAATCTTTCATATTCTAAGTATGTGTGACTTTCTGACCCATTTTCTGAACCTTTGACCCTCTTTCTAACCTTACATACTAACTTTCTGATCTTGCAAATTGATTTTTTGTCATTCCATAGATGTCTTTGTTTGGACCTCAGTTTAGAGCCATGATGGGAGTCTCCAAAGATGTTTATACATGAATGCTAAGCGGATTTAAAAACTTTTATAGTTCAAAAGAATTTTCAAGCAGCAAAAATGATCTCCAGCTAATGGTTTTGTGAATATATCAGATACTTGATCTTTAATATTCACAAACATTAACTCAGCATCCCTTTTTTGAACATGATCTCTAATAAAATGATGTTTGACATCAATGTGCTTGGATCTAGAATGGTGGATAGAATTCTTTGCAAGATTTATAACACTAGTATTATTACAAAAGATAGAGGTTTTGGAATACCTCAGGTGATAATCTTCTAGGTGGTTCCTTATCCACAACATCTGGGTATAACATTGCAACAACTATATATTCAGCTTCAGTTGTGGAAAGAGCAATGGGTTTTGCTTCTTGCATAACTAAGTGATGAGACTCTTTACAAAGAAATAGCAACATCCACTGGTGGTTTTACTTTCCACTCTCTCCAGTGAAATCAGATCACAATGATCTACAATCTCACAAGATATACTTTTCTTGTATCATAAACCAAGATTAGTAGTAGGATAAATATCTCAAAATTCTTTTAACAACATTTAAGTTTGATTGCTTTAGGTTAGATTGAAATCTAGCACAAATTCCCACACTTAATTGAATAACTGGTTTACTTGTTGTAAGATCCAGAAGTGAACTACTCATTCCTCTATAATTACTTTTTGATAACTTTTCTCCATTCTAATATGCATCAATGACTTGAGATGGATGCATGGGGGTGCTCATGAGTTTGACTTGATCCATATTAAACCTTTTAAGCTCTTTTGTATACTTTTTTTGATGGATCAAGGTTCTTTTTTTGCTATTTTATTGGAAGTCCAAGGAAAAATTTGAGCTCACCCATTATGTTCATCTCAAATTCACTTTACATCAATTTTGAAAAATTTTCACAAGGAGAATGATCAGTGGTGCCAAATATAATATCATCAACATATATTTAAACTATTAGAAAGTGATTATTTTGCTTAAGAGTAAATAGGGTTGTATCAAATTTACCTCTCTTGAACTCAAATTTACCTCTCTTGAACCCATTCTTTAGTAAAAAGGTACTTAGCCTTTCATATCAAGCTCTGAAAGCTTGTTTCAGACCATAAATTTCCTTTGTTAACTTAAAGACATGGTGGGGAAGGTTTTCATTCTTAAAACCTAGAGGCTACTTCACATGAACTTCCTAAGAGAGGAATCCATTTAGGAATGCAAACTTAACATCTATTTGATAAAAAGTGAATCCTTTGAAGATAGCAAAAACAAGTAGTATTCTTATGGCTTCAAGCCTAGCTATTGGTGTAAAGTTTTATCATAATCAATTCCCTCTTGTTAATTATAACCTTGTGTAACCAATCTTGCTTTATTTCTTATTACCTTTCCTGCTTCATCAAGACTGCTTCTAAACACCCATTTGGTTCCAATGATGGTTTTTCCTTTGGGCTTCTCCATGAGTGTCTAGACTTTGTTTTTCTCTAACTGATCTAGCTCCTCTTGCATAGCTTCCACCCAACTTTGATCATCCAAAGCATCTTCAATGCATTGAGGCCTAATGGTGGAAATGAAAGTATAGTTGGACTCATTTTTAAAGGAGGATCTAGTTCTTACACCCTTAGAAATATCCTTTAGAGCTTTGTTTGGAGAAACTACTATTAAATCAGAAACACCTTTGTAGCTTCTATAGCCTTGATGTTCTTCAAATTCTCTCTCATTTTTAGATTGCTCTTCTTCATGCTCAGAAATGTCACTTTTCAAGGGCTTAGGAGTTTTGAGTAAGTTTTCTGAGTTATCTGTTTCTGGAGCTTACATTCTAAAGATTGTGCTTTCTTTTGCTTGCTTTATAAGGGTCTCTTGAGGTTCAGCTTCTCAAGGTTCTCTTCTAGCTCTTCTAGATCATCAACAAAGTCCTTCTTAAGCTCTTTAAATTTGATGTGGATGGTCTCTTCAACAGATAGTGTTATCTTGTTGTACACCCTGTAAGCTTTTGACACTGAAGATGATCCTAAGAAAATTTAATTATCAGATTTAGGATCAAACTTTATGAGTTTTTCCTTGGTGTTAAGAATAAAATAAGATGAGCCAAAGATATAGAAGTATGATATGTTAGGTTTTCTACCCTTCCATAGATCATAAGGTATTTCTTAAAGATTGGCCACAGAAAGATTTTATTTTGAATATAACATGAGGTGTTTATAGCCTAGCCCAAAAACCTTTTGATAAACCTTTCTAAAATCATGATTCTGGCCATCTCTTGTAAGCTTCTATTTCATTCAGGTGCCCCATTTTGTTGGCGAGGTCTAGGTGTAGAAAAGTTATGTGAGATGCCATGATTTTCACAAAATTCTTAAAAAATATGATTTCAAATTCTCCACCATGATATTGATCTAATACAAGTAATTTTAAGAATCCTTTTCAATACAAACACGTTTTGTGAAAATTTGAATTTTTCAGCCACCTCATCCTTAGAAGCTAGGAAGATAACCCATGTCAATCTAGATAAATCATCTACTATGACAAGGTAATATCTTTTCCAACAAGACTTACAGTCTTGGTTAATCCAAAGAGATCCATATGTAAAAGCTCAAGTGGCTTAGTGATTGAAACCATATTTTTATTGTGGAAAGAAGCTTTGGTTTGCTTGTCTTTCTCACAAAAATAACAAGTAGAGTCATTGTCAAATATGATCTTTGGGTCCTTTAACAAGCTCTTTCTAAGATAGCTCAAAAATTAGCTTCATATGAGCATGTTCAAGATATTTTACATCTTGATCTAGAAGGTCATCCAAGAACAACTCATAAGTGTTGTTGAGTCTTTTATCATAAAATTACTTGTCCAGGAGTGGATTTACAATTTTATAAGAGTGTGCATTGAATAAAAATAAAACCTTGGTTACAAAATTGGCTGATGCTTAACAGATTGTGAGCCAACCATCAATAAATAAAACATCATAAATTTGGTGGGAACATCCTTACCAAATTTCCTATACCCATAACCTTGTCTTTACCTCCATCTCCAAATTTTACTGATCCAGAGTTCTTGGGCTTCAGGTTTCTGAACAACTTCCTAGATCCAGACATGTGTCTGAGTAGCCATGTCCATGTACCACTTGTTGTCTTTGTCAACATGAGTTCTCAGACACACTTACAACAAAAACAATTTTTATTTTAGGTACCCAAACTTTCTTGGGTCCTTTTGGGTTAGTTTTTCTTGGGGGAGGTTTTCCAACTTATTTTATAGATTTCTTTCTCATAACACATTTGTCAAGTGGGCGTCCATTCTTGTGATAGAAAGTACAAGATGCTTTGTTCTTTACTTTCTTTAATGAGATTACTTTTCCCTTCTCATCCATCTCACTCTCATATCCCAACCCAGTCTTTTGAAAATATGGCCTTTGACCACTAAGTATCAATTCAAGATTCTTAGGCCATTTACCATCTTTTTAAATTAGATTTGAGAAGTTTTGAAGTCCTTTCGAGTTCAAAAATTACTTTATGAGTTTTTTTATTTTTTTCAGTGACTTCAACTTCTAAGGCTTTGAACTTAATATTTAAAATCTTTTTTTCTCCTTTAATTTCTTCCTTTTCAAGCCTTAGATTCTCAATATCTATCTTGGCCATTTCAAGTTCTAGAACCACTTTCTGATTGTCCTTTTTGAGATTGAGATAGTAAGATGATAGGGTCTGAGAATTTTCAAGCAATTCATCATATAATGCAAGTAATTCATCATAAGAAAGGTCAGTTTAGAAGATGTCTTTATCTCAAGTTCTCCTTTTGAGGTATAGCTAGTTCTAGCTCAGCTTGACTTTCCTGAACCTTCTTTCTCTTCCTCTGAATCACTTTAAGTGGCTAGCATTCCCTTCTTCTTTGAGGAAAACTTTTTGTGGACCCTTGAGCTTGGGATAGTCATTTTGAAGTGTCCCTTCTCTCCACACTTATAACAGGTTATATTTTCTAGCTTTCGCTTGCCCTCCTCCTTTCTTTTCGTTGTTTTACTTCTTCAAAATTTGGACATCTTCCTCATGAGCATGGAGATCTCACCTCTACCTTCTTCTTCAGACTCATCTTCTGATTCTTCGTCTTCATCTAAGGTTTCAACAACTTTCACTTCTTTACCTTTGGGCTGCTTCTTGTGTGAGGACTTAAAGGCCATGGATTTGTTCTTCTTGATGGTTTCACCATGAACTTCAGAGAGCATAACCTCATGGGTTTTAGAGACCCAATGAGAGCATCCAAGCTAAGGGTTTGAAGGTCTTTGACTTTTGTAATAGTTGTGACCTTGGGAATCCATTTTGCAGGAGACTTCTCAAGATCTTCCTAACCATCTAGAGTTTGAGTACTTCTTACCCAAACATTTCAGTTGGTTTAAAATGTGCATGAACTTGGAGGTCATGTCATCAATACTCTCTTGTTCAGTCATTTTAAACATTTTGTATTGATAAACCAACATCCTGATCTTTGTCCTTGACTTGATCAGTACCTTCATGCAGCATATGAAGTTTGTCCCAGATTTCTTTAGTTGTGTCAGAAGGAATGATTTTATCATATTCAGCTTTGCATAGGGCACATGTTAGTAGGTATTTGGCCTTTGAATTCAACTGAACTCTTGCCTTATGTTGTTCTATCCACCTACTTCTAGGAACTTCTTTGGAGATGGAAGTTGCATCTTCAGTTCCTGGAACTTCTTCCATTGGAACATAATCTCCTTCTTGGATGATTTTTCACAAGTCAAGACTCGTGTATTTTATGAACAGCTCCATTTTGTCTCTCTAGTATGCGTAATCTTCATCATCAAAGAATGGTGGTTGGTTTATAGAGTGTCTTTTTGCAATATGGATGTTGTCATTTATCCCAAGGATCTTTAAGCTCTATTCGTTAGATTGCTCAACCCCTTAAAGGCCTGAGCTCTGATGTCAAATGTATGTTGAAAAGTGCATAATTTTAGTTTCTAAAAAAAATTAAATAAGTACTATCAAGTGTAAACTTGAAGTGTAACGGAAATAGTGTTAGTATATGTTAGAAATTGACTTTTTGAAATAGAAAAGAGATATGAAAAAAAAGTTTGAATACGTTTTTCAATAGAACAAATATGATAAGCACAAAACGAATATAAAGGATATTCAGGGAGAGAGAAGATCCTGCATAAGAGTTTTATCCTGGTTCGGCCAACCTTCCTACATCCAGTTCTTAACAACCATTGAGTTCCACTAATCAACCCTTTCTCTACCTCGAGAAAGTTAGATAGTCTTTTAATAGCCTTCGCAAGCTATCTCATGTGACCAGTAGCTCACTCTCCTGTCACTTCCAAGTAGTTTTTTACTAGCCTCTTCAAGCTACCTCATAACGATCACTCCTGGATCGGGTTACAAAGAATATGTTTGGGTTGGATCACTCAAATGAACAAACACTCAAGTTTTCTCTAGATGAATCAGTATATGAGCTAAAAACTTAGGTGACTTATTTCTTACTATTCTTCTTTGGAAGAAAATAATCTAATAAAAATGTAGAAAGAATATTTTTACAAAGATGAAACTGATTGCAAGCTAATAGTTTTCCAGAAGATGAGAGAAAATTTCTTCAGCATTTGAGCACAAGGTAATGATCAAAGGTCTTGAGTTGTAAGCACATAATCTCCTTTTATACTTGATCTTCATTTATGATCATTGTCCTTCATCTGTTTTCCTAGTGACATGTGTTGATCTTCTTTTTGTGTCTTGAAAATGAAGTATAGAAGGTAGCTCTGTGTATTAGAGTTACTTTTTGCAATTGTAGAACTGTTGTCTAATATAGGTTTATGAGTCCACCTTTAGAAACTACTTTTTTTCTTTCTGAATGAGGTTTCTAAACTTTTCTTCTAGAAGCTAGGACAATTGAAAGAGATGTTACTATTAGTCATTGATTGAGTTTGACTTTAAGTTTGAATTTCAAATTTTCCCTTCCATTTTTGTAAAGTGCACTGTTTACAATAAACATGCTTTATGAAGTGTTGTTTCAGTTTCTAGACTTCCCTTTTGATCTTCCATGCTTTAATCAGAGCTTGTTGTAATTGATATAACACGATCATGATGATTGAAGATGGTAACCATGCTTTGCTTCAAAGTTTGATTGAAATCTTCACTTGAATAACACTTTCTAAAGTCACGTGATACTTTCTAAAGATATGAGCCTTGGTTTCTTGTTCTTGATAAATTCGTTTCATGTTCTCATTATACTAACATCCATTTCAAGGACTATTTTCACTTCGTTTAAGTTCTGAATCTCTTTGAATAAGATTCAACATGTTTACACATGGTTTCGTGAAAATAAAACTAGTTCATGAAGTTGTATATAGATCATAATAGACTTGTTTGTATACTCAAGCAAACTATTAGTCCTTTTTCAAAATATTTTCACAAAATTGATTTTGTTATAACTCAAAACATTAAGCGTTGATGCCTTCTGAAGGGTTTTAGAGCTAACACTTTACAATATAAGATGCACAATCTTCCTTACTAATTTTCCTAAGAACTTGATAGGTAGTATGAGGCAACTCTTATGCACTCTTGCTATGTCACTTGTCTCATTGGAGACACATATTTATAGAGGTAGTTGTGAGGGAACCTATCCATTCATGAAAAGTCGTCTTGTTTTGCCCATCATGAACCAAGTGACTGAGTTAACACATTCACACACACTAACATATTTAGGGGTTTAAAAACCAACATGTGACTTCCAATGATCCATTTAATCACATCATATAGTGATGGATATATATAATAATGAATCTTAGGAACTATCACATTACCATTTAACTCGTATTATAAATAAATCTAAGAAAGTCCAACAAAATTTCAACATTTTGTTTTCAACACTGTGATTGATTTTTTATTTTCTATATTTTAATAAGTTGTAATAGTGGAATATATGACACATTCTTAATAATAAATAACTAAAAGGTACCAATACCTTTAAGTTTTATAACAACACAGGAGAAACACCTATAATATAATATTTTAATATATCATATTGTGAGTTATAATTAAAAACTCTCTCCTTATGATAAAATAGTGAAATTTTATTTAGTCTAAATGTCAAATATTAAAAAAAAGGGTAAATAAACATCTACTTAGGTTCCTCATGCTTGATTAAGGTGTCAATTTAATCCCAATTTTTTTTTTTGGTTTTATTCTATTTATGTCTCTAATGTTTTCAACATATTTCAATTCTATCCTTTTGATAGAAAATATCCAAATTACAAACAAAAAATGGATATAAATGTCAAATCACATTGTTAGAAAGTCACAACAAAATATAAAATGTCATATTATGATACTACGAATCACAACAAAACATAAAATAACAAGTTTGTATTCATAATTTGAGTGCCATTGATGTTTTAACACTACAAAAAAAAAGTGTGAATTATGGTGGTTAGATTACGTCTTTCCAAAACCGCCACAATACACAGTAAATTACGGCGGTTTTCCTGACCGCCATAATTTTAGAGAGATAAATGGCGGTTATATTGTGACGGTTCTTTAAAACCGCCACAATGTTTTGTAAATAACGGCGGTTCACTTAACCGACCTAATTTTAATGGGAAAAATGGCCACTTTGGGTAAATTATGGCGGTTTAGAACGTTATTTACCTTTCCTAATTTTATTCATTTTTTGAATACATTTTAATAAATTAGGGAGGAAAAAAAAGTATTCCCACTCTTTAAACTTTTAGGTAGTTGTAAATAAATACTTTAACTTCTAAATCTTCTAATTAGACGCTTAAACTACACTAATTAATCACAAAAAATTAATCATTTTATTCAATTTTGAATTTAGCTATTAGATAGGTAACGTGATAAAATATCTATTAATATATGTCATAATTTCTTTTATTTTTTATTTATATTATTTAATGTTTGTGAAAATATATGTGAATAAAAAATTAAAAAATATTAACTACAATTTTCTATTCGATGCTCATTAAATGAGGATGGAAAGCTCAAATAATTAAACGTCAATTATTTTAAGAGGATGTGTTATCTCTTGACATTTTAATATTACAATAAAAACAATGAACTAAGGTAAATAAAGCATATTTTGTGCCTTTTTTTAATTTCAATTGAATTTGGGACTTGTTTTATTACTCCAATTATAGTTTATTCCCTTGAAAATAGAAACAAAGATGGAATAGTGGATAAAACTCAAGCAAGTTTTTCATTAAGCATATATATATATATATATATATATATATATATATATATATATATATATATATATATATTCATTTCAAACTTTTAGATTCTAACTCAAATCTTAGTATGCTTAGCTATATAGGAACTTAAAATATTTTTAAAATGACTAGTTTTAAAGGTTATAAAGGATTTAATTAAAATTTTAAATAAAATAGAAGGAAGAAAATGAAAAAAAAAATCAAAGATTTTTTCAAAAAAATTGTCAACTTAGGATCTGAAAATTCCTTTATAATCAAATCTGAGATAAAAATAAAATCCTAAAAGCTCACGTCTAAGTTCAAGATAAAAAGCAAGGAAAAAAAAACCAATAGACATTATTTAACGCATTGGACATTACAAAAAAGCACTAGCTGGGAAATCCAAGTGTTTTTGTGTCTCTAGCATTAAAAAAAATTATCTTCTCTTCAACGCATTCCTTACAAAAATTATTTGGTATGACATAACACACATTATTAGTTTGGGCTACATTACATGCTTTAGTGAGCAATATGTAAAATGCAAAAATAAAAACAAAAGGAAAGCTGAAATCCTCTTATTAGCACCATTCCTCACGCCACTTTCATTCCCCTATTTCATTTTTCCCTAGAAAAAACCATGCCTCCCTCCCTCACCCTCAAGCACACCATCCTCTCCAACGACAACAACGGCGACATCAACGAACACCATGTGAGGGTTATTGCGTGCCACGCCACTTCACCGTCCTCCACGGTGCTTGGCTCGCCACCATCCTCCCAAGCCTCGACTTCGTCGACGCCACTCTGCAGGTGTACGAATCGGAAGCGCGCATGTCTTTTCCAATTTGCCCTCTAATTTGCTCAAGGCTAACAGCCAATCTCTTCCTTTCTTTCATTCAGAGTAAGGAAGTGAGCCCAAGTGAAGGAAGGCTTTCCAATACATGCACTAGCCTTCAACGATCTTCGGTAGGTACGTTCTCCCATTCTTCTTCTTTTTGTTGTTAGTGTTGCTATTGAACAATATGCTGTTGCTAAGGCTCTCTGCTTGTCAATGTGGTTTTTCTAGTTATTTAGTACTATTGCTCCCCACCTGTTTGATCAAAGTTGCCAACCAAGAATTGAACTTTTATCTATAGTCATTTTTAGGTTTCATTAGTTTATCACAAATCCATGCCATAACTATTCTAATATACGCGCATAGTAAGCTACATTAGAATCATTTGTTTGTGTTACCAATTTGAAGGTTAAGTTTATTTGGTGAAGATATTTTATCGTGATTAGTAATGTAAGTAAGGACATGGATTAAACTAACTCTTTTAAGTAAATACATGATGAAAGTTTTTAATTTTTACTTTGTACATTAGCATATCATTAAAATTGTTTGATTTATACATTGATTACCTATGGCAGTGTAAAATAATTTTAAACAATTTTAGTTTGTGGTCTATGTTTGATTGAGATTCAAGAAAACTTGTTAGGCGTACACACTCAAGAGTGCTTCGAAAGATTAGGGTGCCTTTGGTTTTGGTTGGAGAAAATATTTTTCGGTTTTCAATTTCAGTCTTATGCCTTCTAAATTTTGTGGTAATGTGATAAATTATCTTATAATTATTTGGATTCTATATGGCTCCTGCGTTGTTCTAGTCAATTTTTATTTTTGACATACTTCATTCATAATAATCGTAATACATGATGTCTATCATATATTCTGTGAGCATTAGGATATTATAAATCAAAGACTTGAGAAAAAATGTTGAAAATCAAATTTAATTTTAACTCTGGAAGAATGAAATAATGAAATATTGATCTATATATGCAAAGGCCAACTGGACTACTGCATAAACTAATAGAGAATTGTAGCATTATTTGATAAATGATGTTGATTTTGTCTCTTGTGTATCACATTATAGTCTATAGATTATTGAAGATCCTCATATCATTCAAAGATAACAGGAAGATTTGTGTATTATTATTATTATAATGATAATCATAGGTAATCAAAAGGTTTCATTTGAAAGAGAAAAATGCAAGAGAGGAACAAGGACGGTAAAGCGGTAGAAACTGAGGCAACAAGGAGATCTAGTGGCTATAGTTATCTAAATATATAATAAGGTCCTAGACATTTAAGACAAATATATGTGTTGAAGTTCATGAAGTATAGTTGTTAAGAGATAGCTTCCTTTTGGAGAGGAAAAAAAAGGCACATAGATGAAGGCCTAACTACCCTCCTCCCCAAATTCCTGTGTCTGTATCTTCTAAGTGCAAAACTGGTTCATTAATTTGTACAATGAAGTACAATCTGTTAAATTCACCCAAAAAAAGGGTAACAACAACCAAAATGAGTTTAAGAAATTGCAAGAACTTAATTTCTTTTTCATTTCATATATATTTTTCTGTTCTTTTTCATTTCATATATATTTTTCTGTTCCATTTTACTAGTAAGTCAATAAGGCTATGCTATTAGTAACTCCTGCTAAGGCAATGCAATCAATACATCTTATTAGTTTGAAAGAAAGATTCTAGTGATTCAGAATTGTATGCTTTTGGTCTTATCATTGATTTCCATTATCAAGTGCTGATGTTTGAAGAAAGGAAGACGTTAAAGGTATTTATAAGCAGTAAAAAGTAAAATTTCAATATTTGTAAAATCCAAATGCATATTCTAGACAATTTATAATGATTTAAATTTAGAGTTTAAGGATACAAATAATATCAGGAAAAAAAGAGAAATTAGAGTTAAAATGATTCTATATAGAGAAATAGCATATTTAAGCCTTTAAAATATTTATTGATTTTTCAGTTATGGTTTGGTCATATTGCTCTGAATCATGTGTGTTTATAGGATTAAATTTATTTCAACGTTAATTTATTTCTATAATCATTTTTTTGTTATTTGAAACATCTTTTTTGTGCCCATTTTCTATGTTTAGGCTTTTCATTGCTATCACTTCGTCTTGCTCACTAATCATAATTGATAAATCTTGGATTGACAAACCTCGAAACACACTTGAATATGCAAATGGGTTGAAGAAGTTTTTAGATTTTGCATTTCAGCATCAATCTATGGGGGTCGTGAAATTAAGTGTCCTTGTCCAAAGTGTGGTTGTAGTAAGTGGCAAACAAGAGACATAGTTCAAGAACACCTGACTTGTAAGCCTTTTCCTGAAAACTACAAAGTTAGGCATTGGCATGGTGAAAAGCCAAATGTAGTTGAGTTAGAGGCTCTTGAAAACACACATGTCATAGCAGATGCTTTGCAATCTCAAAATCCAATGGAAACTATGATCAATGATGCATTTGGGTTTGCTAGACATAACCAGGATGAACATGTTCTTTCTCCTAATCCTTTAGATAAGGATCAAACTCTAAATGAAGAGCATAATGGAGAAAACGTGGAATTTTATGAGTTGTTGAAAGATGGTAATCAACAATTGTATGAAGGCTGCACAAAGTATTCAAAACTGTCTTTCTTGATAAAATTGTATCACATAAAGTGCTTGTGTAGAATGAGTGACAAGGCACTGACTATGATTCTAGAATTATTAAAAGATGCTTTTGAATTTGCAAAGATTCCTGGTTCATTCTATGAAGCCAAGAAAACCATTAATAAACTTGGTCTTAATCACACCAAGATACTTGCTTGCCCAAATGATTGTATGCTATATTGGGGGGAAGATGAAGACTTGCAAGAGTGCAAAAGATACAAGACATCTAAGTGGAAAGATAACAAGAAAAGAAACCTGCAAAGATCTTGCGATACTTTCCACTAAAGCCGAGATTGCAAAGATTATTTATGTGTTCTAGGACTAGAGTCAATGAGATGGCATGTTTTGGAGGGTAACCAAGATGAAATGATGAGGCACCCAAGGGATTCTAAGGCTTGGAAGACATTTGACTTAATTCATCCAGAGTTTCCTGCGATCCTGAAATGGATGACTTGGCCTAGCTTCTGATGGTTTCAACCCTTTTAGAGCCATGAGTACTAACTATAGCATTTGGCCGGTGGTTCTTATCCCTACAATCGGCCTCCATGGGAGTGCATGAAGCAAACTTCATTCATCCTCTCAATGATTATTCCTGGAAAACAAATACCTAGGAATAACATAGATGTGTACTTACAACCTTTTATCAAAGAATTGAGGGAGTTGTGGTATGATGGGTTGCAAACTTTAGACTCTTCAAATAATGAAATGTTTAGGATGTGAGCAACTCTAATGTGGACAATCAGTGACTTTCCTGGTCTTGGTACCTTATCTGGGTGGAACACACACACTAGTCTCGCCCCACATTTAATTTTGACACAGACTCATATAGATTGAAACATAGTGGAAAATGGTGTTTTATGGGTCATCGTCATTTTCTAGAAAGAGGCCATAAATTTAGATTGAATCGAACTCATTTTAATGGGACAATTGATCAGAGGGATCCAGCTATGGCACCATCAGGATCAAAAATATTGAAACAACTTGAAAGAATCAATGTTGCATTTGGGAAACCATTAATGTCAAATGATAAGGGTAAAATAGCTCGAGGAAAAACCGTTGTTAGAGATGGATTAGGACAATGGAGGAAGAAAAGCATATTTTTTTATCTTCCTTATTGGGAATCTAATTTGTTGCGACACAATCTAGATGTCATGCACATTGAAAAAAATGTATGTGACAATGTGTTATACACTTTGCTCAATGAGACTTGGAGATCAAAAGACAATCTTAAAGCTCGCAAGGATCTTAGAGAAATGGGTATAAGAAAAGAGCTTTGGCCAAATGAGAATGGAAAATATCGCCCATCATTATTTACATTGTCAAATGTAAATAAAGATATATTCTTGCGAACTTTAAAGAATGTCACAGTGCCAGATGGATACTCAAGTAATATTTCGAGGTGTGTTGACTTAAAGCAACGAAAGCTCTTTGGATTGAAGAGTCATGACTGCCATGTTCTTATGCAGCAACTATTACCAATTGCCATACGTCATCTATTGCCAAACAAAGTTACTACAGTGCTTATAGAGTTGTGTTCATTCTTTCGACGGTTATGTTCCAAAAGCATAAGTCTCTTAGACCTTAACAATCTTCAACCTCGAATTGTTCTCACTCTTTGCCACTTAGAAATGTTATTCCCTCCATCATTCTTTACAATCATGGTTCATTCAACTTGCCATCTAGTTGATGAAGCAAAACTTGAAGGTCAGTACATTATCGGTGGATGTATCCTATTGAAAGGTAAATATACCATTCCATTGTTAGAGTTTATCATTTAAGGCTAAAAATTAATTAAGTTTTGTATTTTTCATTAATTTTCAATCTTTTGCTTAGGTATTTAGGACACTTGAAATCCTATGTACGAAATAAAGCTCAACCAGAAGGTTCCATAGCTAAAGAATACCTAGCTGAAGAGGTTCTTACCTTTTGCTCTCACTACATAGAAGGGATTGAACACGAATCAATAGGCCAGCACGTGTTGATGATAATCCTGACGATACATACTCTTCACATGTGGATTCTATTTTTCCACCAATGGGCAAAGCAATTGGAGCTTTCTCAAATTTTCAATTGTCATATGGAGAAAAGGCAAGCACATCGATATGTTGTGCTAAATTGTCCGCAAGTCAAGCCGTACATTGAGTGAGTAGTTAGACAAACTCCATGTGACACTTAGGATTAATATGAAACTATTTCTTTGGAGATATAATTTTAATTTTAATTTTTTGCATATTGAATTTAAGGATTTTGTGTGAAGGAGGACTAGGGGTCGAAGACCATCAACTACGAGTTAGAGAAAATAATGAATAAGGACTTTATTGATTGGTTTCCTCAAATGGTAGGTGAGAAATATGATGATATTTTATTGAAAAATGTTCACAATAATTTATTATGACTGATATTTCTATTGTTGTAGATTATGAACCCAGACATTGTGAACAGATCTCAGATGATTTGAAGTATCTAGCAAATGGTCTAACACAACTTGCTAGAAGGCTTTCTGCATTTAATATTAATGGGTTCAAATTTCGTACTACCACCGAGATCATGGGTTAAAAACCCAAAATAATGGAGTTTTTCTAACTTCTTCTACATCATGTGTTGCTAGTAGTGTTGATGGAAATGTAAGGCAAGCAGATTTGGCCTATTATGGTCAATTAGAAGACATCATTGAGCTAAAGTACTATGGTCGATTTCAGGTTATATTATTTAAATGTAAATGGGCCGACACCACTAGGGAAAGGGGGTATAGAAAAGATGCATGGGGTTTTACTTCTGTTAATTTTTCACGATTAATTCACTGGTGATTGTGAAGACCATGACAAGCTTCCCAAGCTCAAATGGTATTTTATGTGAATGATGAGGTGAATAAAGAATGGAGTGTTGTTATGCCTTTGAGTCTAAGGGACTTCTATGATATGGGAGAAGGGGGAGATAATGAAGTTTATGAGATTGAGCCATGTCTAAGGCAAGACCTAGATAAATTGTTTGAAGGTGTTGATGATCTACCATTATTAAGAGATGATGCAGAAGATGATATATTAAGTGAGTCGAAGGTTGGCGATGGGGTTGAGGAAAATGAACATATGTCAAAATAATTAATATAATGAACATAGGTGCTTACTTTTTCCTTTCAGATTTGAAGATTCAAATATAGATGTTGAATATTTGTTTTGTTTGTTAAAATGATATGATTCTTTTGTTGAAATCTCCTTGTATGGTGCTCTTGAATGAATTAAATTATATTTCAGATGTACATAATTGTTTCTAATATATACTTATCTTTTAGTGTGAAAGTGAAATATGGCAGAGGAGTACAAAGAGGGTCGGCGACAAAGAATGGAGAAGAATATGAAGAGATTGGAGGCTCTTAATCTTCCTTTGCTTTCTCAAGCCCTTCATAACTCTTCCTCTTCCAAAAGCACATCCCCACTGGTATCTCTCTTTCTTTCTCTCTCTTGTGCCTTTTAATCATTTTCTTTTATTCCCCTTCCTCACTTACTCACTATGTTTGCATTTCAGCCGAAACGCATGAAATCTTCCACCATTGAAGAGCAAGTGGTTGACGTGAGGAGGTCCAGTCATGTTGCCAACATGTCCCCTTTGTCTACGACGAAGTAAGCCATCTTCATCATCATTCCTCTTTTTTTATCATTTAATAGCAACACTAATTATAGACCACAAAAACATTACAACGCCACAAACATCAGATGCTTGTCCTTCACATCTCCTGTTCCAACAAATTCACAATCATCTAATCCAACTAGTTCACAACCCACACATGGGGAAGGTTCATATAGAGTTACACGTCATCCTGGATGTAAATCTAGCCATTATTGGTGGGTAGATGTCATAGGTATGTACATATGTAAATTAATGTAAGTATTTATTCTTTTTTATATGATTTGGTTAATTAACCTAATTAATATTTGTTCTAGATGAAAATGAGGTAATTACAAAGCGTCAAACGACGGTGAAAAACATGACCAATTTTGGCGACAACCTACGTGTAGTAGTGGACTTTGATGAATTTGGTTCACCAATAGGAGAAGCAGTTGGGCTTCTTGCTGGAGTTTGTGGGAAAATGGCTAAGGATTGTCTTCTTTTCCTATCAGTTTCGAAAGTTAGTCAAAAATGCCAGAGTTTTTTTAGAACTAGTGGAATTTTTTCTTTACTGTAAGACAATTTAATTATAATCTCTAAATTATGTCCTTTTTAGACATTACATGTGTAAAGCATAATAAACTATCATTCTTTTTTTTATTTTGGTATATACGAAGGCAAACTTTTTCTTCAAGGAGAATGATGAGAAAGTAAAGCATTATCTAACATAATCAATTAGCAAAAAGTGGAAGGAACATAGGCTGAAATTATGGAATAAGTTTTATGATCCAAGGTTGAGTAGAAATGAAAACATTAGAAATGTGCCAAAAGGTATCAATGAGGAACAATGGCTTTATTTGTAGATTACCGCTTGAAGCCTTCCACTAAGGTACTCACTTTATTATTAATTGTAAATAAATTGTTATTAAATTGTTGAATCTTATATACTTTCATTTGTAGGATCTTTGCAAGAGAAATCAAGTGATTCAAAGTAAACAAACCATTCCACATAGTCCTGGTGTGAAGAGTTTGGCACGGAGAAGCTGAATTGGTAGTTAAATTATTTTATTCTCAAGTTATAATTTACTATTGTGTGCCATTATTGAATCATTGATTTTTACCTTATGTTAAAAATTATTAGATGGATGAGACTGGAAGAGAGGTTGGTCGTGGTGAAATGTGGAAGTTGACTCACAAAAAAAGGATGGAAACTACATAAATGAGGAAGCAAGAGAGATTGCGGTAACTAGAATTATTATTCTTTTATTCTCTTAGTAATCTTGGATTAAAGATTTGTCCTTACTTAACCATAGTTGTGAAATTAAGGTGACTTATATTATAGACTACTCCCAAATCATGGGCATTTTTAAGTATGCATTGTGTTTTTTCCAGTTCACTATTTTTTTTTAATCATTTCTACCCTACTAGAAGCTGGATTTTTCTTTGAATTTTCATATAAGCAACAAAGCTGAATTCTTTGAAAATTTGTGATTTCTCCATTGCACATCTCATTCCTTTATTAAGGTTGCCTTTAAGGCTTCTCTACAACTCCTTTGTGTTAAAGATTGTGTTAGGACCCTAAGCATAGCCAAAGTCCCCCCCCTTCTCTCTCTCTCTCTCTCAAAGTTAACTCACAAGTCACAACACAAAAACCTTAATAACTCTATCTTAAAGTCCTCAGTTCATTCAGTTGAAACAATGTACATGTAATAATAATAATAAAAATCTCTGAGCTTTAGTTATCAACACTGTCCACACTATTCAGCACACTTTAGCAACAACAGTATGTTACCTTAACACTAAAATTCCACTCAGTATTTCTTAATGAAATCCTAATTGCACTGAAAAAAAAGGCATCCTATGAAGTGCATTATCACAGAACAATACCATTCCTATAATATAAGTCACCTTTATTTCCATCCAATGCGTTTAAGATAATTTGTTTATAGGTATATTTTCCTTTATTGCTAGCATAATAGGCATCATGTTATAGATAGAGAATGGTAAATAGTAAATACCTATAAACTCTAGCTTCATTACTAGTCAACACATTTTGAGGATATCCATTTCCCATGTTTGGATGCTATATATAACCTTATTAAACATGGGAAATGGGGTACTTTGTACTTATAAGCTGCACATACACCCAAGTTGTTGGCCCAATTATTGTGGCTTGACTCCATATATGAAAAATGCAATATTGCTCTTTACTTGTTCCCACACTTCCTCCTTAGTTGAAATAAACAACTACAGAGTCTTTGGGATTGGCTTATATATACATTTGAGTCCTTGATGAAACTTATTAGGAACCCTTATACATGTCCAATCCATATATATGAAATAAAAAAAAAATTCTGGCTTGTTCTTCTATCAAGGAAGATATGTATTATGGAAGTATATAGGCCATCATTCTTCAACTCATGATTGGTGATAGCAAATTTCTTATATCCCAATGTCTGAAATATGCTCTATATGCATTTCCTATTCACATTTCTTGCATTTTCTAGCAAATATTCCTCTGTAATTTATGAAATCAAATCATTACTCGGCTTCTTTATTGTATGATCAAGTAAGAACAACTAATATATGTTTCTTGGAAGTTTCCACTCTGCCAAAGTTTTCTTTCTTATTATGCATTTACTTGGAAGTGTCCACTCTAGTATATAAGATTGAAATTGCATCTATCACAAAAAGATAGCATCAACAATAAATCACTAGATATTCTCTAACTTGTTTTATCGACTATTCTTCATTTTTTGTGAATCATGTAGGAGAAAATTGATCATCATATGAGTCAAGACTTGGAAAATAGATGTGAGATTTCTCCAACTGATGCAGTTGGAGAGGTTTTTGGAAAAGAACATCCTGGGTGTGTTCGAGGATTAGGCATGGGAGTGCTTCCTACTAATGCCTTCAAACGTACCACAACTCGTATTGGTGGTATGACTACGGGTTCATGTGGTGCTAGTACATCCTCTCAACCCTCTCAAGCAATGCAGCATAAGTTGGATACAATGGAATCACAAATTCAAGCATTGTGTGCTTATATAGCTATGAAGGAAGGAGGACAAATGCCAAATGAATTAGCAACATTATTCCCTGACCTTACTTCAAGGTATATAAACTGTTGTAGTATTTTATATGAATCATGCTTTCTTTGTTGTCAATTTACTTGTACTTACTTTATGCTTGCAAAGTTTGTTTCTTTAAAATTTTTCATTTATTAATTTAGTCTTGTATTAGTTTATATGTCTTTCTTGCAGGCACCTGATAGAGGAAGTGCGCCTGAGTCACCTAATGATATGAGAAGATCATCAGATGGAAGCAATAATAATCCAGTAACTAATCACCCGAGTCCACATACATGATCTTTTTATTAATTACTGTTGTGATTGGTGTATTACATGGAATTGCTATCTTTTGGTGAACTACTTGGCATTGCTTTTTTTGGTGTAGTACTTGGAATTATTTTGTTTTGGTGTACTACTTGGAATTATTTACTTTTTAGACTTATAAGTACTTATGTCTCTAGTGTAGTATTTATTTTATACTCAAGTAATGTATCTTTGTATTGGATATCATTATTATTATATTTATATTTTATGTATTTTTGTTTTTATGTGAGATTTGCAATTGCAAAAATAATAGCTAACAGGGTTTCATATTGGATTGAAAATTCGATATAAATTTAACAAAACTTTTCACTCATAGCGGTTCTAATATTTAAATTGGAACTGTAGGTGTTTTGAGAAAATGGCAGTTGACAACCGTCACAATTTATTAAAATCACTGTTAAGGAAAAAGGGCGGTTATATCAGCCAAAATTTAAATAAAAAATGGCGGTTGAAAATTGCCAATTCAACAATATATGCCAAAATTCAACAATATATGCCAAAATTCACATAAAAATGGCGGTTGAAAACCGTCGCAATTTGCCAAGAGGCCATCATGTCAAGAGTAAAATGGTGGTTCTAACTGCCGTATTTGACTAGAAAAAAGTGGCGGTTCAAACCGCCGCATTTTACTGAGTAAAAACAAGCGGTGGAAAAAACGGCGGTTTTAAACCGCCGTAATTCACATGAAAATAGTTGCGGTTCAAACCACCGCATTTTACTAAGAATAAGGGCGCTGTGTGAGTTAAACACGACGGTAACATACGGCGGTTGCAAAACCGCCATAATTTCCTATGAAAAAAGGCGGTTCTTGGTGTTTATTGTGGCGGTTTTTTTTAAACCGCATAATTTACCTAATGGCATTGGTAATTATGCGGTGCAAGGAACCGCCCTTTTTGAAAATAGCGGTTAAAACCGCCCTAATTTCCAAAATAACGCGCAATTTACATGTTTTTTTGTAGTGTAATTTGAACACAAACTTGAAGTTTTATGTTTTGCTATGATCTCTAATATTATTAAAATGACATTTTATATGTTATTGTGATTTCCTAACATTGTAATTTGGCATTTGCAGCCATTTTTTCATTTATAATTTGGATGTTTTCAATCAAAAGGACAAAATTGAAATGTTTTGGAAACATTAGGAATGAAAATAAGAAAAAAAAACTTTTAGGACTAAATTGAAACCTTGATCAAACATGAGAGATCTAAATAGATGTGTGATGCCTTATGTCCTTGGTTAAGCCTAACATAGTCTTTAGATACCCGGAAACCTATAATTTACTAAAAAGCACCAAGTTACTAAAGTTTGCATTTTTTTTATGCAGCGAGCAAGTGAGTCAGGCAAGCTTGTTGGCTTGCTGTAGTGAGACATTCAATGCTGAGATAGGTTCAAAAGCAGGATCATTTCAATGATTCCCTACCCTATATAAACATATTCTAATTGACCAAATTTCAACCCCTATCAGCCCCAAGGTTCTCTTTCCTCTCTCTCACACAACTCTAAGCCTTCTTGCTCTTCCCTAATCCTTGGGTAAGTTGTTTTTGTATTGTTTTGTCAATTTATTCCATGTTCTTCCATGTTTAGGATTAGGGCTCCCTCATGCACGAGTTTTGCATGATTTTTCCTTCTTCCAAATCTGTCCTATCATGATCTTGAGTGTCGTATGAGTTTATGATTCTATGCCAATTGTTGATATCATTCCTAGCTTCCAAGGTCAAATGGATATTACTATGCACTCGTGACTCCAAATAATGAGTGGATTTGAACTCATGACATTAGTTCAAGTCATTATGATTATGTTTTTAGTATTACGATTGCTAAATATGAATTTATAAGTGAAAATATGTCATGAATATTATTTTACAAAATATTCCAAGTTTGGAAGAATTATGAATCTTTCAGTAAATCATGAAAGTATGTTTTAGAAGGCCATGGGGCCATAATTAATAGTTGCCATGAAAATGTTTTATCTATGCATGAAAAGATTCATTGGAAAAATATAGGATTTAGCAAGTTTGCCAAAATTGTCAAACATGAATTATGGACTTATGAAATTACCATGTTTTCAAGATTTTGACTTTCCTGATCATGATTTGAGATTCTCAAGTTAAGTTTTATTAAAAATATGTTGAGTTGACCATGATTTATCTTCAAATTTCCATGATATAAAGTCATGTTACCTTGAAATATGATTTTAGAATTTCAGTTATGTGTTATTGAAAGTATTGAACTAAGCATGATTTGAAACGCTAATCGGAGACATACTCTGTGTTTCTAAGATCATCATGTCTACGAGCTAATGAAAACTTAAGCATGACTTTAGAACCCAGTTATGCTTGCAGTTAGATTGTTAGGATTATATGAATTAAGATTTTTGGAGTTTCTAGATTTAATTAGTTCATTATCAATTAGTTCAGATAATAACTATAGAGAAACAAATTTTGAGTTAACGCTAAAATTGATAGCACTTGGTACCAAGTTATTTGTCAGAGGACAATCTAGCCCCTTTAGAGTATTTAGAGAATGGAATCTAGTTAGGTGTTCAAAGCTTCCTATTTCTCTAGTAATTACTGCACCATAAATTTAGAAATGTTTTCCTATGTAACGTGTATCCGTAAATATCAAAATGGTTTCAACTTGGTGCACTATGTGGGTGGTAGGTGAGAATCCACTCACTAAGTCCAATGACTTACAATTTAGGGTTGTGTAATGGTGTTTCTGCATGGTGTTTTAGTAGGTAGGTAAATATATTAGGATATTTTAAAAGTTTTAAATTTAAATGAAAATAACTATAAAATATTTATAATAACTTTCAATATAAACACAACAAATAACTTGTGGCTTTATGGTAAAGTCTATTTTTTTGGGCATTGCTGGGTGCCTTGGTTTGATCCCCCCACTTATAACATTTTATAAAATTGAAGTAAATTTATGTACAAAAGTTAAACAAGCCCAGACCCTGGCCAACCTGATAGACTCAATAGCTATAGAGCGAGCCTAGGCCTGGCCTATTAAAGTAAGCGGGTTTCCAAATAGACCTAAGCTTAACCTTAATTTTTACAGGCAAGGTCCTTGGCAAGCCTCTTGGCCTGTCCCACCCTGCATAAGTCTTAAGTCATATTATATGTCTCATTCGTATATATAATGGTAATATATATATATATATATATATATATATATATATATATATATTCTTTCTCAATGATAACCAAAATTGAGAATCCTCTACAATATAGTTCACTTGTAATATTACAATAAACCAAAAGTGAATAACCATTCCCCTAAATTAGGGTGTATTTGATTCAGAAAACCATTTTCTATTTTCATTTTTAATTTTCTTAATTTTAAGATTTTGTGAAAAAAAGAATGAAAATTGGAAATAAAAATTAAAAAATCAATTTTATTATTTTTATATTTTTCAATATTTCCTTCATTAAATCCTAAAAATAAAATGAAAACTTATGGGCCTTTGGTTTGAGTTTCCAATTTTCAGTTTCATTTTAGTTTTTCAATTTTGTTAAAGAAATATGAAAATTCTAAAAACTAAATTTCATTCCATTTTTCACTTTTCAATATTTTCTTCACAAAATTTTGAAATTGAAAATGAAAACTGAAAACTAAAACAAAACAGACTATTGTTATATGAAATCAAAGACACCCTTTACCAATCAAAAAATGTTAATATAGACTCAAATTTGAGGTGAATTTTACACGTGACATGATCCCAACCAATGTTTTTATAATATCCATACATTTTATAATTTTAAATAATTTTTTAAATGGTTAATATGTTGACATGTGAAAGATTTATTATAAACTTGAGTCTATACTATTATTACTCTTAACAGTAAACTCAAGTTTTATAGAGATTCTTATATAACACAAGTTTAACACATTATATTTAGACATATTCACAATAAAGGTGAATCTCATCAATTATATTAAACATATATTCACTCATATATTGGTTTCACAGTTTTTTAGTGTGTCTTCAAAATCATTCTTACATTTGTGCTCCTACAATAATTTTTCCAAATTTTCTCTCATGCAGTTTATTCTTAAAAACAAAAAAGAAAAATTTGATATGTAAGTCCTAAGAAGTTCTTTGAGGAAGGAGAATTTTTTTCCTCCACCTGCCACATCCCATCTCGCTATCCAACTTTAAGGCTCTATTTGACAAAGAAAATAAATAGAGAGGAAGGGAATGGAGTGGAAGAAATGGAGAGGAAAGAAGTTGAGATGAATTTTATTTTCCATAAATATGTTTGGATAAAAGAAAAATGGGAAAGAAATAAATAGATGAAAAATTACTTTGTGTTGTTTGTTTAGATGAAAAAATAAAATAAAAGAAAGAAATAATGATATCAAATGAATTTTTTATCCTTTTATTATAAAAAACAATAAGATTATTCTTTATAGAACTATCTAAAAAATTATTGGAAACTTAAAATTAAATACAATTTTATCATAATTTATCTATCAAAATAATATAAATAAATATAGTAAAAATTGACCTTATACATATTTATATAAAAGCATTCAAATCAATATCTTTATTTTATATTAATAATTTTATTAATTAATATCAAATAGAAAATGTAACTATTTTTTAATATAACAAATTTAGAATAATATCAAGCTAATAAATAAGAAAATATTAAAGTCACAAATATTTAAAAAAATTACCAAGCTTAATCATCAAATTCACATTGAAACGATCATGTCAAAGGAGCTATACCAAATGAGATACTTATTCGTTCCTTCTATGTAATTTAGTTTCAAGAATAAAATGAAAGACTAGAAATAAATGCATTTGTATAAACCTACTCCCTTCAATTAAACAAGGAAAAAAGGCATTAGCATAAAGATAGATGATCATTATAAGGCTTTTCTACCAAAATTTTCACCTATACATCACACAAATCATTGAAACCAGAACCAATAATTAACAGCATCAGCTAGTTAAACTTATGCATTGTCTTCCAGAAGTAACGAAGTATGAAGAAGAACAATGACAAATACACTAACCAACCATATTATATCATATATGTTACTACTATATCTTATACCTATCATTCAAATGTAAAATGTCACTAACCATACATTTTAATGGTCCAAGATCTCCATGGAGCAAAAATTCTTCTTCAGGAGACAAGAATTTTTCTTGAGGAAGACTGACAAAGTAGTGGACTAGTAGTAGCCTAGTAGGTGAGTCATCAAAAGCATAACGCTTTATAAAATATCAAGTCAAACTGTCATAGTTGGATAATGGATACACTTGGGTCAACAGAGGTAGACTCGTTGTGTTGGAATCAACTCAAAGTCAGAGTCAAATTAAGTTCAAACTCCCGTTTCATTCCATATAAACTCTCCCACACCACCCTTCCTGCTCAACTGAAAATTCAAAGACTTCTCTTATCATCCCCATTTTCATAAATCAACAACTGATCAATTTGCATCAAAATCACTATATTTTCGCTAGCTCAGTGCTCAATATACTAGTCTTACATTCTAAGAAGCAAGTCCATAATATTTCCAAACTACAGCAGTAGCTCAGCTCGATATTAAAGAAACCATAATAAAAGAAAAACTTAAAAACGAGAATTTAAAAGACCAAAACATAAATAACAGACCGAAACTATGCTAGGACTAGCTAGCAGGATATACCAGGAAGGAAACTGCAAAAATAAAATGTAAAAAGGAACAGATATACTATACAAAGATCTCGGAGAGTACTAATTGGCACTAAACATTCAATATATAACTATATCATCATTCTGTATAACAACTTTGCTTCACAAATCATCAGCAAACAACTTCAAAAGTACAACATACCATAATGGAATGCACCTAATAACAATATATATATTTATATTTAACAACTATAGTTATTACTACGTAAAAACTATTAAATGCTCTACTTTACTCCTAAAATCTTCAAATCAAATTTTCCTTTAAGAAAAAAAAATGGGGTTGCTACTTGCTTCTTCGCTAGGCACATGCTTCTTTCCTTGCTGGGACATCAAACAAGGAATCAAGATCAGGTGGGTGGAAGTACCCCTCCTTGGGCGGCGGTCGTCTCCTTCCGGCAGCCGGCTTCTTCCTCGGCGGCGGCGGCGGGCAGACAAAGACCGCCGGAATCTGATTCTGCAGCAGCCTTGGTGTCCTGCATCTTCCACTCCCTCATTCCATCATCCATGGCACCAATATATTCAAACACCCTGTTGCCCCTTCTCTTCAGAATCCAACACAACAAGAGACAAGAAAATCACAATTTTTCACCGTAAAGTTGTGAACTTTCAAAAGTTTTCAGGAATACGAACTGAAAGTTATATTTTTCACAAGAATGAAGGGTATATATATAATACAAAAAAAATAAAATAAAGCTGAATAAAAAACTAATTTTAATTTAGAAAAATCTAAAATGAGGATTTTTGAAAATTTGAAAGGATGGTGGGATGAGAGGGGGAGCGGAGTGGGGATCGTGTGGGGCGGGTATAACGAGGAGCTGTTAGATCGAGGGGTGTGAGTAAGTGACAGCTAAGCGGTTACGGTAAAATAGGACACGTGGCATTTTCTGAGTGGGTTTTGTGGAATCATGCGTGACCCCACGTAGGCCACGTTTCGCCGCGTTTTTCCGAATTGGTGTTCAAATTGGGCGGCGCCATAGGGGGGTCGGTGTTTGCGCGGGAAGGAGCAAAATAAATTTCACAAAGTTGACAGTGCGGTGACTCACTGTAGGGTGAAGAGGTGGGGCTCGCAGGGGACGGACGGTGCATGATGGGGCTGTCGTTTTGAGAACACGGGACAGGGCTGTGAGTTTAGTCATGATTGGAAAATTGGGTGTCTCTGAATTGTTGTGGGGCCCATTGAGTATGGGCCTTTTGTCGTGTAGTTTGGACATGGGCTGAAGTGCTGGGTTTGTGCTGCTGAATTCAATGCAATGAATGTGGCACGACCTTTTTTTTTTCTGAGGCACTGAACAAGACTGAAGAATCACACGGCCCAATGTTGATTTTTCACGTGTTTTTCATCAACAAAATGATGACTCTGACAAAAATGAAATACAAAATCATGAAAAAAAAAAAATCATAAACACAATGTTGGATTGTGGTGGAGGTATGTAGCACTATGGCAAAATCTCTTCTCTTGAATTATTACATGATAAGGGCGCAGATTTAAACCCGTCAAACGTGATTTGAGACTTACGGATGCATTTGATATGCTCTATTAGATATGATTATATAAATTTATACTATATATTATGATTTTATATATTATTTGATAAAACAATATATTTATAAGTTTATATATCATAACCCCTTTATACGTTAAAGTACTGTATAATTTAATACAGGTGGAAGGGTATTATACCTGATTAGCTTTTAATGTATAAAGTTATTTTTATTTTTTAATATTTTATTAAAATAAAATAATTCTTAAATAAATAATAATAAGCAAAAGTTTATAAATAAAATTATTTCATATTAAATAAATATTGTTAACAAATAATATATGATATCGATCTAGCTTTGTACAATAAAAATAAAACAGTAATTATAATTAATAAATATAAAATAAAATAAAATATTAAATAGAAATAAATATTTAAAATAAATAATTAATAATATGTTATATATAAAAGTAAGGATAAAAAATAATAATATTTTGAGTTAATATTTATTTTAAAATTTAAATTTAAATAATTATAATTAAAAATAGAAAATATTAAAAATATATAAGAGTTATTTAATATTTATATAATTTATTGAAATAATAAATAATAATAAAATATTGAAATAAATCATAATATTTAAAATAAATTAATTTTTAATTAGTAAATATTTACATAAAAATTATATTAAAAAACTATATTTAAATCATTAATAAAAAATTTATTTTATTTAATATTTAATTAAAATATTAGAATTATTCATAAATAAATTATAATATTATAAAATATAAAATATAATATTTTACACGTGTTACACCAAACAATATATACTATTAAAAGTTTATTAACCTTATACTATCAAGTCCTATAGGTCTTATACTATCAGCCTTATCTTATCAGCGTATCAACGGGCTCTACTTGTCCCTCTTTTCTTCCTAGATGCATGCGTGACTAAACAAAAAAAATGTTGGGTTGATCATCAAAATTTTACCCATAATGTAGCGATGGTGGTAGAATAAGTGTTGAATATTTCCGCTTGAGATTTGACGAACAAAAAGACATGAATTCTCCTAAATATATTGAAGTGTTTGTGAGTGTAACCTAATTGATTTAGTGAAAAATGTATGTATATGTTGGGTTAAATCAGTTCAACTTTGAGCTTTCATTTTTGGAGAAAAGGATGGAAAAGTGCAAAAAAGAATGGAAAGTAATCAAGAGAGAAAAGCACAAAAAACTTGACTCTCACCAATTCAGATCAAAGAAAAGCACAAAGGAAGGAAAACTAATTGTGTAGGAGCTACATGTTAGTTTTCTTGGCTCACTTTCAAAGGACAAATTGAGACGTGGATAAAAATGAATAAATTTATGTTGATACACATAAAAATACTTGTAACATAATAGTATAGAAGGATGTTACATGGGGAAAGTGAAATTCACGATGCCATTGTGGTCCTTCCTCATCAATGCTAATAGGGTGCTCGAAGTGGAAGGTGAGGTACCTAAGCACTCCACCAAGGGTATCAATAAGGGCTGTGGAAATGGCGTATGCTTTTGGGTTCGAAAACGCACCTGGTTAGCCGTTGAATACTCTTTAAATCCTGGTAAGGTGCTCGTTGCCACTTCCCCTTGTTTCGGGGACGTGATTAGTGGGCTTATGCATGGACTGAAACGTGAGAGCGTGAATAATGACGAGGCCAATTCCCTGGTTCAGGTAGTCCTAAGAAGGGGCTTTTGCAAGGTTGGAAGTCGAAGGCGGTTATGCATGGCACTAGTCGTTCTGTGACTTTCCTTAAACCCTTGGTGGAATTATCATGATTCTCCTATATTTTTGGGCTGGCTCATTATATCCCACAAAGCCTATTATGTCAGTCACACTCTCGGCCCATATGACATGTCGTAACAATGCCCCAACTCGGACCAGGTCATGCATGGCCGGGTATCGAGTTTGAACCTACTTCTTATGTGCTTTGGTGAGTTAAAACTCCAACTCCGGGATTTCCACGAGATGCAGGATCATCATGACCCCATTCTTGTTCGTCGTGAGACATCGCTTCGCTACATCATTTCATCTCATCATTTGATGGCACGCGCCCATGGCGCGCTTCGTGAGGCGTGGCAATAAATGAACCATGGGTGATTTTACCATTATGCCCCCAATGGTTATGATGAAAAATCGCATCTGCCCTGCTTGCCTCTTTTTCTTCTCCGCGCCTCTTCCTTTCCTTCATTCTTTTATCGTTTGTTTTGGTTTTCCCTTTTTTCGGTTATAGGTATTCAGTGAGAAACCATATTTTGAGAGTTCTTCTTCAAGCATTGGGAGATTCATCTTCTAGCTGATTCCAAGTAAGTTACTTTTCATCTTTCTTTTCTCTGATTTTTCTTATCCTTTTGTTTCGGGCTATAGGTGATGCTTTGTGCTACCTGCCTTTAGTGCTCCCATGGCGGCGTTGGTTTTTCCTTCATCGGGTGCCAAGTTTTGGTTTAAAGCGAGGCGTCGCCGCCACGTATTGTCAAAGGAGGAATGGCATTGCCTTAATATATAAGGATGGGGCTACTCTCTTCTGGGAGATCGCATTTCGAGCATTTTGTGATTTCGCCACCGCCATCAGACGGCATGCAAGATTTGGGGTTTAGTGGGGGAATTGCCTTAGGGTACTTGATTTTCTTGTTGAGTTTCTAGCCTTCATGTTTTTCTTTCTGATCTTCGTGCTTAGTTTGTGGTGGTTTCCCCCTTTGTAGGTTATGGGAAACGTGAGGCAAAGGTTCCAAAAATCCTCCAACCTCCGTCTTCCATTACTAGGGATTATCTTCATCACTTCTCAGATGAGGTTTGGGGACACCTTCATTAGCGGATAAAAATTATCTTTCCACTTTCCATCGCAATACTCGAATATGCTTGATCCCGGAAGACGAGCTCAAGTATTCCCTTGAGGTGGCTAGCTCGGATGAGAGGGTTTGTACTTGATCGGGGATGATGATTTTGAGTACATGTGGATGTATGACATCCTTTTCGAAAAGCTGGGTGTCCATGTTCCCTTCTCAATTCCAATCTCGATCCTCCGTGAGATCAATGCCGCCCCCTCTCAATTGCACCCAAACAATTGGGCCATGATTTGGGGTTTTGAGATAGTGTGCGAGTATCTTGAAATTCCTCTTTTCCCTAAAGTTTTTATTTATCTATTAGTGTTTACCAATCCGGCTAGCGATTCCTGGATCTCATTTCGAGGTCAAGTGAACAAGAAAGTCTTTGAAGCCTACGAAGAATCCCTTCATCATTTCAAGAAGTTTTACTTCAAGGTTCAGGGAGTTTGCACCATCTACCTTTCTTTGTAGGCCAGGCAAAAGGTTTTGGGTTCCCTTATTTCTAGACCTTGTATCTCCAAAAATTACCAGGACTCTTTGTCCCCTCTAGAGTGGACCATTTTAGAATTTTTCTTGAAGTCTTGGAGGTAGAATCCCATTAGTTTAAAAGGGATTTTTCATTCAACTCCTGAAGTAGTTAAAGCATATCTCGATTCGACATTTGGCTCTTATCTTTGTTCTCAATATTTTTGCTCTGGCTTAATGTTGTCTTTCTTTTTCCAAGTGACATGGCCTCGCATTCTAGTGTTAGAGCCTTGTGATCTCAGGTATTGAAGAGGAATTTGGAGGAGCTGTCAGCTCAAAGCTAGAGTCCGAGGCATCAAGATCCACTCCTCGACTAACTTTGAACCAGCCTGACACGAAAAAGAGGTTGGAGGTTCATACTTCACCTGATAAGGGAAAGAGCCCTCTAGGCAGGGGTCTTTCTCCTAATGTCGAGGTATTGGGGTCCGATTCTAAAGCATGTGTGGTGGGGAAGAGAGTGATTCCAGGAAAGTGGAAAGAAGCTGCCTTGTTTTTGAAAGATTTTCCTTTCTCTGAGTTTATTGATGACCAACTTTACTTTAAGGGGATGCCCGGACTTGAGAATTCCGTTCTCAAGAGCCAGCTTCAGGGATCAGCGCTCTTTGCTTCGTGCCATGGCCCTTCTTTGGCACTGAAGATCTTGCTTCTAATTTAGAGGAGTCCAGAAAGGAAAAGGAGGATTTGCGTTCCGAGCTCGAGGGTAGAAGGAACACCTTGAGAACATCAAGGAATCTATGCAAGAGTATGTTAATGATAACAAGGACCTCCTTACCCGTGCTAAGGCCGTTGAGAAGGAGCTAGATGAGCTAAGGTTAAAGTTCACCACTCTTCAAAATGAGAGGGACTCTTCCACCTCTTCCCTGGCTTCCTCTGAAAAAGGGTGGCTTCTCTTGACACGGCTAACTCGAGTTAACTGGAGAGGTTTTCGAGCTTAAAGCCAGTGCAGCCAAGACTCTTTTCGACTGGGAGAAGAGTGCGAATGAGATATTTGAGAATACTTTGGTCCAGGTGAGGTGGTTTGTCTGGATGCTGATTTTCAGAGGTGGGGATTTTTCGAATGGTTAACATGCTGGATGATGAACTTGGTCCTGCCGTGACCGCTTTTATTTTGTAATTTTCCGTTGTTTTGGGTGTCACTTCTATTGTTTGTTTGTAATGCCTTTATGTTTTTCCTAAATATTATGGCTTCCAATTTTGCCTTAACAATATTAATTTTTCAAAAATTTGTGCAAGTTAGAATGGTTTACATGGCTACGACTTCGCTTTAGACGATTCATACCCGTAAAAAGACCTAGGATCACTTTTCCCTAGGTTTCTAATTTTAAGCGAGCTAAAGTTGTCTACGTGGCTATGGCCTCCGATTTTAGACGATTTGTACCTAGTAAAAAGACCTGGGATTACTTTTCCCTAGGTTTCTAATTTTAAGCGAGCTAAAATTGCCAATGGGGTTATGACCTCTACTTTATCGTGACGATATCTAGATAATTCCAAAGAAATGTCAGCAAATTGAATTCCATTAATAAAAGAGTCAAGTTGGGTGCTTTTTGTCCATCCTGGATGTACTTTGGTCCAACCTCGTTAAAACCTTCTCGAAATACCTAGCGGGAAAAACCTTATACAACTTGATAAACATAGAATCTTCTAAGGTTGGTGGCATTCAATGTTCTGGAACTTCTTTTCCTTCCATAGTCGTCAGCTTATAAGCTTCCTTGCCTAATACCTTGTCAATTCGATAAGGGTCTTCCCAGTTGGATGCTAACTTTTCGTGTCTAGGAGGGGATAGGCCGATGTTGGCGCGTTGGAGAACAAGATCTCCCGAGTTGAAGTGTCTTGAGATCACTCCTTGTAACATCCTCCCAAGTACAACATCATTCTTAAGTCATGACATCGTACTTGAGGAGTAGTTACTTATAACTTAACGGACTTTTCTTAAATATCTATAGCAACTCGATTAACGTGTGTAATAACTAAGCGTAATTCTATTAAAACATATTACAAAAAACACAACATTGATTGAATACATAGTAAGTAGAAGGAAGCTCCTCTATGAGCTTTAGTACATATATGTTCTCTAATACATTTACATACATATCCATTCCACTAAGTACAATATAATAAAAGCATTAACTACTAGTAAGCTACGGTTGTCCCGCTCTTCATGTAACGGCCTCATTGTTCTCTGGATTAACCTGGAGGTGATATGGGAACACAAACAAGCGGGGTGAGAATTATACAATTCTCAGGAGGGCAATACCCAGTTACACACTTATAATATCATCGTCATGGCCCAAGCCACTTGATTTATTAAGAAAATGTGAGCATGCAATATCTATCAAAGGTTCATTTTAAAGTTCAAAAACCATTTTTCCAAAGTGGATTCCTTTGAGTATTCACTCACTTAATGCACATATATCATGGAGCTCAAACACATAATAAGTAACTCAAATCAAGAGGTTACATACGATATGATTATGCATGACAAACGTAGTGAAATTATCTCAAAGTAACCTAGTTTCACTTATGGCCATAGAAATCAAATCAGTGCATTTTCTCTTTTCATTGACATAGGAAAGACTTAGTTTATACCCAAAGGGTATTTGTTGTGGACAACTCCACAATAGATAGTTTATACTAAATGGTATTTATAGTGGATCAAACCATACAAGGGAACAGACCGCTTATTAGGATTGAGCTCATTCTACGTGATCATCAAACTTCATTTTTTTCCGTTTCCGAATCACACACAGATCTATTCCTAGCCGATACGTCTATCGACTAAAATATTCGGGGAAGTTTCTCTTTTCAATTTCTTTCCCTCATTCAACCTAAATCTTGTTTCCTTTTGTTCATATGTCAGAACATGCACAATTTAAGTTTATACATTCTATTTTCCTTTTCCAAATGCATGCATAAAGTACATGTAGATATTTCATTCATAATGAAATTTCAATCAGGCCTCATAAACCACTCTCTATTTCCTCTAGCATGCATTCATATGTCACAAATCACATGGCCAAATAGTTAACATCAAATATTCATGTCATACTAGAACCCAAAATGCCATTATTTCATCAATTCCAAGCATCGTTGCATTTCCAGCATAATGGCAGATTTCACATGTCCATAGCACAATTTATTTGCACATTAAACCATCAATTCAGAGGCTATAAAAATTCTCAAAGACACCTCAATATGTCCATAAGATCCTATAAAAATTTCAGAGTAAAAAGAGTTCTCTAATTATGATAACAAAATTCAACAATTTTAGTGGTCACAGACCTCCTATTTAGTTTAACCAAATTCTCACAATTTTTAACCATAGCAAACGATTGAATCAGTTTAAAATAAAAATCATGGGTATACTTCAAGATGTTAAAAATATCCTATAAAAATTTCAAAGTATAACTCAATAATTTACTATGTTAATAAAATTAGACAAATTTACAATTTCTGTTCCAAAATTTCAGGCAGCATCTACACCATTTTGGTTATTGATTTTTTTAAAGCATTAGGAGTCACAATAAGAGCTCAATAAAATTTGTGGAACTATCCTACGATGTTGGGTTCAACATATATTTTTTATAGCTCATGAAAATACCCATAATTTCTTTAGAAAATTCGTGATTAGTGGCTTACAAAAAACTAAAAATCCAGCAGCAAGGTTCAAAATCTCTTTTCACAAAAGTGATATCTAACTTCATCCAACCACACCACCAAAATTAATACATCAATATCAACATATTATCAACCAATATAATCAGAAATTTCATACCAATACCAATCAGAAATGTTCAGCATGAATTTGGAAAGAAAAGACCAAGGAAAACCTTACTTTGATGGCTTTAAGGACCTTGGCTTCAAGGATGTTCCAAGATTGATCTTGCTCACTTTAAGCCACCAAGTTAACATCAAACCCTCCCTTAGGCAGTGAGGAAGTGAGATATCAAGGTGAGAAATGATGAGAAAATGAAATTCCAATCGGTTAGTTTGATAGATTATGAGGAGTAGAACGAGTTTTGTGAAAGGATTTTAGTGTTTAGTGACTTTGAGCTAAGGTTTTGCAAGCTTGAAGCTTGTTAATGAAGGTATGAGAGGAAGAACAATGGAAGGGCTGTGTTTTCAGCCTCTTGGCTAAAAATGATGGAGTGGTGGTGATAAGGTTTGGTGCTTTTACTTTATTTGGTATTAAATGTAGTTAAAATGGGTATTTCTTCCTTTCTCAAAAAGAAATAATGAAATGGATGGCTAAGATTTGGTTTGTTGGTCAAAGAATGAATCTTGGCCATCCACTTGGCTCAAGATGAGTGGCTCACTTTAACTTGGGAGCAAGTAGCTTTCTGTGTTAAACCACACACCGAAATTCCATCTAAACGGACGAGATATTGGTTTCCGAGAAATATAATAAATGAAAGGTCAAGATTAAAACTTACTTTTCAAGTTTTAATCATTGCCATCCACTTGACATAGAGTGATTGGTAAAAGTTACTTAGCCATCAAGTAACTCGTACGATGTTAAAAACCGCACATCAAAACTCATCGAACGGAAACATTTACCCAGGTAGTCAAACATTACCCGAAAATTAATTTTAGGTATAAATTCTCATTTCTTATCAGTTCTAACCTTAAACCTTATCTTTTCTCAGTCCGGGTATTTCTTGGTCCAGATAGGGTTTTTGTTGTCCGACGAGCTTGTGAGGCCTGCAAGGTTACTATTCACCCGCGCCAATTTTTTTTTTGCTAGGTCCATTGGGCTACCCTCATCGTTGCTAAACTGTCAGATTTTTGAAATTACGACTAATAAATCTCACATTAATTTTTAAATAATTTTTAGGGTGTTACACTCCTTCGTTGTACCTCCTAGCAATCTGCCTTTTTAGCTCTACCTCCTGGAGGTGGGCTTCTTCCTGGATCCTTCAATCAAGTCAAGCTCTTCCTTTCTTCGGTTTCATTGTTTTGCTCTGAGTAAGCTAGTAATCTTGGGCTTGCCTCTCAATTTCCACTGGAATGATAGCATCATTTGTAAACCAACCTAAATAGGGTTTCTTAAGTGGATGAGTGCGGTATGGTCCTGTGAGCCCAAAGACAGTTCCAGTTTGCTCCATGCTCCTTTGGCCTTGTCTATCCTTTTCTTCAGTCCTTACAGGATAACCTTGTTCGCGGCTTTAGCTTGCCTTTGGCTTGGGTGTTTGACCGAGGTGAAATGTTGCGAGATCTGGAGGTCTTCCAGGATTTTTTGAACTTTCAGCTGTAAATTGAGTTCCGTTATCGTGACCACGAATTTTGGAATGCCAAAGTGGGTGATGATATTTTTCCACATGAATTTTCTGCACTGGGCCGCCGTCATCGTGGAAGGGCTCCGCCTAATCCACTTGGTGAAGTAGTCCACCGCAATGATCAAATACTTAATTTGTCCTGGGGCTAGGGAACGGTCCAAGAAGGTCTACTCTCCACTTGTCAAATGGCCAGGAAGCTATGGCTCCTGTCATTTCCTCTATAAGTGCCGTGTGAAAGTGGGAGTGTTCTTGGCACTTTTGGCATGTCTTCACAAGCTCTCCGCATCACGGGTTAAAGAGGGCCAGAAATATCCTCCAGAAGAACCTTCAGGGTAAGTGCACGTCCTCCATGGTGATTACCGGCTATCCTTTCATGGATTTCTCAGAGAACGCACGGCTTGTTCCCTGTTCAAGCACTTTAGCAGGGGCTCGAGATAACCCCTTCTTGTAGCCTGTCCATTGATAATAGTGTAGCGGGAGCTTGGTGAGCCACTTTCTGAGCTTCTTTTGGGTTTCTTGGTAGGGTTTTGAGTTGAAGATACTCCTGGATTCCTATCGCCCAACTCGGGATAGTTTCTCTTGCTCCAATTTCCCTTTTTCCATGATGCTCGTGATCTGAGTATTTCGAGTATTAAACTCGTATTACTCCCTCTTCGTGGTTGCTAACTTTGACAAAATGTCTTGGACATGCTCTTCCCAACGAATATGTTTTACTCCGACCTTGGTGAGATCAGGAAACATGCCTTTCACCTTCTCCAAATACAACCTTAACATTGGTTTTGTGCGAGATATACACCCCAATTTGCGAGATGACAATTTGCGAGTCACTACATACCGTTAATTCTTTTACCCCTATATCCTTTGCCAAGTTCAACCCGATGATGATTGCTTCAATTTAGCCTGATTATTGGAGGTGGCAAAGTCGAAATTAATGACATTTCAACTCGGACCTCATCGTTCCTTTCTAGTATCACTTCAGCCCCACTACCTTGGAGGTTTGATGACCCGTCATCTTATAAGGTCCAGTTCCGGGCCTTGTTGTTCATCATCTACGAATTCTCAGACGAAGTCAGCTAGGACTTGAGCTTTAATGGCCGTTCTTGGCTCGAAGCGGATATCAAACTCTGAGCTTGACGGACTAGGAGATCATTCTTCCAGCGAAGTCCGCTTCTGCAATATTTGTCTGATTGGCTGGTTCGTCCTTACCAAGATCGAATGGACCTGAAATACGCTGAGTCTCGGATACGAGGATAGGGAAAAGGAAATTTTCTCTATTTTCTGATATTTAATCTGAGCTCCTTGCAGGGTCTTGCTCGTGAAATATACTAGTTTTTGTTCTCCTCCCTTTCTTGGGCAAGATTGCCCCAACGGAGGCATTTCCCACCGATAAGTAGAGAATGAGGACTTCTCGGGTTCCGACTTTGACAATTTAGGGGAGTCGCCAAATATTGTTTGAAGTTTTGGAAGGCTTCTTCACATTGCTCATCCATTGAAAACTCCTACCCTTTTTTAGCAAATCAAACAAGGGCAACAATTTCCAAGCTGATAGTGATAAGAATCTCGAGAGTGATGCCAGCCTCCCTGTGAGCCTTTGCACCTCCTTTACGCATGTGGGCTCTTCATTCCAAGGATGGCCCTGCATTTCTCCTGGATTAGCCTCAATTCCTCTGAGTTAGCATGAATGAGGAACTTACAGCGTCCACCGTGAAGGCGCATTTGGATGGGTTTAACCTCATTCTGTGAGCTTAAATGCTGGAATATTTCCTGTAGGTCTATTATAAGACTTTTTGCTTTTTATGTCTTTACCAACATATCATCTATGTATATTTCCACCCTGCTTCCAAGAAACGCTGTCTCGGGCTTAAGTTCATGCGGCCCATACACTCTGACCGCCTAGGCGATCCACCTAACCGCCTGGGCAATCTCCCGAATACAACACTCTTCTGACCATCGCTTGGGCGGTCTTCTGAAGACTTCCAGACTTGCCTCTTCTGATCATTGCCTGGGCGGTGCTTCCATCGCCTGGGCGGTAAATAGTGTTGCCGAATCCTCAACTCTTGCTTCAATGTACCAAGTTAGAAGTCCCTATAATAAAAACTCAAACAAGAAATTAAAAACATTGGGGAACTTTCAAATGTAAAAATTAACTAAAAATTATGTTAAAAACTACAGAGTCATTTACTAACGCATGTTGAGGACCAAATGCAAACTCAATGTTTAAAAACATCAATTAAATACAAATCAAACGCAAATTGTTCAGAGTTACGAAGTAGAATGGGTGCAAAAATGCAACCCATCAAACTTCCCCACACTTAAACAATTGCATGTCTTCATGCAAGAAACTTAAAAGTAAAAACAAGGGTAGAAATACGAGATGCTACTACTCTTGAAGATGCATAATGCTGCAATACACACATGAAATGCAAAGGGCTGTTCAATTAGGGAAATTAGCTAGATATGGTATCATTACAGCTAACACAATTATAAAAGCTAGAAATCAATGATAATTGCTGGCTAAGTCTAGATCACAAATGGAAAGAATGAGCTAAACAAGTATGATAAAGTTAAACTCCCAAGGTAAGTGTATCACTCGTCACTCTAGTGTATATGTTTCAAAATGCACTCTAGTACTCAACAGGAAACTTCTTCCAAAAACTTGCTTTTCTTCTCAGTCACCACAATTCACGCACACGCTGATCAAATTTCAAGAGGTCTTTTTCAAGGTGATAACTTGGCCTGGGTATAGGTGGAAGAAAATAAGGGAAAGGGCTAACTAGTTCTTGCAAAAGCAAGGTGCAACACCAGGATTTAAGTGAGAAACCAAAACCTACAAATTCTTTTTGCCCCTTTTTTTTTCAAATCATTTCAATGAATTGAGCTCAATGTTTATTCCAAAGATGGATTAGTGACACTCTTCCCCTTTTTCTTATTATTATTATTTTACAATTGTTTTAGGAAGGGAAAAACTGAAGGAATTTCCACCAATCCACATCTTCTCCCTTTTTTTTTTTTGGCAATGGTTTCCCCACACTTATTTCAGCACAACCAACTTGCACCTAATCTTCACATGTCCTTAGTTGGGAATTTTCTCATTGTTTTTCACTTAGGCTTGAATTGTGCTAACCAAGAAAAATAGGAAATTCAGCTCAAATGGGGTAAGCAAAATATATGATCATGTAGGGTAGGCTGTATGGCCAAGTGGGTGAAAAGAATAAAAGCCTCAATCATCAATATGCCAGGAATGTGAAGAGAAAGCTTTAACCAAGAATCAAGCAAGTTCCAAAATTCATTCGAGTGAGTGCACACACCACAATAATTACTAGTGATTATAACAATGTTATCATCACATCAAAGTCCAAAAGCTCACAGGTAATAGATTAACCAAGTCAAACAAGTTATAACTCATTGCATTGCTCATGTGACTATCAAAATGACCAGCATACCATGAAAAGCAAAATAGGAAAAACTTCAAAAAGTGTTAACATAGTTCAACCATCTACTAACCAATTCCCACAAAGTTTGTGGAGATGCAAATATGCAATGCATGATAAAAGGGGAAAACATAATAAAAAGTACAAAGGAAAATAGAAATCAGCAAAATAAAAAAGAACCCTCCCCCCACTTACAAAAAGGCACTGCCCTCATGCCCACCAGGAATATGCTAGTAGTCCTCCTCAGACTCCTCATCCTCACTAAGCTCCACATCGGGATCATCCTCCCGAGAATCAGAATCAGGATCATCACGTGGGGCAGAGTGCCTAGCAGGGGAACAAGAACGGGCTTGGGGTGGGCGCCGTGGGAGGTGGTGGATGTGTCTGCGTAGGCGAGGAGGGCATCAATACTGCATCCTCGGAGACAGGCTATCCGCCGCATAATCCTCGCCTCCGGAGGCTGAATGGAATCATGATGTGAGCTCTGAGGTCTAACTACATGGAATCAATATGAGCAAGAACACGCCTGCATAGGATTAGAAGGACCAGGATCAGGATCGGCTCAGGACCACTATCCTGAACTTCTGCGAACTCTGAGTCAAATAGCTTCTTCACGCCAGGATAGGACTAGAGGCGCCAACCTCATCACCAGGCAAAGCAGGTACCTGAGATGCAAAAGCTATTTTTGTGACTAATGCAAGGATAAGGGAGTCCCTGGGAGATTTTCCCTCGTGCATACAGGACATATGCCGCGGATGATACTAGGAATATAGATGTGCCGCCTCTCTACCAAACAGGAAACAAGGAGTGCCCGCTCCAGCTGATAAGATTGGTATGTCCGCAAGGAAGAATATGAGATAGGGCTAACCTCATCCATAGTCGAGATTCAAAAGTGAGTTGAGAACTCTTTAAACTAATGACCTTAGTTCGAATTAAATTCCCAGGTAGCATTTGGACGTCCATGCGACGGAGAACATCACCCATATTAACCTCCTCTTGGAGAAGCTTGGAGGTATTCATCTGGGTATCATCTGGAGGAGGGGCTGGAATTTGGAGGGCTTCCCCTATAGCTTGGGTCAGACTTGCCGACCTCTACAAGGACCTCTGGAAGCTCAGGATGGTCCCATCTGGCATAAAATTCACGAACAATGGTGAGGTTAGTAGGTCCTGTGCCTCCAAAAGATACCCCCAACTCCGTTCTTCAATGGCCTCAAGGACGCTGCACTTCGGGTCACACCCTGAAAAATTGAAAGTCCACTCAAGAAGGAGAGGGCGCCTCTGATTGAGAACTCAAATTTGTCTTCTGCTTGTTGACTAGAAAATGGAAAGGATCACAGGCGGGTTGGACAGGAAGTGATGAAGTGCCCGTTACTCTAGCTCGCTTGCCGCTAGTTTGAAAAGCTCCAGAAGCCATGCTACCTGAAAGAAAAGCAAATGTGCATGAATCTAATTCAAATAAAAGCTCAAGTAATGATAGAAGTTGTGCATCCTAACCAAAGTAATTATCCAAAATTATTGAGTTAAAAGAATGCACAATAAGGACTTGCAAAAAGAACATGCAGTTAATAATAGGAGTCCAATAAACAAAGGTGAGTTGAGTGGGTAAAGAGAAGTAATTAAAATGCAGACAATGATGGCATTAGTGACTCAAAACAATGAGAGATTGAATTGAAATACCAGTCAAGGGAAAGTTGAGAGTCACTAAACAGCCCATTAGTAAGAGAAAAAAACAAAAAAAAAACAAGAGCTCTATGAGACAATCCATCAAACACATGGTGTGCATAATCTCATTTACCCACAAAATCACCAAAATGCAAATTGGAACCCTCCACAAAATCAAAAACAGATAGAAGCTAGTAGGAGGAGATGAAAAGAATCACAAACCTGGTGAAAATTCAAAGAAAATTTGTTAGAGAATGAAGAGAGAAGAGGAACCGTGAGAGAAATGTGTGTGCAAGTGAGAAGAAAGAGAGAGTGGAAGAAGATTCAATGCCCGGGCGCTGAAATAGTGTGGGCAGGCTTCTGATGACCGCCTGTACTATTGACCGCCTGGGCGGTCCTTTAGTGAAACGCGTGTTTCACTTGGCTTTTTTTTTTGGGTCCCTTGACAGCCTGGGCGGTTCACTTGACCGCCTGGGCGGTCTCCAGCTGAGACCAAGGTTGCCTGAGACCGCTGTCATCACAGACCGCCTGGGCGGTCCCAGTGAGCACCAATTCGATACTAGAGGGATTTTGTTTATTTGTCACTCAATACCTATTTAAAACAAATAAAAATAAAATAGGGATAAAAGAATTGAAATACCACCAAATTAACAGTTGTGGGTTGTCTCCCACCCAGGACTTTGCTTTAACGTCCTAAGTTGGACGTACAAAACCCTTATGCAGGGTAATGTGCTTGCACCAGCTTAACTTCTACCTCACTCCTAAGTTCCATGGAGTTTCATGATATACCTTCAACCGATGTCCATTGACCTTAAACACTGCCTTGGATTTGGGGTCCTCAATCTCCATAGGATAGAAGGGATATACTTTTGTGACCTTGTACGGTCCATCCCATCGAGACCTCAACTTCCCGCATCAGTTCAATCGAGAATTGTAGAGGAGCACCATTGCCCCTCCTGGAACTCTTTCCTCAAGGTATGCTTATCATGAAACACCTTGGTCCTCTCCTTATACAACCGAGAGTTCTCATAAGCCTCAAATCTTAACTCCTCCAACTCTTGCAATTGCAACTTCCGGTTTACCGGCCCCTTCCAAATCCATGTTGCACTGCTGACAGCCCAGGAAGCCCGATGCATCATCTCCAGGCAAATGACACGCCTTACCAAAAACAAGCCGAAAGGGACTCATCCCAATAGGAGTCTTGTAGGCTTGTCGATAAGCCCATAGAGCATCATCCAATCTCATACTCCAGTCCTTTCCATTGGGCTTCAAGTTTCTCAAGGATTCTCTTGATTTCCCGTTAGACACTTCAGCCTCCCATTAGTTTGGGGATGGTAAGGAGTGGATACCTTATGAACAACCCCATATCTATCTGAGAGAGCTTCCATGCTCCGGTTGCAAAATGGGTTCCCTGGTCACTGATAATGGCCTTAGGCATGCCAAACCTAGAAAATGTGGAACGGACAAAAGAGGCGACTAGGAGAATCATTAGTGCGAGTGGCAATTGCCTCCACCCACTTAGACACATAATCCACAGCCAGAAGTATGTAAACATAGCCAAAAGAACTAGGGAAGGACCCATGAAGTCAATGCCCCAAACATCAAAAACTTCACAAAATTGTATGGGTTGTTGAGGCATCTCATTCTTCCAAGAGATATTCCCGTTCTTTGGCACGTTCACAAGATTTGCAAAAGTTGTAAGCATCTCTAAACAAAGTTGGCCAATAGAAACCCGAGTCCAATACTTTCCTAGCAGTGCGTTGGGTCCAAAGTGGCCTCCACTAGCATAAGTATGACAAAATCGAAGTATGGACTCGAATTCCTCCTGAGGCACACAACGTCTAACTACTTGATCACTACAAATTTTCCAAAGATAAGGGTCATCCCACACATAGTATTTAGCATCGCTTTTCAGCTTTGCAAACTGTGCTTGTGAAAAGTGTGAGGGACCCACTCTAGCAACCAAGTAGTTAATGATATCAGCATACCATGGGACAACAGACACACTCATCAATTGTTCATCAGGAAAATTATCATTGAGAGGTCTGTCCGTTAAGATGCTCAAGCCGGCTGAGATGGTCCTGACTAAATTTTCAGCTCCAGTTTTATCTTTTATTTCCAAATCAAATTCCTGAAGTAGCAACATCCATCTAATAAGCCTAGGCTTGGCTTCCATTTCTTCCAAATACTTAAGTGCTGCATGGTCCAATACACCACCACCTTAGAAACTAGCAAGTAAGATCGAAATTTATCCAAAGCAAAGACAATAGCTAGGAGCTCTTTTAGGAGTGGTATAGTTGGACGTGCTTGTCCAGAGTGCGGGAAGCATAATAAACAGCATGAGAAACCTTACCTACGTGCTCGTGTAAGCACAGCGCCCACTGCATGGTCAGAAGCATCACACATGAGCTCAAACGGCGACTCCAGTCAGGTGGTTGGATGACGAAGTGGTGGTCAAGGCCGTCTTCAATCTCTCAAATGCCTCCCTGCACTTGTTATCAAAAATGAATTCAGCATCCTTTTGCAACAGGGAGGTGAGAGGTTGGGCAATCTTGCGAAGTCCTTGATGAACCTCCTGTAAAAACCTGCATGACCTAGAAAAGAACGAATCTCCCGCACGCATGTGGGGTGAGGCAAAAAGGTAATAACTTCTATCTTAGAGGATCACAACAATGCCCTTGCTAGAGACTACATGGCCTAAGACTATACCTTGTTCTACCATAAAATGACATTTTTCAAAATTCAGAACAAGGTTAGTCTCAACACATCTCTAGCACTCTAGCTAAGCTACTCAAGCAAGAATCAAAAGAAGAACCAAAAACAGGAAAGTCATCCATAAATACCTCCATGCACTCCTCCAACAAGTCAGAAAAAATGCTCATCATGCATCGCTGAAAGGTAGCTTGTTGTAGAGCCCAAAGGGCATCCGTCTCTAAGCATAGGTGCCAAAGGGGCACGTGAAGGTGGTCTTCTCCTTATCATCCTGGGCAATATGAATTTGAAAGTACCCCGTGTAGCCATCCAAGAAACAATAGTGGGATTTCCCTGCCAACCTTTCTAACATCTGATCAATGAAAGGTAGGGGTAGTGGTCCTTTCGGTGGCCTGTTGAGCCTCCGGAGTCAATGCAAACCCTCCAACCGTTTTTTACCTGTTTGAACCAACTCACCTTTCTCATTCTTCACTAGGAATCCCCGACTTCTTGGGAACCACCTGCACTGGGCTCACCCACTCACTATCATAAATGGGATAAATGATGCCGGCCTAAAAGCCTTGTCACCTCTTAGTGGCTTAGCCCGTGGCTTGCTAATTTAGCCCCTCCTCGAAATATCCGTGCATGCAGGTGGAGGGGCTACCCCTGATATCATCCAAGGTCCAGCCAATGGCCCTCTTGTGCCTTCTCAGAACCACAATCAAATTATCCTCTTGGGACTTAGAGAGGCCATTGGCTATGATGACCGGCAATGTCTCACCCTCCCCTAAGAATGCATACTTGAGGTGATCAGGGAGGGCTTCAGCTCTGGCCCGGATTGTGTACCGTTCCTAAGCTTAGACAATTCTAAAGCAGGAGAATCATCATATCCAGTGGAAGAAAAATAATATAGGCTCAGAAATCAAGTTAGTCTCAAAATTGGGGTTGGTGCTACTAAATGTATCAATGACAGGGCTTGTGGCATTAGCTACCAAAAATTCAAAAGTTTTCTCAAAAAATAGCCCTTTCAATGATGCATCAATAGTTGCACACTCCTTGCATAAATTGGTGGTACCATCACAGTTAAGACATTCAAACTCCTGTACCATCCCCAACAACTCATCAAAGTTCTCAGTCAAACCAACAAATACATCATCAATCAAGGAATCCATGACATCATACTAAAAATAGAATGTTCCTCAGGTGGGTGTTTCATAGCATCAGCAGAGAACTGAGCCTTCATATCCCCACACTCAAAAGATAAGGTACCCCGTATACATCGATCTTGGTTCTTGGAGTTTTAAAATGGTCTCCCCAAGATCAATGTATGCTCAGGAGCATTGATATCGTCCTCCATAGCCAAAACATAAAAGTCTGCTGGAAAAATTAAATTGTTTACCTGGACAAGGACATCCTCAAGTATCCCATCAGGACTCTGAATGCTTGATTAGCTAACCTGGACTCTTAATCCTGGTGGGTGTTAGCTCTCCCCCACCCAAAGCCTCATAAACTGAACGGGGCATAATACTGATGCCCGCTCCAAGATCTGCCAAAGCTTGCCCAATGTGAAGGTTCCCATAGTACAGGGAACATTGAACGCACCTGATCCTTGTGCTTCATGGGAAGCTGACCTGCTGAATAAGAGAGGAGGCTTTCACCCCCATAGTCACTCTCTCCACTTCATTGCCCTTCAACTTCCTCTTGTTGGTGCATAGGTCTTTCAAGAACTTGGCATATTTAGGAATTTGCCTAATAGCATCCAACAAGGGAATATTGACCTCCACCTTCCGAAAGGTTTCCAAGAGGTCCTCTCCAACTCTAATTCATTGGGCCTCTTAGGTCTTGCAACTCGCTGGAAGGGCAATGAAATGGGTCTTGTCACCTTCTCGCTTCCTTCTGTTGTGGTGCAGGCTTATCTTGTTGTACCTCTTGATGAACAACTTCTTCTTCCTGGCTCTCAACCACTACTTGCTCTGGAGGGCCAACAACCTCAGGTAAAACGTACCAGACCTCAAAGTGATGTCAAGACATTCCCCTTGGGGTTGGGAATTGTCTATGAAGGAATGGTAGATGCACTTCCCCGCTGAGTTGGAACTCTCAAGCTTCTGAATTGCACTCCTCATCTCTTGCATGGCTTGTTCTTGTTTCCTCTAATCTCAATCATCATCTTCATCATCTCCTGCCATGGTGCTTCTGAAGGAGAGGAGGTGAGGAATGTTGAGGTTGCTGGGGGTTAGGAAGTTGGGGGATATGTGGTGGTGGTGGGTGGAATGTAGGCTGGTTGTACGTTGCCTCTGGTGGTGGAACATACTTCTGTTGCTGTTGTTGAGGAGCATTGTTCCACTTGAAGTTAGGATGGTTCTCCAGCTGGGTTGTATGTGTTGCTATGGATTATACCCCACGTCCACCCTGATTCTGAGGCCTACCAGGAAATATGTTACCAGCGTCACGAGGTAGGGTCTTCCTGCATTTGAGGACACATGTCTGAAGTATGTGACTCGCATGAACAAATGCCACACACCCGTACCGCCCGAATTGGAGAAGCTTGATTTAGTGCGATTTGCTTTAAGAACTCTGTAAGCTCATCCAGCTTCCTCCTCACTCGCGCTCTCACATGAAGTAACTTCACCCACCTGACGGGTGCTACCTCCAGCTTTAGACCCAAACTATTGGGAGTCTCTGCCATATTCTCAATCAATGATCTAGCTGGAGCAGGTGTCTTGTCAACTAATGCCCCTCCACTAGCGGCATCTATCATACTCCTCTCCATAACCAATAGCCCCTCATAGAAATACTGGATCAACAACTGGTCAGAAATTCTGATGTTGGGGGCAGCTTGCACACAACCTCTTGAATCTTTCCCAATATTCATAAAGTGATTCTCCTTGTAGCCTCGAATGCCACAAATATCTTTCCTAATGGCCTTGCTTAGAAGCTGGGAAGAATTTCTCTAGGAAGATGCGTTTCATACCAGCCAGCCTCAACCGTCCCATGGGGAATGTAGAAGAACCAAGTTTGGCAGCTCCTTCAAGGGAAAAAAAAGCTTCTCAGCTTATTTGCTCCTCCGTTACCCCTGAGGCTTCATAGTCATACAGATCACATGGAACTGCTTCAAGTGTTTGTGCGGGTCCTCCCGCCAACCCATGAAACTTGGGGCAGGTGGTGCAGGTGTCCTGACTTCAGCTCAAAATCACCTCCCTGTTGGGGTAGACAATCCTAGTGGTTGATAGTTCAAGTCTTGGGCTGCAAGTTCCTTTAAAGTTCTGTTAACCTCCCCATGTCACCTGAAACACTAACAGGAGGATCAGAAGTTCAGGAAAAGAAAACAAAAAATTATTAGCTCCTCTAGTTGTATCAGAAGAGGAAGAAGGGTTGCTAGACAAATTAGCTCTTTCCTCTACCTTCCTAAGCCTTTTGGTGGTTTCTCAATCTCCTGATTAATTGGGAGTATGGGAAAATTAGGAAGGGAACGGGTCATAAAACTAATTCACCAACAACAATCAAATACAATTGGAACAAAGGAAAAGTAAATAAATAAAATTAAAAATAAAATAGAACTGAAATTTTTTTATTTTATTTTTTTTAACGATAAAACACAAATCGATAAATAAAAGAAAGAAATAAAATAAAACAAATATAAATAAAAATGAAAATAAATAAAAATAAGAAAAATCAAATACATTGCCTCCCGGACCCGCCAAAATTTGGTATGAGTGTCGCCGCCGCAACAAATTAAAATAATTTTCCAATCACCGAAATACACCAAAAATGTAGTTATAGTGTAATCCGAGTCGTTTCGTGGAAACAATGTAATTGATTTTGACAAAAGTGGGGTTTTGAGAATCGTTACTAGCAATTTAAAGTGAAAGAATTGTAATGTAAAGTTACCTGCACAAAGACTTCCTTTAGATCTAGAGATGTTCTATCACCTTCAAATAGATAAATTCATGGTGGTGACAGCCAACGTCAAATACACTTTTGTATAGAAGACGATGCAATTCTACTTAACATTATACTAACGATTTCGTTAAGGATTCAACTAACAATAGAACTAATGACCACAATCATGACCTTATAATCCTATGTTAATTTAGTTATCAATTGCAGTCCAAATTCTAAAGAATTAATTCAACCCCTTACTAATTGGAATTAATCAAATCAATCGATCTAATATCCCAAAGGCATCCAAATTATGCAAACAAACGAATACACAATCAACTACTCTTAAAACCTCAATCACATTAATCAACGCAATTAAAATTTAAAAGAGAAAGCAATAGGGTGAAAAAAAACAACCATGAATGACATTTAGAATTGAAAACCTCAAGAACAATTCTGATCTTCAGTTGTCTCGTGCAAGGCAAGGGGAATTACTCCTCCATGGAAAGAGTCTCCCAATCAAGATGTAGGAAACCTTTTTTTATCACCAAATTGATGCTGAAATTCCACTAAATATAATACTAAAACCTAATCTAGAGAGAGAGTGTGTGTGTGTGTGTGTAGTGTGAGAGTCTAGAGAGAGAGAGTGAGCGAGTTCGCCCCCACCTCCAACCAAAACCTAGAGAGAAAAACCCTTCAGAAACGCCGTCTCGGGCTTAAGTTCATGCGGCCCAATACACTCTGCGCCTGGGTGTCCACTAACCGCCTGGGCGGTCTCCGAAATACAACACTCTTTGACCACAGCCGGGCGCCATAGAGACCTCTGAAGACTTCCAGACTTGTCTCTTCTGACCATCGCCTGGGCGGTGCTTCCATCGCCTGGGCGAAAAGTGTTGCCGAATCCTCAACTCTTGCTTCAATGTACCAAGTTAGAAGTCCCTGCTATAATAAAAACTCAAACAAGAAATTAAAAACATTGGGGAACTTTCAGATGTAAAAATTAACTAAAAATTATGTTAAAAACTACAGAGTCATTTACTAACGCATGTTGAGGACCAAATGCAAACTCAATGTTTAAAAACATCAATTAAATACAAATCAAACATAAATTGTTCAGAGTTACGATAGAATGGGTGCAAAAATGCAACCCATCAATGCTCTTTAAACACCCTATTCATTAACCTCTTTGCGCTTACCCACATTTTTCATTCCAATAGCATAAATTTGTAACAAAAGTTAGTCATTGGGGGTGATGGATGTCGTCTTTCTTCGTCCTTCCAGGTTCACGGGATCTGGTTGTAACCGGAATAAGCGTCCATGAAACTCAAAAATCTGAATCCTTATGCTAATCAAGACTATCGATGCTAGGAACGGGTATGGATCCTTTGGACATGCTCTTCAAGTCTGTGTAGTCCATGCACATACTGAGCTTTCCGCAAGCTTTCGGGACCAATACAATGTTGGAGATCCATGTGGTAGTACACTTTGTACGAACCCAGCTTTGAAGAGCTCGAGGTTTGCTCCATGACAGCCTCGGCTTTTACTTTTGACATGTGCCTTTTCTTCTGGGCCATTGGTTTTAATCCTGGGAAACCAATGGTGATGGCTCATGACCTTTGGGCTTATTCTAGGCATGTCTGGTGTCCAGGCGAAGATCCGTGTTCCCTTTCAAAGCTTGATCAATTTTTCCTTCTAGGGGGCGAGAGGTGCTCATTTATTCTGTGCTCTGCCCCAGTTCCGCCTTATTCTTAATTTCTTCAAGCTCACCGTTCCGTTTGGCCTATTATGTATTTTTTGGCTTCACATATCCAGCTCTACCATCATCACGTTCTGGGTGTCTTGCTCTTCTTTTCTTTCCTTTTTGGGTCTATCTATAGGCTATCATTACAACATTGTCTTGCCACCATTTGACTTTCTAGAACCGTTACTGACACTCCCTTCATTGAGAAATTCATGACTAAGTGTGGAGTTGACACCACGCTCGTCGAGCCTGATTGTAAGGCGCCCAATGATCGCATTGTATGTTACGACAATTCATGACTAAAAGGAACAATGCATAATCCGACTTCCTTATTTGTTCAAAGTTGACTCAGTGCATGACAAACCCCTTTGGCTTGGTGGTAACGGAGAATCCAATCAACTCATCGAGATAAGCTCAAGTTGAAGTCTTAGTCAGCTTTTCAAAAGCTAATTTAAACAATAAATCCACCAAGCTCCCCAGATACCAAGGTCTTCTTACTTCCGTATTCAACATTATCCCAAGATCACCATTGGGTCGCTGGCCTGGAATGACTTCCAGGTTGTCGTTTTCTAAACACTAGTCCTGCAATGACTTCTTTTTTCATGCACTATTTCTGGTTTGAGTTGACTCAAAACTTCTTTTAATACCCTTTTCTGAGCCAACTTCAGGCATCCCCCGCCAGCCAAACCGCTTGCTATAGTATGTATGGTTTTGGTTACTACCTCGACTTGGTTGTTACCTTGGGGATTTTCGTGTTCCCTCTTCAATTTCCGCTTTTGTTTTGTTCCTTCTCACTTAGCAACCTTCTTCTTCTAGGCTTCTCTGCGTGGCCACGTACTTTGCCAATTTTCTTGCCTTTATGATCTCTTCCACAACATCTTTGAGATTTTACAATCCTCTATTTTGTGTCCAAAACTTCCATGAAAGTCAGAATTCCAACTTGTCAGTGTTTGCCTCTTGGCCATAGGTCGTAGTCTCTTAAGGCACTCATGTTTTGGATTTCTTTATGGATTTCGCTCAAGGAAACATTCAACGAGGTGTATTCAATGAAACGTCCCCATGTTTGAGCTTTTTCCTTGGAAGCCTTTCGTCTTTTTGGACCGCTTCTTCTTTTCTAGCCTCGCTCTTTCTCTGATTCGGCTAACATCACTTCTTCCATATTGATATACTTTTTCACTCTCCATTGTAGCTCCTCTATACTCTTAGGTTCCATTTTTTAGAGTGATTGAGCGAAGGCCTCGATCTGAGTCCTTAATGAAGGCCACCAACGCGTTTGTGGCTCCAGGTGATATTTCTAATGTGGCCTTGTTGAATCGGTCACATATTCTCAAGTCTTTCTTCCTGTCCTTTGTTTGAAACCTATGAGATTGGTTACCAACTTGGCCTGCCCGCGAGCCGGAGAATGAGCCAGGAACTTATTGGCGGCCTGGCGAACTTATAAATGGAGCTCTTGGGGAGCTGCTCAACCACTTTAGTGCTGACTTTTCTAAGGTGACAAGTGAAAGTCCTACATCTCATTGGATCTAGCGTTCCATCCAGATACATTTGGAGCGGAAGATATCCAAATGGTTTTGCCGGGTTGTGGTCCCATCATAAAGTTTGATGTCACTAGGGGGCTTAAACCTATGAGGAAGCACATACCTCATAATCTCCTCAAGAAGGGGACATCATATCTTCCTCGCATCATGCTTGCTCTTCTCAGTCTTCTTTCGACTTCCGTTGGTGCTATCTTCTGTGTTGAGGCTATCGTCATTACTCCGACCTCTCCTATTTATGTGACTATCATGATCATGGTGCCTTCTAGGCCTTTCCCTAGCCGTATCATGGCGATGGCGCTCTACCCGGGGTAAAAGAGAGATGTTATACCTCCTTTGGATCCTGTTGGCCTACGCACCCGCTCGCCTCTCCTAAGGCCTTGAGCGTTCTTCCAACCTCTTTGCTTTTTCTTCCTCGCACCGGAGACAAGCTTCGGCTTCTTGTGTAACATCCTCCTAAGTACAACCCCATCCTTAAGTCATGATATCATACTCTGGGTTGTTACTTATTAATTAGCAGACCTTCTTAAGTATCTATAGGAAGCTCAATTAACGTGTGTACTAACTAAGTGCAATTCTATTAAAATATACAACAAAGAAACACATCATTTATTTAATACATAGTTGAGTACAAAATAAAGCTCCTCTATGAGCTTTAGTACATATCTCTTCTCTAATACAACATAATAAAAACATTAACTACTACACTATTGTCATTCCAGCTCTTTTGGATAGCCGTCATAATCCTCTAGCTTAACCTGAGGCGACATGGAAACACAAACATCCAGGGTCGAGAATTAAACAATCCTCTAGGAGGCAACTCCGGTTACACAATTATAATGTCATCGTCATTGCCCTAGCCACTTCCGTTTATTAGAAAAAATGTGGTCATGCAATATAGACTAAAGATTCATTTTAAAGTTTTAAAATCATCCCTTCAAGTGGGTAGCTTTTAACAATCAACCACTTAGTGCACATATATCATAATGTTTCCACAACTAGTAAATCATCCTAGCAGTCAATTCAAAGTAAGATGTGTATGCATATAATACATGTACTGAACTTATATCAACGTGACATGGTTTCACTTATGGTCATAAAAATCAAATTCGGTGCATTTTTCTTTTCATTGACATTGGAAAAATGTTATATCTAACGTATTTGTTGTGGACAATTCCACAATAGATAATTTATACCAAATGGTATTTGTAGTGGATCACACCACACAAGGAAATAGACCGCTTATGAGGATTTAAGCTCATTCCTATACGTGATCGTCGAACTTCATTTTTTTCCATTTCTGAATTACAAAAGATCTATTCCTAGCCAGACGTCTTTGAAAAATATTTGGGAAGTTTCTCTTTTCTATTTCTTTCCCTTCATTCAATCTAAGTCTTGTTTCGTTTTGTCTATATGTCAGAACATACACAATTTAAGTTTACACATTCTCTTTTCCTTTTCCAAATGCATGCAAAGCACATGTAGCCATTTCATTCACAATGAAATCTCAATCAGGACTCATAAACCACTCTCTATTTCCTCTAGCATGCATTCATATGTCACAAATCACATGGCTAAATAGTTAACATCAAATATCTGTCATTAACCCAAAATGCCATTGTTTCATCAATTCAAAACATTGTTTCATTTCCAGCACAATGGCAAATTTCACACATTCATAGTCCAATTTATTTACACATCAAACAACTAAATCAGAGGCTATAAAAATTACTCAAACAATTCAATGTGTCCACAAGGTTGCATAAAATTTCAGCAAAAAGAGTTCAACTAGGTTAAAAAATTACACAAATTCTGTTAGAGACCACTTATCCTTAGCTTAAACCTAAAATTCATAATTTTTAATCCTAGAAAATGGTTGAATCAATTCAAAAGAAAATTTAAAGTTAAACTTTAAGATGTTTAATGCCCTGTAAAAATTTTAAAGTAAAAATAAATCATTTTCTATGTTAAAAAAATTAACAAAATTTATAGCTTCAGTTCCAATAATCCAGGAGCACATAGTTCACTTTGGTTTTTTATTTTTTTAAAGCATTTAGAGTCCAAATCAGAGCCTAAGAAAATTTGTGATACTAGCTAGGATATTAGCTTTAACATATATTTTTTATAGCTCATGAAAATACCCACAAATATACCAGAAAATTCCTAACAATCACTTGAGTAGGAAAATCGAATATTTCCAGGCATAAAGAAAAACCCCTTTTGACAAAATGATTTTTAACATCATCCAAACACACTACAAAAATTAATACATCAATATCAACCAATATAACCTGAAATTTTGGACCTAGCTTAATCAAAACACATCAGAATAAATTTAAGAAAAGGCAAAGAAATCTCTACTTTTGTTTACCTAATGGATCCTTGGCTCTAAGTTGTTCCAAGATTGATCCCTTCCACTCCAAAGCTCCAAAATCAACCTCAAACCTTTACTAAATCAATGAGGAAGTGAGGTATCAAGGTAAAGATTGATGAGGAATTTAGATTTCAATCAGTTGGATTGATAGATCATGAGGAGTAGAACAAGTTTTGTGAAGAGAGTTTGTGATTTTAGTGACTTTGAGCTAGAGTTTTGCAAGCTTTGAAGCTTGTCAATGGAGGTTTGGAAGAAAGAAATGGAGGCTGGTTCTTGAAGGAGCTTGGATGAAAATAATAGGTCCAAGTGATAAAGATTGGTGGCTTGTTTTTATCTTGAAGTAAATGTAGTATTTATGTAAGTAATGTGTAGTTTTCTTTCTTTTTGGGAAAAGAATTGATATGAATGGCTAGGATTTGTTTTGTTGGTCAAAGAATGAACCTTGGCCATCCACTTGGCTCATGATAAGTGGCTCTCATTGACTTGGGAGCAAGTAGCATTTTTGGGTTAAACCATACCAAATTCCATCGAACGGATAAGATATTTGCTCTTTAAGTAAATATAATAGATGAAAGGCCATGATTGAAACGTACTTTCAAGTTTCAATCCTTGCCATCCACTTGGCATAAAGTGGTTTGCCAAGGTTACTTGGCCACCAAGTAACTTGTATTGTTAAACATTACTCGAAATTAATTCTAGGTATAACTTCTCATTCTATTATTTCTAACCTTAACCTCTCTCTTTACCCTTCCTGCATTCCCGGTTTCTATTCCAGGCTTTTGGCGTTTTGTCTTGCTTGGGAATCATAAGGTTACTATTTACCCTGAGCCGAAATTTTTTGGACAAGTCCGTTGGGCCACCCTCATCATTGCTAAAACCGATAATTTTAAATTACAACTAACAAAGCTCAAATTAATTTTTAAATAATTTTTAGGGTGTTACATCTCGTGCTTTCGTTTCTCTGTTAGACGACCGTCGCCCTCTCTTCTTCTTTGGAGTTCAATTTCTGGGCTGCACGCGAATTTATTGATCGTGCACCATGTGGAAGAAGGTCCGTTATTACGTGATTCGAAGGTGGAACTATTACTCACGATGCCCTCGAGGTCTCGACTAACCTCTGGTGAAGAGTTTGGACCTCGGCTCTGGCCTTGGACCAGCTTGGGTTGGTTCGAGTTGCTTTGCAATATGCATTTTTTGCCTCTGGACAATAGAACGCACCGTGACGCTTTAGGCCACGCCCATTAGTCCTGAATTTGGACTTCAGGATGAGTCCTTTAAGGGTTGGGCTTTGGATAATACCATTGGGTGGGTCTTGTTCAGCCTGGTCTTGGTTTTGGCATGGTTCTCCTTGAGGCACACAAGAAAGGTAGAAACAGCAACCATGTCCCCAACAATGATGCCAATGTAACGTAATAGAAAGGATGTTACCTGGAAAATGAACTCTCACGATGCGTCATGGTCCTTCTTTTATGCGAATAGGGTGTTAGAGTGGAAAGTGCGAGACTTGGAAGCACCCTTGTAACGCCCAATTTTTACTGTCATTAGAATTACCGAATTACCGTAGGTAAATATTATATAAAATTTGAGACCAAACAATCCTTAATAAAGGAATATAACGTTAGAAGAGAAGTTAGGAGCAATTCGTGCAAGTATTGCAAACCCCAATTTTCTGGACGTGTAAAATGACCAAAATGCCCCGAGGTTATTTTACTAGAAAATGAGGATCGTGGGCCCCACCCGTCCTCAAGGGGATGTTTTGATGTTAATAAGGGATTGTTTGTGTTATGTGTGTTAGAGGAGAAGAATCCTAATTTTGAGCTTCGACGCGAAATGACCAAAACGCCCCGCGGCGTTTTAATTCCGATTGCATGCCGACTAGCCCAAACCTCACTAAAATGTGTTAAAAGGTGTTTTTAAGCCATGATTAACCATTGGTTAAGCTTGGTGGTCTGGCAATTTTTAAGTAAAATGACCGTTTTTCCCTCTGTCTTTGCCAAGTTTTACAAATTTTGAGATTTTTGATTTGCTAACGAAACCTAAGCAATATTAGGCTCAAATTAAAGCTTATTAAATTCTAATTATTAATCTAGAGTCAAAATTATTTATTTAAATTGATTAGAACCTAAAATTGCTTTAAAACACTCAAATTGCTTACTAATTCACCTAAGCCCTTAACCGTAAATTCTCTAAATTGCATGAATACCTTGCCTACACCTAAATAATACATGGAACACACAAAACCCTCTTCCATGAGGCTGTAATGCACGAAATAATAGCCATAATACATCAAAAAATTGCACTAAAACAAAATGCCAAAAATCACCATAAAACATGGAACATGAAACATGATTCCATGTTTTAAGCCACCAAACAAATGATTTTTCCTTTGTTTCCTCCTCAAATTGAATCAGATTTTCCTTCTCCTCTTGTCCATTTATGAGCTTGAATTCTTCTATAAATAGGCATGCTTAGAAGTCATTAAAGCTTGCTCAAAAATTACACAACTTCTAGTTTTTCCTAAGCACCAAAAGCTTTCTTTCTTTCTTCCCCCTTGGCTGAAATTTCTTCAAGTTTTCAAGAATATTTTCTTTCATTTCACTCCAAGAAACCAAGTTCTCTTCCTTTCCTTCAAATCAGATTAGGTAGGGAGTTGTTTTTAAGTTTATTTCTATGTTTTGCTAAGTGTTGTTCTTGGTTCAAAATGATGATTTCATGGATTTTCTCTAGTTTTTCCATTTGGTTTTCTTCTTCCTTTTTCTTTAACCAATTCGGCCATATGGCCTAGGTGGGACTAAGATGATGGCTTGATGATGAGGACCTTGAAGGTGGGTTGTGAATCCATCACAAGTTAGGCCTTAAAGCTTGAAAGTTCCACTTGATGCAAAACTTTAAAGAATAATGTTTTTATGATGATTTTATGATCTTGAGTTTAGAATTTGAAAGATGTATTTTTCACTTTGTCTTGTTAAGATATATATATTGAATTTGTATTTCTATAAAGTCTTGAAGGAGCTCTAGTAAAGAAATCAAATGAACTTGCATCCATGTTTAAGTTTATGCCTTGCATAATCATGTTTACTTTCTATGTCATCACTAAAATTTCAAGAATGAATAAATGAACTTGCATACTCATGTTTAAATTTCCAAGTTTGCATTTCATGTTTATATTTCATGTTGTCACTTAATCTCTAAAGATAATAAAGAAGTTGCATCTCATATTTATTTTATGTTCTCACTTTATTTTATAATGGCTAAAAGAATCAACGCATGACATGTTTATTTTTATGTCATCACCTAAAGATCCTAGAGCTCAAAGACTTGCCCAAGTATCACAAGCAAAGAAATAAGATTATTGGAGTTAAAGAATTATTCTTTAAGAAGTCTTGAGATTGGAGCTTAAAGATGTAATAATAATTCTCTTCTCCCTTCACCGGTCCAGCGGATTACGCCGTTTCCTTCTTAAGATTCTCTTCTCCCTCCATTGGTCCTCTGCGGCCACCGCTCAAGTTTCTTGCATCATGTTTATATTTCAAGCTCTTGCATCATGTTTAATTTTCAAGTCATCACCTTAAATCTTAAAGATAAAGAAATGGATTTGCATATCATGTTTATAATTCCAAGTTATCACCTTATAATGACAAGATTAAAATGAGGTTGCATAGCATGTTTATGATTCTAAGATATCACATAAATCTCTTAAGCTCAAGACTTGCTCCTTTTATCTTAAGTGAGAATTTTAATTATGAAGATTCTTTCAAAAAGAATTAGTTTCTAAAAGAGTTTTAAAGCTTTGCAAGGATTCTACGGAAACTAATATTTTATGTTCACTTAATGTGATTTATACAATTATATGAGGTTCATGATTCGGCTTTATATGAGATTAGTACCAATAAATGATGATGATTTAATATGTTTGAAGTTGTGATAATTATGGTTTATTCTATGCATGTTAGATAAAACTAGCTTTCCAAAACTAAAAGCAAGATTTCTAGAACTTTAGATAATGAAATTTATGCATTCTGTCCAGAGCCTTTAGTGACCTTAAGAACCAGATTTTATTATGTATAGATAAGGGACAATGATTCATAATTGGTTTAGTAATTAATTTTAGCATCATAGGGAAAGCCGGATGAGAAAGGGTTAAAAACGCAACTTCTAGCACACAAAACCTTAAGAACAACTTACTATCTATGCTGCCCCATATAGTCTAATAATGTTCTTAAGGCTTATAATTGATGGTAATAAATCCCTTAGATGCATAAGTAATTAGTTTGATAATTAAGGTTACCTAATTTTAGAGTTTGTTATTTAAGGGAGCTTTACCTTAAATTTTAGATGACATCTTTTGATGTTTGGAATGTTAGTTATATGATATAATGCCTATGAGAATGTTCATGCATCTTGATGATTATGATATAACATGCTAAGACTTAATGGTGACTTAAACTTATGAGGAAATGATCCTTTGGACCCATTAGAATAGGTGGTGAAAGGTGATCTTAGAAAATGATCCTTTAAGACCCATTAGACTATAGGTGGTGAAAAGGTGATTCTTGCCCCTAGCCGTTCTCTCAAAAGGGTAGAGTCCGGATTTTAACTTATCAAAAGGGATAAGTATATGCTAGTGACGACTAGAAGGTATGAGCTCATAACCTAGATTACTCCCAAAGGGTGGAGTATAGGGTGGCCCCAAGGAAAATAATGATGATGATGACAAGATTTTAAGTCACCTAGGACATAAAGGAATGAAATATGTGCACCATGTCTTGTGCATAGCTATTATGGTATGATGTTCTTCTTGCATAGCATTTTATGAGATGATGATGAGAAATATGATGTTCTTCTATGCATAGTATTTATGATATGATGATGAGAAATATGATGTTCTTTTATGCATAGTATTTATGATATGATGATGAAGAATACGATGTGTTGATAAAAGGAAAAGTTCATTATAAACATGACATGCTAAGTTTATGATGCATTATAAGACGCATGATTAAAACGACGACCTCGGAAGTATATTTTCGAACTTAATAAATCAATCTTAGCATGCTCACTATTTCATAATAATCTCAGGTTCCTGGGGATGATGATGACACAATGCATCATGAGGTGAGTACCTACTGAGATTCTTTTTATAAGTTTCTCACTCCTTCTATTTTTCTTTCCATCTCGTCTTCAGAAATATAAGGAAGCGTTCGTGAATCACATTGAGGCTTCACCAGTAGCTGAACTTATCCTTGAGTTTCACTCGTATATTTCAGATATCTATCCCTATCCCTGGAGTGTTATTACTAGGTGCCATTAATGGATGTCCTTCCATCCATATATTATTTATGTTTTGTTAGATTGCCTACACTTAGTCTTATTCTGTTGGTAGGCAAAATATCTATATGATATGTAATTATGGATGCTGGATGATGGAGCCAATATATTATGATGTGATGTTTGTAAATTCCTATGTGTCTTTTAAATTTTGCTAAATCATTCACGTTAAGCGCGGCTCACGTTTTCAATTATGTTTAAAAAAATGGCTCGTAATTTCACTAAGTATTTTCAAAGCATGATTAAGGAACTGAAGCAAAGAGTAAAGTCTAGTAATTAATCATACGCCTAGGTGTATTGGGTTAATTATTAGGGTGTTACACACTCCACTAAGGGTATCAGGAAGGGCTTAAAATGGTGTATGTTCTTAGGTTCGAAAAACATACTTGGTTAGCCATTGAATACCCTTTAAATATAGGGCTCAGTGCTCGCGCCACTTCCCCTTATTTTCTGGGACGTGGTTGGTAGGCTTATGCATGGACGAGGCGCTAGATGGTAGTGACGAGGCCAATTCCCTGGTTAGGAGTCCCAGAATGGGCTTTTGAGGGTTTGTAAGTCGTAAGGCAGTTATGCATGGCACTAGTCATTTTGTGAGCTCATTATATCCTATATTTTGGGCTAGGTCATTATATCCATTAAGTCATTATGTAAGCTTCATGGTCTCCCCATATGAAGGTCGTAACAATACTAAAATGATATTGTTATATCTAATGTTGACAAAAAGAAATCCTAGACAAAAAAATCCATCAATAATGACATGACATATTTGTTACAACTTAGTATTTTGAAAAGGCCCAAATGATAATAGCTTAATTGTGAGCCCATCTCAAGTGGGGCACAAGCCAATATGATCCGTTAAAACCCTAAGGCTAAGCCAACTTGATTTGGATGACAATTTGGATCCAACTCAAGGAGCAACGTTCCTGAGCCATTTGCCCATGATCCTTAACGTGGTGCACACACATTGTTCGATAATGCCATATTCCAAGATACTAGGATGGTGGCAACGTATGGGAATCTCATGCACAAAAGGGGTCTTAACCCACACCATAAGTCAGGGACGTAATTTTCCATACACACAAAACACCTAAAGCACCTTACGTCTTAAGCATTAGGACAAAGCAATTAGCCAAGGTCATGCCACTAAGAGGTAGAACTGATCTAAGCCATCCAATGAAATTAAGAATGATAATTAGGTTCTCACTTGATGGAGAGGTTTATGGACAGGAAAGTCACTAGACCATGCAATGCTATGGCTTTGTCCAACCATCCCATGCATTAAGAACCCTAACAATCTAGACATGTAGCAGGAGAAGGTGGCACAGTGGACCCCAAGTAGAAGGCCCCTAAGGACCATACCACAAACTCTTTCGCATGTAATACAAGGTTCTCAGAACTAGACATATTTATAGACAATTTTTTTTACTAATTACATATGAACATTATACGGATTTATAGATGGCAAGCATCATTATTATTTTCGTGCCTATAAATAATATATATGTATTTTTAAATCTGCAAATTAGAAGAAAAAAAGTCATTCAAAATTAGTCATCTAGACGATATTACCATGTATAATTTTATAGATGGTAAAATCTATTTGTAATTGTTAAAAAAAGGGTAAATATTTTAAATACAACTTAGATTTTATTGTTTGTAAAATGATAGATGGTAAATATGTCTTATTTAGTTGAAAATAAAAAAAATAAACAATATTTTTCATCTTAAATTCATTCTGTAATATTTGGAAAAAATAAAAAATTACATTATTTTTATTTAAAAATCCATATGTATCTTTTTTTTTTTGGTTTAGGTTGACCTTAATTATTAATAATTAGAGCTTACTATTACTAATTATCATAACGATCAATAAACATAGGGAAATATATGAAATAAAAATTTCAATTTCTAAATACCATTTAATAAATACACAATAATAAATAAAGTAAAATGTCATAATAATAATATCAAACATAAAATAACAAAGTCTAGATCAGGACATAAATGATCATGAGTACTTAGTGTCATGAATATCTTACTTCCAATCATCACTGATACCATCATCATCATCATCATCATCATTATCATTAGAGGAAAGGGAGGAGGAATCCTATCACCCAAAATCGATGGTGTTCAAGCTTCGGGGGAGGATGAAGAGGCGTAGAGCTCCTGGCTTTCATTAAGGTGGAAGTATGCATGCATCTGTTACCTGCATGTGCTATTGTTTCACCTTCTTACATCCTCGATGCCACCTTTTCTCAACCTTCTTTTCCATTTTCTTGGCAGACTTCTTCTTCTATGCGGCCTCTTTGCTCTTCCACATCTCCTCATTTTGCTTCCCTCGCTTCTTATTTAAGGCATGGACTTAAGTGAACCATGTCCTCCACCACCTTAGGTGTAAGAGAAAGGGCATCCCAGTCAGATGTAGGACATCAAGTTCGCAAAGCGACCCCCTATGCCATAAATGTGACCTTTATAAAGGCTGCCCACCGTCTTTGACCATAGACCATCCTCATCAATGGACTCTAGGTCGAGGAAGGTAGCCTCTAACCTTTGAACATACTCACCTTATACTTTAATCTAGACAACTATTAATTACAAATATTTTTGAAGTGCATAATCAAAAAATATAATTAGTAACTATACCCACATATGCAACCTTGAGCGTGGATTAGCCCTTAAGATTTGTCATGCTTGCAAATGTGTGTCTTCTTAAACACCTCTCCCTGTGTAGGTGGTCTTTTTAGTATCCTTTCTGCAATAGTTCTAATTAATAAACAAATCAAATTCAGTTGATAAATTATAAGGATAAATACATTTACCCTTGAATTGTAGGTTATGTGCAATTTACAGCCTAACTTTTCAAAATGTGCATCGCACACCCTTAACTTTCTAAACTGTGGAAATACCCGTCAGGTATAACTTTGGTAAATAATAAAGGTAAGATTTATGTGCATTTAACCCCTTCATATTTCTAATTTGTGCAACTTGACACCTTGTCTGGAAATACTATGTGCAATTAACCTCCTGATTATGGTATTGTGTGCAACCTAACATCCTACTATGACTTAAATTTTTAGGGGGTCTTTTTTGTAGTTTGAAAAGTTCATAGTGTTGTAATGCACTTATGAAAAATATGGGGTTTTTGAACAGTTTGGAAGGTTCAGGGTGTTGTAATGCATGTTTTGAAAGTCGACGTTAAAATTGCACATGACCTCAAATTCAGGGGGTAAAATGCATTTAACCCTAAATTATATAATAAAAAACTTAAAATCATAAGTTGATCACTAACCAAATTGGCCCTAGTGCTAACTAATGTTGTGGAGCCACCAGGTATGCAATGAGCCACCTCTAGTAGGTGCCTTATTTGCCTTATTCTTCAATGAGAGGTTTTGAAACTCTAGCATAAGCTAATATTCTTTCAATGCATGCAAGAAGTGGGGTGCTATCTAATCTGAAATTGAGATCTCTTGTACATCTACACATTGCTTTGTCATGTGACTCTTCCAAGCCTTGAATATCACCTTCTTATCCTAGCAGGATAGAGAAGTGGCTCTACATGAATTGAAATTAGTTAATACATGTAAAACATTAGAGTTCAAATAAGACTTTAAATAAGTCAATTGACTTTTATTAATTTTTAATCCTTGGACCACTCCTCTTTTTGTTTTCTTAGGCACCTTACCAAAAAGTGAGATAAGGTGCATTGTATTTTTTTTAATGGTATCTGTGACGTGGTGGATACCTTTTAGGGGTGGATACTAACATCACACATGAAGATATATTATAGAAAAGATAATGACATACAATAAGAAAATTATAAGTTAACATTCACATGAAATAAATTAAAACAACTTATTTTGTAAATCTCTTATAAGCAATTCCATCCAATCTCAAAGTAGGAAGTGGTCTCATGGGTGCATGTGTTCATGACTCAGACCTAAGGATGCGGCAATGGCACTATCCCATGTGCACGTGTAGGGATGACATGACAGATGTAATTGCTAGCACAAGCGTGAAACATGTGTTCCTAGGGAGGAAGCATATTCCAATGGTTAGGTGTAACACCCTAACTCTTAACCTCGTACGCTCGAGTCGCATTCCGGTTAGTTATTAGTTGTTACGCCTTTATTTCAGATCTTGACTTACTTTTTTTTAAAATACGAGTAATAAAATATGACTAAATTTTTCTTTTTAAACTTAAGACTTAAAATGCGAGCCGCGCATGCGCATAGATACCGACTAATACATATAAGACATAGCAACCAAATACACGTCGTCATAGCAATCATAAATAAACCATAGAGTAATCACACCATAAATTATAGTAGTATATTATAATCATAACGTAACAATGATGTCCTTATAAATATAAGGACACCTAGGGGTATCAAATACACCAAAACTTTAACTAACACAAAACAGAATGTTAACAAAGCTAGACTAGTCTTCATGCTTCTACTTGCGCCCTCTTATTTGACTAGATGACGTGATTCCTATGCCCGCGCCTCAAGGAAGATCACGAACATCCACATGAATCCGTCTGGAGACGACACAGGAGGGAAATAAAAGGGTGAGAATACTTATACAAGATTCTCAGGAGGCTCCCCGACTTTAACACAAGTGTCATCGTCGCCCCCAGCCACTTCGGTTTCATTATAAAAGAGGTGTGCATGCATAGGTTCAGTTTTAATTTCTCAAATCCTATTATCCGAAGTGGGTTTCTTTTAGCATGAGTCTTGATGGTATGAATGCAGGATATTTTATGTATGCATGGCAATGCTTGAGCATGACATCACGTACTCAACATATATCACTTAATCATAAGCACCAATGGAATAACCATGAAACATATGCATGTGCGTCTTTTACTTTATCATATTTGAACTTTTCGAGTTCTTCTCTTAACTTTTTCACCCTCATCGTAGCCACCAAAATCCACCCAACATGCCGCCCGATTTTCACATAGCCACCAAAACTCCAAATACACCCATCGCCTAGGAATGAGCTACCTAACTAGTCGTCACTAGATTTATATGGGGAAAAAGAGGGATTCATATCTCTTTCTTGGATCACCTACAACCCTTAACTCGGGAAGTCATAATGGGATCATTTCTTCCTTATCATATCTTGTATGGATGCAACATGAGCATACAACCATAGAACATCATATAACATATCCTCTATTCATATCTCATATTCTCATGCATTGTAAACATAGCATACCACATCATCATAACATCATGCCACAATCCACATATAGTCTCATACTCATGGTATTAATACATTCACATTCATCATGAATATACCTACTCGGTCTCATTCTCACATCACACCTCCTATCTCATGGTGTCTTATGCTTTGGCCCTTACGGGTCTTAAACTTGTATTCTAATTATCCTAACTTTCATTATGGATCTTTATTTCACCTAAGGGATCATTACCTATAATTTCCTCTAACGTTTATGCTTACAAACAGCATTGCATCACTTTGGGCAGAAAATTATCATATGATTATGGGGTCCTAGAATCTCCTTTGACCCTTTCTAAGTTCCATCTTCGCCTAAGGCTCTATAATCAACTCCTAAACCAATTATGAGGGATTCCTACACATATCCACTAATTATAAACCATTTTTCTTAAGTCCAATTATGCTGGAACAGAATTTACAATTTGTGCATCTAAGTGTTCTAGAATTCTCATTTTAAGTCCTTTTTAGTTACTTGTTCTTTCCTAACTTCCCTAAATCGATCCTTGCTTCACTCAAACATAATTTTACACATTTTAACACCATAAAACAGAATTTATATAGTGGCCAAGTACACAAGGCAGAACCGAAAATATAGCTCACATAAATCACATAATTTCATGATTTAAAAGCATATAAGTTGCTAGTTTCTCTTGGAATCATTTTAGGAACTCAAAACTCTTTTAGAAACCAATTAATCTCATTGAAATCACATAAATATGGGTGAGGTCAGTAGCTAAATAATTTTTTCATGAATTAGATTTAAAACATAAATCTTGTTCATAATATTCTTTAAGTACACCTAAGCTTAGAAAAATTCCAAGACATAGACTATTGGCACTTATGATTAGATGAACTCACATCAAGTCCATCATCATCATCACAAGGCCGAAATGGCATTCTTGAAATGCTTCCATTTTCTAAAACTTTACTTGTGATACTTGGGCAAGTCTTTGAGCTCTAGGATATTTAGGTGATGGCATAAACTTAAACATGCTATGCACTTATTTTACTCTTCATTATAAAATAAAGTGAGAGCATAAAATAAATATGAGATGCAACCTCATTATTATCTTTAAAGATTAAGTGATGACTTGAAATATAAACATGAAATGCAAGCTTGGAAATTTAAACATGATAATGCAAGTTCATTTAGTTATTCTTGAGAGCTTAGTGATGGCATCAAAATAAACATGCTATGCAAGGCATAAACATAAACATGAATGCAACTCATTTTATCTTAACTAGAGCTCTTACAAGACTTTAGAGGAACATTATAACCTTAACCCAATATGTATCTTAACAACATAAAGTGAGCTTTAGAGTTCTTAGCACCAAGTCTTCAAAGAAGCCTTTGGTTTTGAACTTCATCATCAAGCTCAAGAAAATGGACACAAAACTCAACACTTTATCTAAACAAACATACAAGAACTAGTCATATTCTTTATTTTATTGCTCATGGGCTTCAATCTAGAGTAAACTCTTAGAACGGCCGACCAACTTTAAGGTTGGCAAGGGTAAGCTTAGAGCTTTTGAAAACATATGATTAATTTTCTTAACAAAACTTTTAGTGATCTACTTAACATTTTTATCAAACTTTGTTCAAATAAAGAAAGAAAAACCAAAATCATTTAAGAAAAAGGAAAAGAGAACCAAAAACTTTAAGGAAGAAAAGAAAGGAAAATGAAAGCATAAGCAAGAAAAAGGAAAGAAACCAAAAGCATGTATGGTCCAAGACCAAGTTTTTCAAGCTTTAGAGGTTTCTCACATGACAACACAAGACCATTATCTTGAAACCTCATCATCAAGCCAAAGTTTTCTCATGAAAAGGCTCTCAAGGCGAAAAAGAAAAAGAGAAGGAAAGGTTTGAAAACCAAGAGAAAACTAGAACTTTTCTTGAAGAAAACAAGTAAAACTTTGAAATAAACCCCTACCTAAGGAAGTCTTGAAAGAAATGAGAAGAAGCTTGTGTTCTTGAAGGAATGAGAAGACAAAATCTTCTCTTGGAGGATGATATGAATTCGGCCAAGCAAGGAACTCAAGGAAGATGATTTTTCCTTGAAAAAGCAAGCTTGGAAATGGAAAGTTTGGTGTTTGAGAGGTGGTTTGAGGTGGGGAGTGGTGGTTCAAGGTTATTTGTGGTGGTGGAAAGCCTTCTTTGAGGGTGGAGGAAAAAGAACAAGATGAAGAGAAAGTTAGAAAAGAGAGAAAATGCAAGAAAGCTTAAACTTGGCAAAGCTTCTAAAGTGTAACCAAGTTCTTCAAGGCTTGGTATTTATAGAAAATTTTCAACAATGGGGCTGATTAGGGAGGAGGAAGGCCGAAGGTTCTTTGGCCATTTGGGAGGAAAAATATCTCTTACATGGGTATGCGCTAGGCATGGCAAGCATGGTTGAAAGCATGGTCAAGGTATGGCTTGAGGTATGGCCTTTGGAGTGAAATAAAATCAACATGTGACACATTTCTTGGGGTATGAATTCGGCCAGATTTCCAACCAAGGGAGAGGAAGAATTGTTCATGTAATTGTGGTTTAATGATGTGTTTAGGTGTTTCTTTGATTAAGGTTTTGATTAGGAGTTTGTAAGAAAGTGTTTAGGTGAGGTAATGGTTAATTAAGGTTGTCAAGACTTGATTTAGGGGTGATCTTACTAGATTAACAATTTAAAACCATTCTTTTAGTCAAATGAGGTATGGCACAATTCCTTAATTTAAGGAATTAGAGAGAAAACACTATTCAAGATTCCATGACTAGGAATCTTGAATCAAAGATGTAATTAGAGTTTAACCAAGCAATCTTAGGTTCTAATTAACCTTAATAAATTATTTTGACTCTAGATTAATTATCGAAATAAATTAATCTTCGATTAGAGCCTAATATTGCTTAGGTTTGCTTAATTACGTCATTAGGCTCACTGTACATGTTCTAGGGCAAAATGGTAATTTTGCACTAAAACTGCTCTGGGACCCCGGGCTTAACCTTTGTTAAACTTCACTTAAAAACATCATTTAAAACCTTTTGGTAAAGTCCATGTTTCACCGGCACGTAAACGATGACAAACAGCCACAGGGTGTTTTGGTAATTTCATGCGTCGAAACTCAAAAATGAGATTCTTCTACTCTATTACCACACATAACACATATGATCCCCTATCAACATCAAAACATCCCCTTAAGGATGGCTGGGATCAGCGATCCTCATTTTCCAGGAAAATGACCTCGAAGGCATTTCGGTCATTTGTATATCGGAAAATTGGGTGTTACATTAGGCACCATGATGTACTACTCCCATCCCTGAGGCTGGAATCTGGCTAGTGTCAAGGAGGAAGCTGAGCGGTGGATGAAGGAGTGTTGCACTACCACCACGACTCGTACACTAGGCAATACCTTTCTTCCTTACTCTTACCTCCATATTTGAATAATACAATACATGTATCAATAAATATCATAATTAAAATAAAATAGGTTCAACAACACACAACACATAAATGTAATAACATAGAAATACTATTTACTTTATTATTTTACTTCTTTTGCTCTAATAGTTTAAGACTATCACCATTATTCTTAGATGAAATGTTATCCATGAATGATTGTTCCTCTCATCCCTTTCATTTGTTCTTAAAGCTTGGGTAGAAGGTCAATTATTTCAACTTCATTCAAAAAGGAAGCTAAGGTTGGTAGGATGACAATGTCTATTACTACATGCGAAGGGACTAAGTCTTCAATTTGATAAGCCTCCTTATTAGCTACTTCTTTGATTTCAATCTGACCCATTAGTTTAGTTTTTATTACAACCCTACAACTCTTATTACATTTTCCAGGGTAAGATAGAAAATAAACTTGTCATGCATTTTATGTAATGATGAATAGGTCAAAGCCTTTATATCTTTCGATATGATTAATCTCAATAATGTCGTATTGGTTATGTTTATGTGCACTGCCAGGGCGTGTTGGATGAAACCATTCACACTTGAACAAAATAACCCTTTTCATAGGCTCACCAACATTCTTGACACAACTATTTCTTTAAGTTTCTGATCAATCACATTCACCAAAACATGAATCCCCTCTAACACTGACCCCACTATTGTATATTTTTCTTTCACTATATGATTTGATGATTTGGAATTTGTACTCATTAACATAATAAATTGGTCAACTATAAGCTTTATTTTTTGGCCTTGGCTAAGTTATATAGGTGAATATCGATTATACCATTACTAGGATCATGTAGCTACATATTCCATGGAAAATATCAAATTGATCAAGAATAAAGATCAAATCAAATAATTAACATATACTTGTAAACGAAACTACATGATGTAAATAAGATTTGTACTATGATGGAAATTGATTAAGGCATTGGTCACCATATAATTTTTCAATATCTATAAACATTGGAATAATTGGTGAGAATTAAATCACCTGTGAGGCAAAAAAATTTAAGCAATCATAAGTCACTTATGTTCTAAAGGATGCACCTCCTCTTTAATTTATCAAGATGTACAATGTGCGACATTTGATTCATCTCCTAAGATCCATTGTTCTTTGCTTTTGCTAGCAGCACGACTAGGTTGGTCAAATACGGATAGAATATACTTTGCTTAGTCCAATTATGTGTCACCCCATAACCTTGAATCTGATGAACTTTTCTACTTCTATTATTTTTAGAAAGTATCTAACCTGTCCCCTACTTGGTGACCATTTAGTTTGATAGGAGGCTCCTCATTCTCAATAGTTGTCTTCCTAAATTTGTTTGCAAGGCTCATATACGAATGTTCCATATCTAAAAGTTTTATTTGGAAATCAAACATCAAAATTTTCCTCCATACTTTAAGGTAAATGTCTTCGTATCCTCCATACAAATTGGACATGCTAATTTCCCTTGAGTCATCCATCTAGACAACATACCATAAGCAGGAAAATCGTTAATTGTCCACATCAATGCTACCCTCATATTAAAATCTTGCTTTTTTGATATGTCACAAGTTACTACACCCTCACACCAAAACTCTTTCAACTCATCAATCAAAGGTTGAAGGTATACATCAATTTTAGCTTTTGGATTTTTTGGACTAGTAATTATACAAGTCAAGAACAAATATGGATTTTTCATGCACATTTTGGGGAAAGATTGAAAGGTGTGAGCATAATAGGCCAATAAAAATATGGTTTATTGAACCAATTGTTTGGGTAAATCCATCCAGCACCCTAGCCTTACATTTAGGATCAAATGCAAACTTAAGATACGCCCAATCAAAATGTTGCCAAGCCTTAACGTGAGATGGGTGATTCATTATGCCATTACTCCTCTGTAACACCTAATTTTATAACCTAATTTTCTTTAGAAATTAATGGAGGATTTGTTAATGCAAATATTAAGATTCTGAGACGTAGCAATGATGAGAATGACTATATGTTGGAGCAAAAAAAACATGAATAGTATTTTGCGTGTTTAGGCCGCTGACAGTTTAAACCTGAATTCAGGACCTAGGTTCCTCAAAATTAGGAAAACATGAGAAATAAGGTTAGAAAATAAGTGGAATGAAAATTTTATGCTTAGAATTTATTTTCGTGTAATATTGATTTAATCGTAAGCTTACCCGTTCGGAAATTTCGTGTGTGATTGTAACAGAAGAAACTTAATTCTTACTAATGGATAATGTTTAACTTGCTTAGCCAAGTGTAAGGCTAAGATTTAATCTTGTAAAGCAAGATTAAATCCTAGCCATTTATATTAGTTTCTTTTATAAAGCAATTTGACTTTATGTTACATTATCACTTGTTATAAGATAAACTCATACCACCTAACTCCATTAAATTCATCTCATTGTCGGCCATCATCATCAAAGAGGAGTTTCAGCCACCATTTTCATTCCTTAGGAGTTTAACTCAAACCCAAAAACCTTAGTTTAAAGTTGTCAAAATTACCAACTTCCTTCACAAAACTTCATCTACACTTCAATCCCCAAATTCTAACCATTAAAATTTCAATCCTACACCAATTCTCACTTTGATCCCTTACTTCCTCACTGCCTAGGGGAGGTTTGGTGTTTGATTGGAGGTCCTCAAATGAAGAGAAATCAAGTAGAGCATCCTTTGGAGCATAGAGCTCAAGGACCCTCAAAGTAGGGTTTTTCTTTACTTTTGTTTGTCCAATTTATTCTGATGTGTTTAAGTGAGCTAAGTCCAAAATTCCTCTTTATATTGTTTGATGTTAGGTTTGTATTGATGTATTAATTTTGGTTGTGTGTTTGGATGATGTTAAAAATCATTTTTGTGAAAAGGGGTTTTGGTCTATGTTGCTAGATTTTCGGTTTTGCATGGAAGATAATCAAGATTTTTTGGGCATGTTGTAGTCAGTTTCATGAGCTGAAAAAATTATATGTCCAAGTTAACATCTTGAACTAGTCCCATGAATTTTCTTGGGTTCTAATTTTGGTTAAACTGCTTTAAAAAAATCAGTAACCGAAATTGTAGATGCTGCTGAAATATTGAAACTGAAGCAATAAAAGTGCCCTATTTTATTACCATAGCAAATGATTGAATAAACCTTTGAAATTTTTACATAAAGTCAATAACATATTGAAGTGTTACTGTAAATTGTTTTGTGACCTGATTCAATCATTTGCTGGGGTTAAAAATTGTGGGAATCATGGCCTGATCAATGAATTGAGGGTCCCTGACCATTGAAATTGTACAATTTACTGAAGGAGTTAAAAAGCTCCTTTTATATTGAAATTTTCACAGGGCTTCTTAGACACATTGAAGTGTCATAGAGAATTTTTTTGGCCCTTAAATCGGCCATATGATAGGGAAAATAAATCTTGCTACTTCAGCATAAATTCTGCCAACATGCTGAAATAGAATCCAAGTATTGATTTAGTGATATAATGACTTGTGATTCAACTAGGATGTAAATGAATGCATGCTATGGACCTTAATGATTGCTTCATGAGAAAAGAATAGGAAATTCCTTGTAAATGAATACCTACATATTGCTTATACATGCTTTTGAGAAAAGAAAAGGAAAAGTACCTAATGCGAGTATATGCCAAAAAGAGAATGTATAAATTCCCTTGTGCATGTTTTAACATATGGAAAGAAGAGACAAGGCTTATATGGGGAGAGGGAAGCCAAGAATAAGAGCTTCCCTAGAGACTTTATCAGTTAGGTAGGCGTATCGTAGGAATAGAACTGTGTGTGATTCGGAAATGGAAAAATGAAGTCTCGATGATTACGAGTAGGAATGAGCTCATGTCCTAGTCTATTGTCCTTTGTGGAACGTCAATGTAGACACCTCTTGATATGATATTAAGCCTCCCTTATGTTAATAAAAAAGAAAATGCACGAAATGGATTCCATGGCTCCAAGTAGCAACGCATAATTCATTATTGTGGTTGTATCTTGATTTCACATAATGTACATACTTTTGGTGGTGCTTATAATTCTTGCATGAGTATTCTTATGTGCATTCAGTCTGATGTTGATTTCTGTATCATATATGAGGGATTACTCTATTGAGAATTTTATAATATTCTCATCCTTATGTGCATATATGTTTACATTCAATGCCATCAGTGATTCTCTTCCTTGACTCGCCCCCATGGTGGCATTACGACCTGAACCTACTCCCTGACGCTGGCCTATTCCTTCGGGCCTATGTATTCTTCAATCGTCCGTTAGTGTTTTTGTGTTTACCCTAGAGTTCGACCCTGTTTCATATGATGGTGTGGCTCTACACATGGCACACCTCGATGTTTTTGTAGCCCCAGAGGACCACTTGTGCCCCCTCCATACGACCTCCGTCATCATCTCCTAACTTGGACCCGTCCGAGGCTTGCCCCTCTGAGGTGAGGCCATCGTGCCGATGGCCAATGGCTTTGTAGGACGATATGAGATTCTAGCACTTTTGGCATGTACATAGTAGTAGTGTGGTGTTAGGACTTTACTAGCCTGCTTGATGTACTGTTAAATGTTTTCAGTTCGTGTATCTATATGTTATTTTGTTGGCTTGATACTTGAGCAGGCTAGGTCTTAGGCGAGGGCTAGTCCTGTTGTTACGAGGTTTCCTAACTTAAGCTTGGGGTCGCTCGTTTGCTTTACTGATGTAGTGTACACATTGTAACTGAAACTTGATGTTCATATATGTATAAATGAGTTTTGCAACATATGTATCTAAATCTCTTTATCACTTTATATGTTGACTAGTATAGTTTTTAAACGTAAGTAATACTCCTGACTTTGATGTCAATACTCGAGTAGAACATGGTAATTAGGAGGGTGTTACACCTCTTATTCTCACTATGTCACGTGATGTAAGTAGTTGATTTCATAGATAAATACAACCTCTTTCCAAGTCACATTACCTTATCTCGACCTCTTAATTGCTTGCACTTGAGCTTGCCCTAACATAACCCATTCCAAACTCAATTTTCACATCTACTATTTCCCCATGTTTAGTCCATATCAAATAATTAGGTTTAGATCTGAATTTGTATACATCATACCTAATTGAATCAATATCTAAGAACTTCCTACACTTACACTTAGAACATAACACCTAACTTTCTAGTCAATAATAAATTGCCTGAATTGTAAGCAACACAAATGAATTTCAATACCCTCACAGAGTTTTGGTTTTATTTCCTCCTTGACTTGGGTACAACCTATTATACATCCATGAGCAATTTTAAGGAACATCTCAATCAAGAATTGTATTAACCTAAAAATTGAACATAATACTATTAGCTCCAGACCCTTGAGAAAGCTATCATAGTTTGAGTTTTGAATGACAACAAAGCAAATTTTGTTAAAATACTTTGAAGAAAGAACTATTTTGCTTGAGTTTTTGGAGTGCTTAACATGAATTTTCTCATATACATATAATATAATTCTTGATATATTTTTCATATTATTATGATTCAACATGATAAAAATTTTATTCAAAGCGATTTAAATTCTTAAGAATATGAAAAATAACTCAGAAAGTGAATTACAGGATGTAAGAAACATAAAAAAAAAAAGCTAGAGCACTAAAAAGTAATTTGGTTTAGAAACTATTTCATGACTTCATAAAGTAGCATTACAAGTCAAGATCCTTCTCTCATGATCAAATCAAGCACATCATCATTATATTCATTTGAGTTCATCATTTAAAATGAACAACACAATCTAAAGATCATCATCCATCTCAAAAAGAAACTCAACACAAGTTTAAAAGGCTCAGAAGTGTAGAAGCCTATCAAAACTAAAGCTTACATCATAAACTACACTAGTTCATCAAAACTAAAAGGAAATTAGAATTTCAATGAAGTCAGAGCCTCAAAAAGTTATGATAGTGACATATCAACTTTATACTTGAAAGTTTGCCTTCCCCAGTGAAGCCTTTACAAGAAAATAAGCTTAAAACCATACTATGTTTGAAAAAGTAGTTTCTGAAATATTCTTTAGCAATAAAGGACAATGATTCTTGGACTACACTAGCCGTGTTTAGAGGGGCTAAGAAGACTAAAATCCTATGACACACAAAGTTTGATCAACACATGTTAAAGAGGAGAAGAAATCAAAGGGGCAATCCTCCTATTCAAGTTCAAGTATAAAAGGAGAATCCATTCAAACATGTCAAGAACTTTGGCATGCATGAAACTCTCAAGCATTCTTCATACTTTATGAAGTTCCATTCTGAATTATTTTCACTTCTCAAAAGAAAATATTCTTTCATGTAATCATTAGCAAACATTCTTCTTTAGAAGATTAGAAAGAAGTCTTTAAATTATATTCCTTAAACATTTTTTATCTTAGGAAACTTGAGTGTATTTGTTGAAGTGATAACCACCAAACTCATATTTTCTATACCTTGATCCAATAGTTATCAGAGTGAGATCAGCTTGGAGAGGCTAGGATCAAAATGGATTGTCCCCCATTTTAATGTATAAATGACCAAAATACCCCGAGGTCATTTTACCCAGAATGAGGATCGTGCCCGATCCTCAAGGGATGTTTTGATGATGATGGGGGATTATATGTTATGTGTGGTAATAGAGAGAAGAATCTCATTTTTCAGTTCTAACGCACGAAATTACCAAATGCCCTATTGCTTTTCAACCTTGATTTATGTGCCCATTGGACCAGAATTTCACCAAAAAGTTTTAAATGACGTTTTTAAGCTATGTTTAGCCATTGGTTAAGCCGGGTGGCCCCGGGTAGTTTTTATGGAAAATTACCGTTTTGCCCCTAGCTTTTGTGCATTTTGGACTTAATGACGCAATTAGCAAAATCTAAGCAATATTAGGCTTTAATTAAATATTAGTAAATTCTAATTACTAAGCTAGAGTCAAAATAATTTATTAAGATTGATTAGAACCTAAGATTGCTTAGATACACCTTAATCTTGTCTTAAGAATCAAGATGCCATGTCATGGAATCTTGAATAATATTTTCTCTCCATTTCCTTAAATTAAGGAATTGTGTTTATGAAAGATTTATATATAAATTGAGTTTTATTTCACTAATGAAGCAAGAACAACTCCTTAATCATGTCTTGATAGCCTTAATTGCCCATTACTTTACCTAGACACTTACTTACAAATTCCTAATCAAAAGCCTAATCAAAGATACACCTAAACACATCTCAAACACAATTAGAGGACACATTTTCTTCCTCCTTAGGCCTCATGGCTCTAAGCCATCCTCCCCCCATGATTCATCACATGTTGTTTTAATTACACTCAAAGAACCATGCCTAGGCCATACCTTGGACCATACTTTCACCCATACTTGACCATACCCAAACCCATACCAATCAAGAGATATTTTTCTCTCTTTTCCTCTCCATGGCCGCGACACTCTACCCCCAAAGACACATCAATGTGTTTCATTTCTCTATAAATAGGCATGCTTGAAAGCTCATTGAAACTTTTTACACACATTTGCACACTTCAAGTTTTCTTCCCTAAGCTCAAAGAATTCCCTTTTTCTTCCCCTTGGCCGAATCCCCTCTCAAGGTTCCAAGAAGATTTTCCTCTCATTTCATCTCAAGAAACCAAGCTTTCTTTCCTTCCTTCAAGAAAAAATTGGTAGGGAGTTATCTTTAAAATTATTTCCTTACTTTGTTAAGTGTTGTTCTTTGTTTAAAATGATGTTTGGATGATCTTCTTTTGTCTCCTCATTTCAATTTTTCCTTTTCCTTTCCCCTTTTGATGTTTCGGCCTTATGGCCTAGATGAGGATGAAACCATGACTTGATGATGAGGATCTTGGGTGTTGGTTGCAAAACCATCACATGTTTGACCTCTAAAGCATGAAGGTTTCACTTGTTTGCAAGTCTTGAAGAAATGATGTTATTATGTTGTAAAAATGGAAATATTGAACTTAGGACTTAATGCATTTATATTCATCTTTCATTGCTTTGTCAAAACTTGGTTCTTGGTTTAAAAATGATGTGTTGAAGATTTCCCCTTGCTAGGACATTTTGGTTTTCTCTTTCTTTTCCTTTTCATTGGCCTCAAGGCTTTTAATGGGTTCTCATGATAGCTTGATGATGAGAGTTTCTAGATGATGACTATGGGTGCATCACAATGAAACCTCTAGAGCTTGAGTTTTGCTTTCATAAAGTATGATGATTATGCAAAGTAGTTTGCTTAAGAAAGTTTTACTAAATGGTATTGTTATATTGTTAGAGTGGTAATCTTGAGCCTAGGACTTAAAGAAATGGATTTGCATTCATGTTTACTTTCAAGTCCTTGCATCCATGTTTATATTTCCTTGTCTAGCATATTTATTTTCACGTTATCACTTAACAACTAATCTCAAAGCCTACCTATCTCAACCTTAAAGTTGAGATGTGATTTAGAGTAAAAACTCTAAGAGGCCTAGAGCACTAAAATAAAGAAATGGACTTGCATTCATGTTTACTTTCAAGTCCTTGCATACATGTTTATATTTCCTTGTCTAGCATATTTATTTTCAAGTTATCACTTAATAACTAATCTCAAAGCCTACATATCTCAACCTTAAAATTGAGATGTGATTTAGAGTAAATACTCTAAAAGGCCTAGAGCACTAAAATAAAGAAATGGACTTGCATTCATGTTTACTTTTAAGTCCTTGCATTCATGTTTATATTCAAGTCTTTGCATTCATGTTTATGTTTCCTTCCATAGCATATTTATCTTTCTTGCTATTCAACTTAAAAAGACTAAGAATGAGGCTTGCATTACATGTTTACAATTATGCCATCACTAAAAAGGAATGGATCTAGTGCTCAAGACTCGCCATTTTGATTCACATAATAAGAGGTTTCTTATGAAGCTTAGTTACTATAAATGCCTTGTTTTATGCTTATGATACTCTATATGTTTCGGCTTTGTCTATAAGTTTACAGCACTTTTAAATTCTGTTTTAGATGATGTATATGTGTTGGATGACTTGTTATTTGATGCGATAATTATTCTTGATGCTTTGGGCAAACTTAGTAGCTAAAAAGAATTGAAAATGAGAATTCTAGAACTCTAGAGAACAAGAAATATGCATTCTGTCCACCACCTTTAAAATTTATGAGAATCACATTTTACCATGTTTAATTAAGTAAGGATGACTCATAAATGGTTTAGTAATTAATTTTAGCATCATAGGAAAAGCTGGTAATGAGAAAGAATGAAAAATGCAACTTCTAGTACATCGTAAACCCTTGAAATTGTTTTACTGCCTATGCTGTCCAACATTGTTGAATAATGTTCTTGAGCCATATAATTAGTGGTAATGATGATAATAAATCCCTTAGATGCATAAGAAAATAAGTTGACAATTAGAGTTACCGATTTTAGAGTGTTGGCTATTTAAGGGAACACTTATGTGATGATTTGAGATGATGGTTCTTTGATGCTTTCGGGATGACAAATTCATGTGATGTGTAATGTTAAATGAGTACTTGACCTTTAATGAGTAATTCCATGACTTACATGTCATAGTTCATTTGGAAACATTGAAGATGCTTATGCATGAAATATGAGAAAATGTTATGATGATTATGAATTATGAATTGCATCATGATATAACATGCTAAAACTTAAGATGACTAAGAAACATGAGAAGATGATCCTTTGGACCCATCAAACTATAGGTGGTGAATTGGTGATTCTTGCCCCTAGCCCGTACTTTTAAGTGAGAGTTTAACTTATCAAAAGGGATAAGTATATGCTAGTGACGACTAGTGAGGTATGAGCTCATAACCTAGAAGTACTCTCAAAATGGTAGAGTAGGGTGCCCCAAGAAATGATGATGAACTAACTCTAAGTCGCCTAAAGAATCAAGAGATGCCTTTTATGAATCATGTTCTATGTATAATGTTTATGATATGATAATAAGATGTAAGATAAAAGGCTATGTTTTGCACGACTTGTTAATGTATGACGCATTACAAGACGCATGTTAAAATTTATGGGCCTCGGTAAAGGATGTTTTAGAACTTAAAAAAATGAATCATTGTATGCTCACTATTTCATAATGAAAATCAAGGTCCCTGAAAACGATGATGATGTCATTTTAGATAGGAGTTTGCCCTATCTGAGAATTCTTTAGCAAGATTCTCACTCCTTCTTTCTTCTTCTCCATCACTGTCTTCAATTCCGATGGCGACATTCATAGTATTCATTAACACCTCCACCTGGGAGGTACATTTTGATCCAAGCACCCAATCGTATCATTTTGAGGGACGTTGCACTGAAGTATTCATGTTCGTGGGACATCCATTCACACACCCTTCCTAGTTACCAATTCTCTCTAACATTCCCCTATGGCGACAACATGGTCTTCGAGCAAGCACGCACGCATAATGAGAGGATTCTACACACGTATCCTTTACATCTGTTGTTTGTGACTTCTCAGACTATGTCCCTCATTCGAGGCATTCCAGAGGACCCTTAAGGACTCGCCCACGCCGTCTACTAGAGCTCTACCCTTACTCCCTGGAGTGGCAAGGACACAATTGTTCAGCCGAGGTTGGCGAGGCCATCCATGCATCCACAGTTGGACATGCGTACCCCTGCCCAAGGAAGTCCGCTCATGGATTGGTTACGCCCACCTTTTCAGGGCCAGACCATAGAGTTCTTGGAGGGTTTTTAGTGCACGCATACCACTAGTTTAGGATAACCTTCTTTTGTTTTGAGGTTATCTATCTTAAGTGCACTTGGTGGGTATGATTCCCTTTATATTTTCCTTTCTTATGTATTTGCCTTTATGTTGATGTATCGAACTTAACTCGCCTTTTGGGTGGGTAATCTATTATATATAATTAAAGTGTGTTTATGGATGATCATGTGATGGATCATATGTGATGTTTCTATTTATATTATTCCTTAATATGTTTCACTTTACGTTAATCATTGCTGATGTTATGCGCGACTCACGTTTTAGTTATGTTTCAAAAAGAAAAATTTGGCTCATATTTTCATTAAGTATTTTTTTGTATAATTAAAGAACTAAGCAAAAGAGTAATATCTAATAATCAACTGAAATACGTCCTAGGTGTGTTGAGTTAATTATTAGGGTGTTACAAGAGCTACTTGTGAGTAAGGGTTGATTAACAACTGCTTACTGAAAATAGGTTGAGAAAGCTAGTAAAAAAAAAATTTTCTCATGTAAGAGAAAGTGGTTGATAATGGAACTCAATAATATTTGTTGAGAACTAGATGGAGGCAAAGTTGGCCAAACTAGTATAAATCATCTGTGAGATTCTTATCTCTCCATCTTTTTAAATTAATGTGTATTCTTCTTTACTTCTATGTGTGTGTTTAGAAATGCTTTAAATTCTTTCTGAAATTGTTTCAAATTTCTAGAAATTTCAAAAATTCACCTTTTGAAATTAACTAACTATTGTTTTCCAATGCTTTCAAGTTTAAACACTTGATAGATTTTGTTTGAGTTTTTGAAAGCACATTTAACCCCACTTCTTATGCTTTATCTTCACCTACAAACACTTTATGAACTCTTTTACTTTAAAATACGTGAATTTCTAATGTAAATTTTGACAAAGTCTCCTTTAATATATGAGCATTCCCTTATGTATATAATGCTTACATTTAAACAAAAACAATTATATTTTGAAGATATTTTATAGAGTTTCCCCTAATTTAAAACTATCTCATAAAATACGTCTTCAATAGTCAATTTTTATTGCAATTACACAAATAGTTAATTACACAATAAAATAATTATATGCGAACAATTAATTACATAACAAAATAATTAATCAACATATTACACATCATAATCCTAAAATCGTTCTTGTGTGCATCCCTTTATTTCTTCACAATATACATATCCTGAATCTACAATTAATCTCCACAACAAATAATGCAAACAAGTTGAAAAGAACCTCTATGGACTTCCCTCTAGTCATGCAATTTCCAATCCTACAATTCTATCCTAGAAATCATGTCTCTATCATACATACATTAAACATATCAATAATAAAGATTTAACTACTAACCTATACAATAGCGCACAAATAAACAATCAATGGCGACACCACATGCCCAATTGAATCCTAAAAATCCAAAATTAACAAACACATTTAATTATAAATACAAACTTTTTAATACCCACTAAAATTAAGGGGAAAAATTTTAAATCCTAGTGTGACAATTGAGGCACAAATAAATTGAACAAATCTACAATCTAATTTGACAATTGAGACACATAAATTCCCTAACACTTTTCAATTGCTAAACATAAAAAAAAAAAACATTATCAAAGATAAAAAATTTAACAATGCTCCACAAACTCGCAATTAAAATGTGCTTCAAATTGCTCCAATATCCAATGCTCCAAATATGCTCCAAATTCCTAAACAATTGAAATTTCTTTCAATTAGTAACACTAAAAACTAAAACTATTGAGCAATTGAAAGCATAAAAAAAAGATAGAAAATAAAAAAAAATCAAATAAAAGGTAGAAAACATTACTATAACACAATGACACATACCGTTTGCAAAATGGAGGGTCTAATTACTGGCAGTGACCAAAATAGTGGCGGCAGTGCTAGAGAAAGATGAGAGATAAATAAAGATGTAAAATGGAGAAGAAGAAGGAGGGCATCCAGTTTAAGCCCTATTTCGCACTTTACAAATGGATCTTACAATCTATAATGCATTTAATGAAACACTGCATTTCATTTATTTCCATTTGTAACGCATTAATGAAATGCTTCATTTCATTTCGCTCGTTATAAATGGCAAAATCCATCTATATCAATCTTAACTGAAACGATGTGTTTCATTTAAATCAAACAAATAAATTATGTTTATTTACGTACAACAAATTTACCAAAACAAAGTTGTCCTTTCTTAAAATCACTAATCAATTCAAGTAACTTCTTTCAAAAATTCGCAAGCAAATATCTGGCCTATTGTCCACTCCAACATTTTACTACTAAGATATTGCATATCGCCGCCCAATTAGGGTTGCATGTCACTGTCAAATATAAATTTGAATATCCAAATTTATTGCATATAGCCATTGCATCTTGACAATTGTTAAATATATACCTTTTACCACCAGAACGAAGAAGGCAATACTACATGAGATCCAATAGAGCCAGCATTTATATCACCTTGGTCAATGGCCTCTTTCAATCCTTTGAAGAACTCTGATCTTATATTTCTTTGATTATTACAGATGAACGACAAATGTTGGGACTTAACCATAGAGTAACAATCAACAAAAAATTGCTTAAACAACTTTTGACATTGTAAAAATATTCCTTCTTCAAATTGATCATCCTAAAATTCTCTAAAGAAATAAATTCCTGAAAGATACCCTCATTTCTTGGGACAAATTCTATGATATCCTCTAAATGGAATATCCTCTTTCAACGTCTTCTCCATATGGAAAAAGTAATTAGTATTGCAATGGAAGATAAGCGTGTGTCATATGCAATCTTTTTAATTGACCAAAACAACGCTGAACTATAATATATCACCCATTTTCTAAGAGTCAAAATCACCAACAATTGAAGCAGCCACTTCATCAACTGTGGAGTACTATATGTATGTGCATCAAATGTCCGTCTTCAAACAAGACGCAATGCAAACTACTCAGATGGATTGGTCAAATGGTCACAAACTCTTCTAAATGATTTAGCAAGTACATTAGGTTCATTAATCATAGCCATAAGATCATTTGTTAATGATTCATCGAAACCATTTCGTAAATCATTCAAACCGAATAAGTAGCAAACTTAAAATAATTACTTTATTTAATTTTTTAATGGAATATTAAGTCCAACTAATCAAAGAGTTACCTGAAATGACTCCTCTAATTATTTGTCTGGCATCATATATATATATATATATATATATATATATATATATATATATATATATATATATATATAGTTATGCAAATTTAGACATCTTATCATCAATAGGTAGGAGCATTCCAATACGATGGAAATTTTGACCACTTAGAATAAATTGGGGATGCCCAAGATCATCATTAACATATCTATCAATTTTGCCTCCAATATATGTAAAAGAGAACATGCTATTATATGCACGTATATTCTCCAAAAAATGCTTCCCACATGAGCCTAAACCATTTATCAATGACCACAGCGGGAGGCCTTCGTGAGCGAGAGTTGAACTCAACCCTTACAATAACAAATTGAAAAATCTGGACTTTCAGCACTTGTGCTTTTGTTGGCACGCTCGCCAAACCATAACAATGCACCACAAAATAAACAATGGAACACACAATCTCCATTGTCAAAATAAGCTAATAGAATACTACATATTAGTCAAAGTGTTCGACTAAATATGAAACTTGGTTTAGTAGGTGTAAAAAGATAAACGCAACTTCGTGCTCACTTTCATCATAAATTGCATTTACCAAACTTAGTTTAATCAATTCAGCTAGAGTTTCATTATATCGCATCATCGAATCATTACTGGAATAAAAAATATAGTAATTCAATTTGTTGTTTATAAACCTACCATTATTTATGGGATATAAAATTCAAAACAAAACAAATACTTAGAAAAGTTTAAAAAAAATCTTCTAGATTAATATCCTAAGTAAAATGTAAGTTCAAATTTGTGTTAATTCTAAATTCACTATTTGTCTATTGCATGTAGATTAACAAAACTAATCATTAATTAGTGAGACATAACTCATATTGTCTTAAGGATAAGCAATGTATCACTAAAAAATTCGCTTAACAAATTTCACGGTAATTTTTTCATAGCATACAATATATAACACAAATATAAGATTGACTTTCCATCATTATCAAATATCGTTAGTTTCTTGTTCTGCCTTAACCGCTAATTCTTCAAGATCTATACACTTTGCCACCCACAATATGGAATAAAGAACTTTCATGTGCTTTATAAAAGAATACCCAACAAACTCACTTACTCAAATACAAAAAATACTAAATCTCATAGAAGAAGGTTGCAAATAAAAGCAAATAGTAAAAGCTATTTCAGGAAGAACATCATTGAGATCCCTAAGATCAATATCATTAAAGCTAACACCTGGGCTCTGTCTAACACCATTCATCACATGTCCTAAAATTAAGCAAACATGGAAAGTATTTAAATCAAACACATCAAACACATAACAAAAAAATTAAATAGTCACTACTAATTTGACATGTCAATTTAGTGAATTGATTATCAAAATTACAAGAAGTTAATTGTTCACCATTTTGTAACATACTTGAGGCCTTCTTATCTCTAAGTATATTGAGTCTATTTGCCCTCCCAAATTTGGCCATTGCTTTAAATAATGATTTGCCTAACATTCCATCCATCTAATTAAACAAAATGATGTTAACAAAAAAAAAACATTGGTCAATATTTTTCTTATACACATTCATTTAAACTAAATAAAATTGATCAAAATAACAAATTTTATTAAAAAAACAACAAATAAATTTGTTTAAGAGTCAAATATGCTAAATACTTTGGAATTTGTAATATATAGTAACCAAACTAATTATTTTAAACTAGCTACATCAATATAATCTTGTAACTTTATTTCCATATGTTTTATTTATAAAATGGAAAATTTAAGAGTTATGTATACTACCATTGTCATGTTAATAATGCAAAAAACAAAAAACATATATTTATGAACCTTTTTCAGAAAAACAATGAATGAAAGCAACATCAATTATTTATTGTGTCCTTTACATTACACCTCCATCTTTTTCCTTACTTTGAAATTTTTATATATGGATACTTAAAAAAAATAAAAATATTCAACACCGCATATTTTTCCATAATAATTCTCATTCTGGTGTTTCCCTACGTCTAACTATTGATATAGAAATGGTTGGCAATAAAATTGCAAACATAAAATTTTTAGTTGGCAAAGTGCATAATATTCATTAAATTAAATATTAGTTAAAATGTACAAAAATATGCTAACTATGAACACAATTGCTACAATCTACGTTGTTGCACAAAAAAGGCTAAAGATTCATAAAGAATAAAGCCATTCAACATGATAATACCTGTCCAACCATTTATGCCTACTCCTATCCTAAGTTTTTCATAAACATAAATCAAAATCTCAAAATAAGACTTTTATTGCAACCATCCTTAAATTTAAAAGCTACCAAATAAAGAGTCTAAGTTGCACTTAATGCCCACTACAAATGAAAAAGGTCAATCCAACTTTACTTTCACTGTCTTCAATTTCTTATGCCAAGAAGAGGTGTTAGCCTCATTGAATTCCATCTCCAAGTTCCTCTTCATAGGTGTTATCCCAATCATTGTGGATTAGGAACAACTCTTATTCTCATATGATATAGTAGCTTTCATAACTTTAGGCACAAAGTTCTGAAATTATATAATAAATAAGTACCTTCATAGCAAAATCTATGGTTCACAAAACAAATCATTGCTCATTAATGTCATAAGACCTTTGACTCATTAGATTCAAGGTCAACAACATTTGAAAGAGCCCAAAGTAATCGTTAAGGAAAACACAAGGGCAAATAATGCCTACATAAAAAGAACAAAATCAAGTCATAATTATTAAATCAAAACGAGTAAAAGACAGTTTATTTAATACCTTATTTGGTGTTAATTTGGCCTCATTCAAGTAGAACGTGCTGAGGATTGTCTTGTCATCACAAATTCTTTTAATAAGAAAGGTACCATGATACTATTTGGTGAGACAACTTTTGTCTCCACCTTGAAAAGCATATTCTTAATCAGCTTAGTAAAATCAAATGGATAAGTGTTGCTATGAACACTCTGCACAACAATAAACCATCAAACATTTATGCGAAGCAAATTATTAATATCAATGAACAAAAAAATAAATTAAATAACAAAGTGGAAAGGTAAAGGCCAATACGTTAGGTGACTTCATGTACTCAACAAACAATTTTGCACATGACTTCCTGGAATAGCTAGCTGCATTCCTTTTTAAATATAACAAATATTGTTATCCTAGTTGAGTATTCAACCTCAAATTTTAGCTTAAACCTCCAAAGCAAATGAGGATTAAAAAAATTATATTAACTAACAAAATTAAATAAAGAGAACTAAACACAAAATTTACCATCAAGAAAAATATAGTGGAAAAAGTGTCATGGCCACATGTTGAACACATGATAGTTACAAAAATCACAATAATACATACCAGATTCAAGGACTACACTTCTCCCATACCTACAAGACGTATATCATCATAGGCCTTGGTCCACAATAGTCTTCACAGTGTCCATTATCACAAATGATCTAGCCTACACATAAAAGACATAAAATGAGCCTCATTATAACAGGAGCAAAGACATAAAAAATTTATGTAGAAAATGATTATGGTTTGAATGAAAAAATATAAAATAAAAAATAAAAACAATGGTCTCACATCTTTGTGGTCAATAAGACCTTCAATGGAGCCTATTGGAGTGATTTTCATGAAATCATCCTCGACACTCAACCTAGAGGAATTTGTCAACTTAACCAAGTTTTGAGAACTAATAAAGCTACCATGGAAATGCTATATGGAAAATTAGAATAAAAAAAGTGAGATGAAAAGAATCCTAAACCCTAAGCCTATTACCAAAAAAAAGGTGTTTTAATAACAACCTATTACGAACTAAACAACTTTAGCTATGTCTAGATTGAAAAGAATCCTCGATGCGTACATCACATTTTGAATTCCTATTTTTCCTAATAAGATGGGCCCAAGGTAGTAAATGTTACTCATAGAATATATGGAACAAACTTAAAAGTATGCCTAAAAATATTACCATGAAATCTCTTCATTTTTGCAAATTGTGTCACAACAATAGGAGCTCAGCTCACCTTTCTTAATAAATGATTGGACTTTATCGACATATTCCCCAAATAAGGCACAATCCAATTTCAAACCGCAATCAATAAATGATAACCACATCACATACGAATAAAACAAAAGTCATGCAAAATAAGAAGTTTTACAAAAATCAACATTTTAGATGTAATTTCCAAAACAATCATCTTTGAAGCTTTTCCCTCTCTCTCATACTCTTTCAGTTAGAAACTCTATTCAACAATCCAATAACATCTTCATATCCATAGAAACACAACACAATATTAATATTGAGACACATTACACTTAGGATGGACAGTACAAAAATAAATAAATAAAAACTAACTAACCAATCAAATAATCATTAGTGCTGTTAAGAACCTCACAAAAAGGAGTTACAATAACACCAAATTTAGGAATAACAGGTAACTAAGAAGGAGTAACAATTGTCTTATACTAGAACACAATCTTATAATCATATTTGGTGGTCCTATAGGACCCAAGATTAGGAACAACTATAACATAAGAAATCTTTAGCAACCTTCCTCAACTAATATATCCAAGTACTTTGAAACCAATGGCTTTCTACCAGGACATTGAATTTTATCACCCTTTAATAACAAAGAAAATAAAAGAGATTAACAACATCATAAACAATAACATATTAACTATCATAGATGAATAAATAAAATCAATACACAAAGAGTGATTACATTGTCATCCATTATAACCATTTTAATGGATCTTGCAACAGATACATTGTTATACATGGGAGGGTCCAAAATCTAACAACTCTGACTTTTAGTTTTTAGGCCTCACAATCAATACAAATAGAGGTAACATAATTAACCACAATAACCATGCTCAACACTAGATATCCAGGAACTCAATTCACACAAATAGTAAGTACAAAAATAAATAACAAGCACGGATGAAAATAGAGCACACACTTGAAACAAAGCACAATAAAAATAGCACACACTCAAATCAAACATAAAACTTGCAGCAACTCCTACAATTTATAAAGAAAAATAAGGGGTCTAAATTCAAATCTCCAAGCAAAGGGAGGGAAATTTAGCAATGTGAGATACCAACCCCAATACCAAAAAGAGTTTCATGAGATTTGCATTAAAATAAAGACATGATTTGTAATCAGAAAAATAAATTTAACCATAAATTGCAAAATATTGACCAAACCCACACAAAACACACTAATCCAAGCATTTAGGAACCTCCACACAATGCCAGGCATTATGGAGATGAGCCCTATTAGAAGGGTCTCATTGTGTAGCATTAAATGCATCCTGAACGCATGAGTGAGAAGGAATGATGAGTAGAAAAACAAACATTATCACCATTTAACATAAGATAAATACAACATGTATTACTCAGGAAAAATGATAACTAAAAACCTAGTTCAACACTTGCCAACTAATTTACAATTAGCAAACAAATCAAATGAAAAACATCAAAAGTAAAAAATAAAAACTCAAATAAATGACAAAGGAAGAACCAACAGACTCATTCCAACATCATCAACAATTTGACCAACCATTGAATTTTTTTTTTCTAGAAATACCTAGACATTGAAGACTGAATGGAGACTTATATCCAAATACACTCTTAAAAGAAAAATAAAAACTTGTAGAGCTTAAAAAACAAAGGATGTGAAAATTAATTTTGACAATAGCAAAAATAGTCTTTAATAGGGATTATGTCCCTTGTTGAATAATTGTTGTTGAAGGAAATCAATTTTTAGAGTCTCTATACTACTACAAATTAGGAGTCTCATGACACTCCCCTTGAGGTGGTTTAAAGAAATGGTCGTTCGCTTACCATCAGATTTAACATTTCCCTGTTGTGAGAAGCGTCGCGCTTGCCTCCCTCAATCCTAGTGAATTTTGGCGCTTTTCCTCCCAGCCTATCCCAGGCACGCGTCAATCCCTTCCTTTCTCAGTGATTTTTCTCTACTTAATCTTCAAACCCTTGCTCTCTCTCCATGCCAAAATCCCTAAATCTTGGTGCGAGCCTCAAACCCCTTCAAAATCTTTAATCACTGCTCTCGCTCCCCACCTCATCCCAAATCCCTGAGTGAGTTAAATCCTAAATCTCCTTATTTGAAAGCTTTGCGATGAACCAAATCCAACGCTCAAGAAGCTTGACACCGTCATGCGCTCGCCATTGTCGACATTGTGGAGGAAGCCTCCCATTCTCGCGAGAAATCATGGTTTCTCGGAATCTCGCACACAACGCACAATCTCGCGAGCCAGTCAGACCAGTTAGCGGGACTCGAAGATCGAGAGGACCTAGTTCACGAGCCAATCAGACCGCCTCCAAGCGGAACTCCAAGGTGGCGAGGAAGTGGGGACTCCTGGCGAATAGTGAAGCAGGTCTCCTGATACAAGCCTCCACCTAACATCGAAAAGGTCTGCCTCTCGCTTCAATTTCCACCTTCTCAATTGCATCTCATTAGTTGAATTGCATGCTATAGCTGACAAAGAATCACATATATTATTCCTCAAAGTACAACTAGAAGAAGGAAGAAATAGAAATGAAATTAGACTGAGAATGCTACCCCAAAAAAAAAAAAATGGGCTAGAAACTAATCCCGTTTTGTTCCATGCAACATCAACACTCCTTTCTCTAAGGAATGAAGAAAGTTCCTTGTTGACTATCAAAATTTCACACTCTTGAAAGAAACCAAGGGTTTAGCAATTTTAGTTGGGAAAAAAGAAGAAATCAAAACAACCTGCTAGAAGTTCTGAGAAATCTTATCAGATCAAGTTGTTAGTGATGAATTTCTGTGGAAGTGACAAAGGTAAGTTAGAAATTTGATCTCATCATAGTGTTAAAATATGTCTAATTTCTTCATCATTCTTGTAGTGTAAGTCTGAGCCAACCAAATCTGGAATCAAGAAATGGGAAATATGTAACTCTATCACCTTATTAGCACTAAGTTGCTGAATTTTAAAGTTGACCATTGAGATTTATGTACATATGTCTAGAATTTGATTAGAATATAGTGATTGGTGGTCTTTATCAACTTGGACATTGGTTGTTTGGTAGCTCTGCAATTTGTCTTTAGTATTGCTTTCTTTCATATGGAAGATCAAAATCATGTTAGGGGCATTCTGTGCATCAATAATAGAACAACAATTAATCAAGTATGATATGAAACATTAGCATTTCATTGTCTTACAAGTATAATATGTTTATTGTTTATTATTGGTGTGTTAATTTGTGCACTACAGCTTGATGCAAGGGCCAAGGAAGCATTTGATGTGGCCTAGGCAATATATGAGCATTCCATGCTCCTCAGAAGACACCTGAAACACTTGTTGAGAACATGAAAGTAAGCATGCTACTCCAATGCTCTTATTATTCTTCCTTCTTGCTGGATTTTTTAACGTATTTGATCGTTACTTGTGTGATAAGATCTTATTCTAAAACACATTCATGTTTCATTTACTGGATTTTAAACATAAAGAGTGGAAGGAGAAATAGAAAGATTGAATTACAACCTTTTCAACGAGGAATTTAACACGGGGATGTTGGTCTTTGTACATTCTGTTAAACTAGTTTAGAGAAATTCAAATGGTTAATGTCTGTTACACTACCTTGAATATATTGCTTGGTGCTGAGCATGCCCAGTAGTAAGTAATTCATTAATTAGAACTCTTCCATAACTTGGCAAAATGACTTAGGATATGCAAACATTTTAAATAAGACAACAATTTAGCCTTGGCTTTTCCCCTTTGTATTTGCACTTGTTTTTTTTTCAGAATGATTGTAGTTTTGTTGATCATATAATAGTGTAAATTTGCACTTCTCATATTATATCATGCTCATGAATTGAGAAATGAGAACAATATATGCTAGTGTGTGTAAAATTAAATTGAACTTATCCCATAAATGAATTTGATTGTTGTCTCTGAGTTTGGTTATATCCCATAAATGAATTTTTCTTTCAGTTTTGGTATAGTAGGTACAAAGTTTTTTCTTTCTGTTTTCCTTCCCTAAATTAAGAATAAGTAGAAAACAAGGCAAATAAAAGATGTGGACTTGATAGGGCCCTCCTTACATATTAAAATTTAAAAACTTTGATTCAATGTAGGACTTAAAATTGTATGGTTTCAGAAGTTTCACAAATGGTTGCCCACTAGCATTAAAATCAGTGTGTCACAATAACATTGTACTCATATTGATTCATACCCCTTTTTGTTCATTTTTTCTCTCTACTTTTTCCCTCTCTCCTATGTAAAACTTAAATGTGGGAGAAACAATTCATGTACAGTTCATTTGCAGGTTACGGACAACCATTTAAGTATATTGGCAAAGCAGCATATGGAGACACATTTGTGAAAAGTAATGCTGACAAAAGTAAGATGTGTATAATTTAGCTTGACTTGTAGGAAAAGAATATAAATGTTCATAGCTTAAACATAGATGTGTATAAATATTCATAGCTTGAGTTGTAGGAAAAGAATATAAATCTATTTCATATTTGCTATATGATTGAATTTTTAGGATGTTTGAAAGTAATTCTTACTTGATGAAAGTAATTATAATTAGAATTATGGAAAAGAATATGGATTTTTTTTTTGTATTTTTATAGTTAGGCGGTAACCGCGCAATATTTTTTGGAATTTAGGAGCAATTTTTCGGGCGGTTGTATGTCCTGAACATGCTTAACCGCCGCTATGGTGCAAGAACATTTTGCAGTTATTCTAGTGGTTGCTGAAATCGTCTATTGGGCCTAGCACGGTCGTAACCGCCGTGAGTTGCATATTGCGGCTTTACCGCCGCTAAAGGTAAAGAGAACCGCCACGATTTTCCTTTTTCTAGTAGTATATGTTGATGTGCATTTTTGGACTTAATGTGAGAATCCCTTTTATATCATATTTTGTTATGTCTTTGGCAGGATATTAATGCAATTTAAGTACTTGACCCATATATACATATGTATACCTTCGTTTCTTATGCATAAAAGCTTGAAAATATGTCCTATAGGGGGTGTTTGTTGGTGTGGAAATTGATACACGAAAATCCATTAAAGTGCATGCCATGTGTTTGACAAAATTGCTAAGGGAGGCTAAGTGTTGATTTGGGGTTTGTTTTACATTTTCACACCTTTGGGGCATTGAAGTATGAGTAAAATGGTGCATTGTAGGCTATTTTGTAGGATTGGTGAAGGAAGTGATGTTTAAATAAGGATCGTGACTCATAAACATTAATTTTGGATGCCAAAAGTTCATGCCATTTTGGATGCCAAAAGTTCATGCCATGAGCCATTTTCATGCCCTCTATTTTTATTCTTTCGGTTGTTGCTGTAATTTATGGTTTGGAGGGGACAAAGGGGTGAAAATATAAGGGTCTTTAGTTTGAGTTTTTAGTTTTCAGTTTTCATTTTCAAGTTTTGAGTTCCAGAATTTATGAAGGAAAAACTGAAAATTAAAAAGATTTATGTTGGGTTTTTAGATACATGTGCAGAAAATTTCTAACTCTTTAGTCTTGTATTTCTTGAATACTTTTAGCACTTTTCTAGCCATTTCGAGGGCTGCCGTTGTAACGCCCATGACGAGGCAGGAGTGATTGCGTGCAAGACACAGACAATGAGCGGCTCCTGGCAAGTCTTTAGCGGAAGGGTACATGAATGAACCGATTACACACCAGAATGAGAGGATCCTTAGACTTATAGGTATGGGACTATGGTAAGGATGGCTTATATGAATTGATTGGTACTACCTATGCCAACAAGATGCATCTTTCTTTGGTAGCCCATCATGAAAGAACTCCAGGTTAAGCGTGTTTGACTTGGAGCAATTTTGGGATGGGTGACCTCCTAGGAAGTTTTCTCAGGAAGCGTGTGAGTGAGGACAAAGCACGTTGAAAGACCCGTGTTGATTTGTGGGGACAATGGTCAATCCATAAAGTAGGAGGGATGTTACAAATGGTATCAGAGCCTACACCTCTCCTAGTACCTGTGTTCCAGGGATGAATGGTAGCCCATCACGAAAGAACTCCACAGTAAGTGTACTTGACTTTGAGCAATTTTGGGATGGGTGACCTCCTGAGAGTTTTCTAGGAAGCATGTGAATGAGAACAAAGCACGCTGAAAAGACCCGTGTTGGTTTGTAGAGACAGTCATCAATCCATAAAGCAAGGGATGTTAGAGCTGGAGTGCTAAAAAGAATGGGCTTAGGGGGCTTTTTATGTAGAAAAAATAATGTATGAGGGTGGGAATTAGGTAATCAAACATAGAAATTTAATTGTGAGTTATGATTCTTTAGGTGTATGCTTAAGAGTTGTGTTCTTTTCATGACATTTGAGGAACTAAATGCTGGAAAATTTACTGGCTATTGATATTTCCATTTACTGGTTGTTAAGTGTAGCCCTCTTCGTAAGAAAGCGCATCCATCTTAAACTTTTTGACTTCATCATTCATGAGTCACAGGCGAGGTGCGAGTATCTGGCCTTTGAAGGCTCTTTCTAGTTACAGTGATTGAGATTTAATGTATGTTGACGAAAAGGAGCAAATGGCAGTGATTGTTCAGGACAACTTCTTGGTCTTGTGCAAGAATAATGACAAGAGACGACACCACCGGCCTTGCAAATTGGATATGTCCTACAACTTTAGGAACGCCAACCATTGCTCAAATCTAACGTTGATGGAAATCATCTTCAACAACCTCAAATGCAAGTAATGACATTCACATCCTCAAACAAGCCTAATTTTAGGGATCACATATTGGAATACATAGGTCAATAGGTTGGGCAAGTGAACTCGAATTTCAGAGGTGCATTGTTCTTTGGCACGTTGCTATGGGTATATGTTATTACTTTGATGAAATTATAGAAGAAGATGAAGTGCATCCAAAATATTCAGAGAGCAAGAATTTATCGGATTATATGTTTTAACTTTTCCTCAAGTGTCAAAACATGCTGCCAGGAGGGTCGGACTAGTGATCCTTCAAGACACATGTTATGAGACCATCAACTTTTTACGTTTAGAGAATGTGCCTTTGTCAAATGCTGGCGAAGCATATGAAAGGTTACTTCAATTCCATCCTCAGCCAGGGGTTCCAGTCGACGATCAATCTATGCTGTCCCATGCGCAACTAGCAGGACCTCTTGGCACGTGACAGGAAAATGCAGAGGTTCTTTGCCGAGTTGTAGGAAGAGATGCTCAGCTTTGCCTGCGCTAATGGAGTGGGAATAGCCATGCTCAACACTTCCAAGAGGGTGAGTTGCTCTTAGGTGTGGCTCCTCAGGCTCATTTTGGTGTCTTGGATCAATTTATGGTAACTGAAGACCACCAAAACAATCAACTGATGAACACTCAAAATGAAGCACTGCAAGGAAGTGGGTTGTAGGTCAATCTCAACATGACATCTATTTCAGAAATTGAACATGTGCCATCATCTTAATAATTAGCTTTGCAGTGAAATTGGGTTAATGTAATTTGTTTGGTGTGTATATTTCCTTTTTTGGACTAGATGTGTATTTTATCAAGAATGAAACATATATTGCTAATGAATTACTTCATGGCTAAAGGTTAATAGTCCATCACACATTAATTATTTATTTGTTTTTCGTATCCAATAATTAGTAATTAGTGGCTAAGGGAAGAGAGTTCAAGCGATGACGTGGCCTCCCATATATATATATATATATATATATGGAATTTTTACCCATTTAAAATAAAAAATCATTAATTCCGCAAATAAATGGAAAAATATTAATTATGGATATGAACCGTTTTTTATGTGCGTGAATACGCTAGGCCCTCCATGTATTGCAAATAGGCATGAATACGCAAGGGTCCCTTGCGTATTCATGTTTTAATTGAATACGCAAGAGAGCCTTGCGTATTCATGCCTATTTGCAATACATGGAGGGCCCTAGCATATTCATATTCACCTATATATTTGCGTGAATATGCGCTTCTCTTCTCAATCTTTCCTTTTCCTCACTTTCACTTTCAAAGAGATTTTTTCACCATGGCAAACAATTTTTACCGCTTGGATGATGTTCATATTTCCGCCAAGCTTGATAGCCAGGTATTTTGTCTCTTTGTTAGTTTGCTTTTATTATTTCCTTTTTTTAATTTGAAGCCAGGTAGTTAGTATCTGTTTAGTTTAGTTTTGGGACTTGATTGTCAAGTTTTCTCTTTATCAGTTTAGTTAATTTTAAGTTAGTTTTGTTTATGGACCGGTATTATCTTTATTAGTTTAGTTAATTTTAAGTTAGTTTAGTTTAAGAGAATATGTTTAGTTTAATTTGTTTACTTGATTGCTAAGTATTCTCTTTATTAGTTTAGTTAATTTTAAATTAGTTTAGTTTAAGGGAAAAGTGAAGAATGTTATATTTGGATAAGAAGCTTGGGGCATTTTAACTTTATTATTCTAATAATAATGTTATGCACTTTATTGGGATTTCACTATATTGATCGGAATGCATATAATATAATTTAGTTTAATAGCAAGTTATCTAACAATTAGTTTAGTTTAATGTCAACTAGGGGAATATCAATTAAATTTGTATAACTTTAATAATTCAATTACTTTTAGGTGGATGATATACTCTGCTAACAATGATAGTTTTTTTTTTGCTTTTTATTTTATTAAATTTATAAGTTTAATATCAAACCACCAGTGAACTTTTAATTAAAAATAAATTAGTTTAGGATTTACGATAGTAAAATTTAAAACTTTAGAATCTATATATTTAATTAATTTAAGATAGTGTGTTTAAAATTAATATTGATGACTAATTTTTTAAGGTTTTGTTTTTTTTTAATTATGGATTGATATTTAGTGACATATTTATTTCATTTATGCAGCCACATTAAGTATTGAATCTGAGGCATTGTGGTGCACTGGCACCCATGCTCACATGGAGTATTATCTACGGAAGCAATGCTTTGGGAGGTTGCCAACTTTGGCAACTTCCACTAGGACTCAACACTCATTAGTGCATTGGTAGAGAGATGGTGTTCGAGACGCACACATTCTATCTTCCATATGGAGAGTGTACTATCACTCTCTAGTGGCGTTGGAGCTAGGGCTGAGGGTTGATGGTGACGCAATCATTGGCTGCATGGGGCATGGGAGAAATGACACCAGGAGAGCATATGGGATATCTGCTAGGATTTATTAGGTGTGGTCCCTAAGCAAGAGATCGACATTGTCTTATGTCAAGCTGACTTGGATTAAGAACACATTCAAAGATGAAGACTTTCCCATTGATGCATCTACATAGTAGTCTAGCGATGGACAAAGGCATACTTGTTACTGTTGATTGGAGGGTTCTTGTGTGGACAAGTCATCCTTGCATGTTCATCTTAAGTGGTTGCCCCTACTACGGGATTTCAGAGTGACAAGGGGCTACAGTTAGGATCCACGGTCCTGGCATGTTTATATCACAGCCTTTGTCGAGTTGTGAAAGAATCGAGTTGCTATCTTTGCAGTGGTGCACAGCCTTATTGCCTGTCATGGGCATATTATTCAATCCCCTCACTACACCCTAGACTCGATCGAGGGCTTACATTTCCACTAGCCTTGAGGTATACATTTTATGATGCCAATCAATTATTTGTATATTCGCTTTGACATCTGTCTATTTGAATGTCACTAATTAGTAACTAGTTTTTTATTTTAGTGGGGCGAATTGGGGATTCCATTAGGGATGCTCGTTGTTTGGTGGACTTTAGGGCACATCTTGATGCCATACCCATTGATAGGTAAATGACACTAAGTAATTTAATTATTTAAATTCCTTCTTTTATGGTTATGTAGAAAGTTTAACTTAAATTGTCAATTATTGTAGTTTCATTGGTCAACATATGAGGATGCGAATGTCGTTGCTATCACAGCAACCCATGTGCATGGAGGTATTGGTGTGTGGGCTTTAGTTACGGCACTCATTTGCTTCAAGATTGTGGAGTGGCACCAATGAATCATGTCATGCGACAATATCAGTGTATGCAATATATTCCACATGTCATGTTAAATATTGATAGACTGTATGCACAAGATGGTCGTGGTAATGATAAGGTATGGTGGCCAAAGAAGCATGCAGAGTACCATGAGTTTTGGGTTACGTGTGAGAGCGCATCGTGGTGGGACTCACACTGGAGATAGTCTTCCATCTATAGAGTATCTCAGGTGGTATTCAGGGATTACATGGAGGTTTTTATCTCTGACTCGCATTTGCAAGACCCTCATCTATCTCAAGTGTCACAGGAGCTACCACCCAATGCAAGCCTAGCACCTTTTGTGCCCTAGGCCATGGATGCTCCAGATCAACGATGGTAATGGCGTCATGCCTATGCCGGTACCCATGCTTCCCAGGAGAGACCCCACAACCATGGAGATGGTGCAGGTGGAGGTGACAGAGATGGTGGAAGTGGTGATGCGGATAGAGGAGGTGATGGTTGGGATGACGATGCGGAGTGAGGAATGGAGGTGATGGAGGTGATGGACATGATGGGGGTGGTAGACATGACGGAGGGGTAGTGGTGGTGGGGATATGGATATGGTGGAGGGGTGCCAGGGATGGGGGAGGTTCTTATAGGGGTGGAGATGGTGGAGGGGATGCATGGGGAGGGAAATGAGGCAGATGGGGGGCTCCTATTGCTACACCCCACTATGGATGACTTATTTGAGGGTGGCATTAGCCAGCAGGAGTTTGATGATATGAGTCCTTCCTCGATGCTCCCATGCCCCCTCACTCTGGAGCGGTGCGTCTCTGGCCATCGATTAGAGATGGATCTGAACATGTCCAGCTATGACTATTAGAGATGAGCCTTATAGGATTCACACCTTCCGACCCCATCCATCAGAAGCATTAGCCTAGCCAAACATCGGCACCATCCACACCCCATGTCCTCATCGAGGAGGAGGAGGAGGAGGAGGAGGAGGGAGGAGCAGGAGATTGTTCTTAAATGCGAGACTTACACGTCGGGTTCAACTTAGCATTGTCATTCAAGGTGTGAACTCCCTTTATAGAGAGAGGGATGGGTGAATGATTAGTTATTTTCCTATTGTATTATGTTTATGTACTTAATTTTAAATGATGTGTAAAGTTTTGTATTTAAAGCTTGTGTACTTAATATTCTTATTTAAATGATTTGTAAATATTTATATTTAAAACTTTTGTATTTTGTTTATTTACTGAATCTTAAATTATGTGTATTAAAGGAACTTAAACAAAGGAACATGAAATTCACATTAGTAAAAGAAGAAACATAGTTGCGCATGAATATGAAACTGACATTAATAAAGGAACCGAAACATAGTTGCAAAATACAATCTAACACATGAACAAACATAATCATAGTAAATTCAGTCATGCCGGAATGAGGATGAAGCTAGAAAGGCTAGGCACTTTCTTCCTGGTATGACCTTCATTTCTACACAGCCCACATTGCTTTGGTTGGCCCATCTCAACTTCGTCCATTTCATTGCGAATTCTTGTGGAAATTGGACGACCCTCACTAGCTCTTTTGAGGGTTGGATTAGGCCTATAGAGCCCACGTATGCAAGCCAGAATGCTCGTTGGAAGGGTGTGAACTCCAATTTATAGACCATGTTTACCCATTCTATACTATAAACAGGATGAGTAAAAGACCCTCACTCAACTCATGCAGGCATGACATACCATAATAGCATGGCGGCATAGGTAATGTAATGCCTGGAAGGACTCATAGTTGCATCATCACTCTCCCAAATGCACCTTATTGTCCGTGATATGCTCTCCTTTCTGTAACCAAAACAAAATCATATCTCATGCATGGTTCAGAAAAGGCCTACCCCTCCCACGCTGAAATGAACAAGCAGTGACAGGTTGAACCCAAAATCGCCCTGAAAGAAACGGATGGAACCAATAAACCTCCGAAATTGGTAAACTGGGCAAAGCTGGACTGGCCAAAAAATCGGTTTGAACCTTTTTTTTTAAATGCAAAATTTCATTATTTTGGGTTTTTTAAAAATAAAAAACTAAAATATCATATTCCTTAATTTTTTTTTCTTTTCTAATATGGGAAGTTGTAACTTGAGAGATTTGATCCATATGGATAATGTTTATTTTAATTAAGAGATGAATTATGTTATGTTCTATGGGTTTTGTTGATGCCTAATTTAATTTTTAGTTATTTTATGACATATATTTTATTTTGTATTTTTATATATTTATATAATTACATGTTTTATTATATACCCGTTATATCCCGATTGGACTCCTGATTAACCAGTTTAACGTTCTAACCTTTTAATCCTTGCCCTCTTTCAATCCTTTTCCAAACCTTGATCTTGTGTGAATGGGGTAGACATTTTGTACAAGTATTGTTTGTTCTTATCAATCATTTGCAACACAAACTGTGACCTTCTTTGTCCCCTACAATTTGAGCTGATTCTACTCCCCTTTTCAACAAATAATTTAGCAAGACGAAGTAGGTTTTCTTCCCTATGATAGTAATTGGAAAATTGCGGTACTCTTCATCACAACATATACATTGGACAAATTGGTTGCCATATGGCCAAACCGATGGCCCTCATCACACTAGGCCCATTTTTCACGTGGAATTTGATTAGCCCACTAACACATATCAGGATCCTTACCCCTCAGGAGCCCATAATAATACACAAAGTCTACATGGGTCTTTGAATATACCACATTTATAAGAACTCTTTTGACATCCTTATTCTTAAATCGCAAGCAAAGTTAGAGGCAATGTGTCGAATGCAATATACGTGATAGGCCATCAAGGGTGCCCCATACCCTTTACCTCTATAGCTGATATGATTAACCCATGCCTCAGAAACAATGAGAATACCTTCTTGAGACGTCACATGTTGTCAAAGATTGGTCTAGAAAAAGACCATGCTTCTTTTGTCTCCCTCAACCACAGCAAAAGTGAGAGGCAAAATATGAGTTATCGTCCTACACAATAGCCATTAATAGCATGCCTCCATATTTCCCATACAAGTGAGTTCCATCAATTGAAATAAATGGTGTGCACAATTTGAATGCCTCGATGCATGGTGGAAATGACCAAAATACATGGTGGAACATTGAACATCTATGATTAACAATATCACCCACATAATATGGCTTTGTCAATAAATAGACCATTATACCTAGCATTTCAAAGAAAATATAACAATAAATAACGTCATAATTAATAATTAATCCACTTAACCGTAATGTAAAATAATTTAATCTTTAGTATTACATAAAAAGAATAAACTAACAATTTAACTAATTCACAATAACAGTTAATTAATTTTATGTTGAATACTGTTAAACTATCCTAAAACTTACAGGTAACAAACATTAAACTAAACTAACAAAAAAAATACTAATTAGTAACTAATTAATATTAAGCCACCCAATAACTAATTAATGTTAAGCCAAAATTATTAGTAATTACATTAATTAATTTAAAAATAAACTAATTAGTAATTACCTAGCATATAATACTACACACCTTGCAACCACCTCTATCAATGTATGATTCTTCACAATTCCCATAAATCTTAGCAATTGCTTTATGTTTTGCAATCCATACCTTCCTGATGAAATATTAAACTTGAAAACTGACTAACATGTCCCTGACTCTCTAATGGACACTTTTGGATTAGCCTCAACCATGGAAAGATATTGGTGCAAATAATATTACTATCTATTTGCGATGTTGTTCAATAACATAATCATACCCACACATTTGTCTTCCATTATACTTTCTGGACTTTGCATACTTGCCTTTCTGCGAAATGTAAAGCGTATGCTCCAATTACACCCATTGCTAAACTTCAAACACTTGCACTAGTATTTTGTTTGACCAAACTCGTAAACCTTGAATTGGACTTTTCTTCTGATACTATAATTCTTGATTACAAATAACATAGCTTCCTTGTCCTGAAATTGTTGCCCGACCTCAAACTCACCTTCACCTCCTACCACTCCCATAGTAGGCCATGCGAAGCTATTTTCAGGCATTACATCCAAGTTTATTGAAGAATAGTGACTTGGAAGTTCTTGTGATACGAACTGAGACTGGGTCTCACCCATAAGTTGAACTGCGTATCACGTGTTTCCTCATCACTATACTCATTACCTTCCTGCTAATACAACCCCAGCTCTTCTTCCTCTTTCTTCATTCCTATGATCTACATGAAAGTCGAAACTCGCAATAGGTACATGTCTAGTTGATGGCTCTGATCTTGCACCACCACCAGTCTGCATAGCTAGGACTATGAACTTGTGGATCTTGGGCCACTTCAGGATGTGTAGAACCATGTTGCTCTGGGTTTCATTAGCTGCCAATGTATGAAGAGAGAACAGCAGAGCTCAAATCACAATCTTCTAGAACGATGAAAATTTCCATTACTTTAACCTTTGAGCTGGAATTTAAACATGAGACTCATTTCATTATCACTAAATAGGAAAGCAGTTATACTTGACCACACCACCCCCAAATGCTATAGGTACTCTATAAAACATTTGGCTAATCTGCTTGTGATGGCCTATCCTCATATTTTGCCTTGTATCTCCAAAAAACTTACAGATGGACAAACAATCGCACCAAGTGGTCTTTGACTATAAAATCTCACTCCTTTATTCATTGTGTCTTCAATTCTTCTATCATAATGAACAAGTATGAACACTCGCCATTTTCTCACAAAGGCATTCCCAATGTACCACTTACCATGCTGAATCTGAGGACAAGCCAAAACCAATACACTGTGGTCCATTCTCAAACAAAGTCATGACAACCAACTTGCCCTTCAACTTCAAACCCAGCATCACTTCCCCTATGATAGGGCTGGAGAACCCCAATTATTCATCACAATGTTCAGATCCATGATGCCTGATCAACGAGGCAACTAACAGAGTCCTCTGCCAGCTTTCCTATCCTTCTTGGGAAAAATGGCACTACTCTGTTCTCCTTTCTTCCTCCGAACTCCATCCACATTTGACAACCTCGCCAAAGCCTTCACCAACAAGTTCGTCTCTTCCAAAATCCACATGGAGACCTTGGACTCCTTGGAGTACCTCAACAAGGATCCGACATGTCCTGGAAGCTACCTTACCAGATTTCAAGAAGAAGCATCCCAAATCCCAGACATTGATCCATGTTTAACTCCACCAGATCCAAATTGGATTACAATCTGGCCCTTCAAGGAGAACCTAGCCATTAACAAACCTCTGACCATACAAGAACTCCGGAAAAAGCCCTTAGTTACATCAATGTGGAAGAACTCGAGTAGTAGAAAAGAACAACAAGAAACACAAAGATGGCCAACCAAAGAACAAGGACGATTTCAGTACTAAGCCGAGATTCAACAACTACAAACCCATCAATGCCCAACCAAGCACAATTCTAAAGGAAATTCCTAGCTCGGCTCATGAAACCTCTCACAAGTGATCCTGCCCCCGAAGGCTCTGACAAAAGCAAAAAGTGTGAATACCACAATGCTCTTGGATAGTCAACCGAAGAATGCAAAGGCCTAAAAAATCAGATTGAACGCCTCATCTAAAAGGATAACTAAATTAATTTGTAGAAGAAGAAAAGAAGAAGAAGGGCTGAAGTTAGAAAAGACATAAGTCCCATCTTGTCCCTCATCTTCCACTAATGATGAATAAAGAATTTTTTAAGTGCTACACATATGTTACCCTCATATTGAACTAACTTTGACACAAAGAATTTATTATTATATTATTTTTATGATCAAATTAACTTTGACATTATATTCTTGAATTACAAGCATTTTCTTTAGGTCAAGCTCCATCATGTCCTAGCCGAGGTCCATTTTCACTCGGCCACCTGGTCGACCTCACTACCTTCTCAGCCGAGCTATGCTCCCCTTAGATATGTTTCCACTACTCCAGAATCATCTTATTCATAATCTAAATATTTTTATATGCAAGACATGTCCTCTTACATTCCATGAAGATTCCTTTCATGTAGAATTTATATCTCATATTCAATTCATTTATGATCTAACTATTCATGTGCCAAACATATTTGTATTATATATCAGGCCTACTCCAACACTCACTACTATGGCTAAAAGGCACCCAACTTCCAGTGAAAGTAAGATAGCCTCACTAGCCGTATAGCTCTAAACGACTTGGCAAGTCCACATTCTAGTGAAAGTAGGATAGCCTCGGCACTAGTGGAGTAGCTCTAAACCACTTGACAAGTCTAACTTCCAGTGAAAGTAGGAAGTCTTGCACCAGCTTAGCTTGAACCACTGGCAAGTCCACATTCCAAAGTATGACAGCCTTGACACCAGTTGAGACTTCAACCACTCGCCAAGCCTACCTTGGCAGCCAACATCTCAAACACTCCAACAAGAATTGCAAGATCAAAATGTACTCAGACCATTGCCAACACACCTGATTCTGTGGAACACCCTAGGACCAAAGTCAAGCACTTTCAGAGTTGTGCGACGATGAGGTCTCCACACCTCAGAGCATCTCAATTTAAGACATCCTCAAACTTGCTCTACACGTTTTCAAACCATGGACACTCTAACATGCACATTGGCTGTCCTGGATCTACATCCAGCTCTCCCAAAGCATAATGAAGATCTAGCTATTCTCGGCACATCAAAAGCAAAGCACAAACATAAAGCGGACATCGACCTATCACAATGACTTTAGCATCACGCTTCATAAACCCTGAGTTGCAATCCCAACTAGGTACCACAGTGTTCTTAGTCAACTTCTAATGGACATAAAACCTGACAAGCCCTGAGCTAACACCTCGGCCATGCACTCTGCCATTCTCGGCCGAGCCTTAATAATGTAAATCAGGATCCCGACTAGGTGCTTTAATCGCCCATTGACATAGGAGGAAAAGTGCAACACACACCATGTGAACATCCATGACCAATACCATCTCATAGCTAAAGTTACAACAGCTCAGCCAAATTAGTAAAAGCTCAGATCTTGACTCATTCAGTCGCCCTCAAGCAACCAAGACCATTCGAAATGGACCAAGAAATCGCTTTTGGCAAAAAGAAAGCATGAACACTACTGCCAACAGACACCCCACCTAATCAGGACTGGCTCGCCGCTTTTGATCTAATGGCTCACCGGGCGATAAGACACATCGTTATCATACTTGCATAATCAGGAATTCAAGCTCGTAGTCCTCACTTATCGCAGACCTACCTACCTCATTAAATCACTAGGGCCGATCACTTTAAATCCAATAGTTCTCACTATAGTAACTAAAAGGCGCACTAAGCAGCGCACAAGAAGTTGACTTATTCGAGCTCGGCACGCACCCTCAAAGACACACCTCGAATCATGACACATCAACATCGGATTCTTACGACCAAGCTCAAGGGCTATGTATTGGACTAAAAATATAGGCCAGACATCTCAATCCAAACCATTAGAGCTCGGACATGGGTCCTAGAAATCGACATGCAGCACTTAATCCCCCATAGATTCTTCCCAAATTTAGTTGAGGATATCTCCTAAATCCCATACAGGACTCTCTATATCTCTTATTATATCATGTCATTATTGCATCATATCTCATATATTATGTCATATATCCTACAAATCCAGAATATCTACTAAATTCAGGAATATCTCCCCATTCAGGGTAGATTATCCCCTAACTAATCATGGATCACCTCACACTATATAAGGGCTTATTACATGCTATTCTTTACTACTCTATGCCTCTTTCGTTCATGACTTGAGCGTAGAGTGTCTTTATAGACATCAAACCCCGCTTGCATGGACGTTGGAGCTACTTGCACCTTTAAGGACATTTCCAGGTAATAACAGTACCCATTATCAAGAAATAAACCATTGGCCCACAACTTATCATTCTAAGAAAGGAATATGATTTGGAATTGAATTCCTTATTTGTTATTACTACCTTATTTGGGCATTGTGGTAGTAATATCATAATTCATAATCATTTTTTCAAAAAAGCACAATGATTACATATTACAAAACAACACAATAGGGCCTATTTTTGTAATTGTGAGAGACTTCAACACTAATATTTTTTTGACAAGGACCAATTTGTCCTTCAAAATGAAATGTTAAGGACCTATAGTGTCCTATTTTTGTAATTGTGAGGGATTTCAACACTAATATTTTTGTCAGGGACTAATTTGTCCATTAATGAAATTGTTCAGGGACCTATAGTGCCCTATTTTTACAATTGTGATGGATCTCAACACTAATATTCTTTTGTTATGCACCAATTTATCCATCGATGAAGTTGTTGGTTCAATTTTGTTTACTCTTTATATTTGAATTTTTAAACCAATATTGAAATTCATAAATTTTAATGACTTTATGAATTTGAATATCGTTGATCAGTTAAATTCAGAGCTTTTCTAGTTGAGAATTACATGTTGAGTTCGAGCTTTTGGCTTAACTTGGAAAAAAAATCGTTAAACTGGGATAAAAGTTCTTTTTTTTTCATGGTGGATCGAATTCAATCAATATACATATATATATATATATATATATATATATATATATATATATATAAAATTCACTACAAGTAGTATTTATTACTATGTGTAATCAAAGTGAGAAGCGAGAGTTTCAAAAAAAAAAATAGTAACTATATTTATATTTATATAACTAATTAAGACTAACTTTGAAGTTAAGATTTTTTTCTAACGCTCTGCATAATCAGCATGGAATGTACCGTGAGAAAAAAAAAGAAACAATTATATTTATATTTATATAACTAATTATGACAATTTTGAAGTTGCCAACTATTTTTAATAACATATATATAATTTTAATCAATTAGATAATTTAAAAAATAAAAATATTTTCTCTCATCTAAAATTTGAATCAATTAAATAATTTAAAAAATAAAATATTTTGTTTGATCTAAAGATAAATTTAGTTTTATTTTTTAAAAAATTCTAACTCATAAAATACTTACAAGGGAACTTAAATTTTCTATCTTTCAAAAAATATATATATAATTGACTGCATATTGTATTTATTGCAATGAAAATTAAGTGAAATAATTTTATATTTATTTATTATTATATATTATAATTGGATTTTTTTTACCGTCAAATTAATGCAAAGCAATTGTAATGGCTTAACCTACTAAATTTTTGTGAAATAGCACTCTTTGTCAGTGAAATATGAATAGCTCATGTCAAATACTTAAAAAAATTGAATGAGTACCTTTAAATACTTGAAATAGTTTGAATCAATGTATTTTGATGCCAAAATATGAATTTATTATCATATACCGTTACCAAAAGTCACAACTCAATCATCAAGCCACTTGGCTTGCCAATATATAATAAACATAAATTGTAACTCATATTGTTACTATTGCAACGTTAAAGCATCGTTTGAAGCCGACTTCAATGTGGATGCCATGGCCAAATGTGGACTCAGTTAAGAGGGAATGATGTGATCTCAGGTTGCTTGCCTTGATGTAGCTGGTGTTGTCTCTTTTGTGTTAATTATGGTTTGCTCTCTTTCTTTGTTCACTTTTATATTTTTATTTTTTATTCCACCTTAAACAATATAAATTCTTTAATAATAATATTCCTCATTCTGAAAATATATAATTTTTTAATACACATCATTTGCTCTCATTTCATTTTTTACAAATTCATGTAGAATTTTTATCATTCCAATGGAAAAATTTTCTATTGTTTTGCATATAAGGGCAAAATAAGGTATGCAATTTTTTTCTTTTTTTGCTTGCTTTTGTATTTTATTTTTTCTCTTTCAAAATATGAATTCCTTTTTCTAAAAATATCTTTTTATACACATCATTTGCTCTTATTTGGTTTTTCACCATTCTTTTTTTTTTTTAAGAATTTTCCCTATTCCAATGGAGAATTTTCTATTGATCTATATATATTGAACACCAAGCATTCAACTAAATCACTTTTGAATATCATTGAAGAAAACGTTCTAAATGCAAAGTTACATAGTTTTTCTCTTTCTTTACTTGCTTTCCTAGTTTTTTTTATTCTAAAATTATTTTATCTCATAAGATATTGGCCCTTTGAAGGTGATATGCAAAGAAAAAGCTAGCTACCTTTCTGAATCAAAACCATGACTACCCAAATCAAAGATGCTTTCTTTTTTGTATTTTTATTTTATTGTATCTTTTATGAAACAAACATGATAGGAACAAAAAATAAATAAATAAAACAGGAAAGAAAATATCTTCTTAATAAGACATAATAATGAAAAAAACATTTCTATTTGCATATTTTGATGATTTTAGAATTTTTCACCTCACAAATTTTTTATTTTATAAAAATTTTGAGACACTTATTTTAATCTAATGTTATGTGTGTGTGTGTGTGTGTGTGTGTGTGTATTTCATTGGGTTGTCAAGGAAAAATGAAGCACGACGTTATAATAAAAATTACTAAATTTAGTTATATTTTTATAGTGATAATTACACTAAAAAAATAGTGATAATAATTGAGTCATAATTAATAGTAAATAAATCTTTTATAATTAACTGGAATTATTAAAAAGTGTAAGCGTGCCTAAGTTGCTACATTTTATCCATTGATACTAATATATTATGATGATACTCCTTTATAATGGGAAGATCTAAAAAGCCATTGGGAGTTTATCATTTTATTTTACATGCGTTTAATATTATAATTTTTACTAATTATATTTATAAAATACTTTTATAACCCACTAATAAGATGAAAAAAAAAAGCACTGAAAAATGTAACTAGCCACATTAATATGGTAATCATGGGAGATGAATTGATATAAACACATTTAAAATTTGTAAATGCATTGATTTAAATCAACATAACAAAATGAAATAAATCGGTAGTTTGCATTCGAATTGGTTAATTTTTATTGCATTTATTATACAATAATAATAAGTTAATAATTGAAGAGGTGAACATAAATTTGATAAAACCATAGAAAATTGATCGTTCTCTGTATCATTGACCAAATACATATGGTTCCAAGATCCACAATAACCAACTCTGAGTAACTTATTACATTATTACAATAAAAAAAAATTGAACAACTATTGGATTAAGAACTAAGACATATCAAAATGTTAATTATCATAATAAGTTATTATCAATTCAAGAATAAAGTAGTTTTTAATGTGGGTGCTAGTAATAGGATTTTGTCCCTATTTTGCCCTAAAAGCTGGGCAAACATGTATATGCAATAAGTGCCATCCGACATCAATTTTATTCTTTTAATGCATTTTAATCCGAAAATATATGTCATTTATGAATTTATCATAAATTCCAACAATTTTAATTGTACTATTTTGTTTTTTCAAAATAGGTTGAGTGATCCTATATGACTGACATGGCAAAGTAAATATATTATTAATTCATAATAATTTAATTTGATTATTTTTAGAGTTTAATTTTAATATATTGACAGTGTAAAATATTTTACACTATCAACCAATCAAAACCTTTCATTTACATTACTTTCAAGGAGTGAGAGAAAGAGTCAATAATCATGGTTGATGTGCCCATACATGATTGGATGACTAAAAAAACTTATACACTGTTGTGTATACAAATTAAATCTTATTTTTATCTTTAAAAATTAATTTGCTTAAAATTTAAAGCAAACAAGCAAAATACTTTTATTTTATATATGATACTACTTTAAAAGAAAGAAACATCCTAAGCATATGAAAGAATTGGATTTGTGTAACAATTTATTTAGTTGTACATGATAATATAAATTAATCTTATATGTTGAATTTATAGTTTTGAAATTTAAACAATTATTACAATGATATGTTAGCTCATGATACCATAACTTTTTTTAAAATATATTTTTAGATAATATAAATAAAATATCTTACTTCCAAGTTATTTGATAGTTAATGATTGAAATAAATATTCATTCTTATTTGAATAATCATATGTATTTTTTATTGAATTTTTAATTATGTATCTTATTCTATTTTTAATTGATATTTCATTTTTCTTTTAAATTTTTTAATAAAAAATAATTATAAAAAAATATATCGACGAACCGTGCATCGCACGGGCCTATATCTAGTATAATGTAATTCTTGGGTTGGTTGTTTTGATATATTAATTTCTCATTTGTTACTACATTTTATTATTTGTTATCGATGAAAAATCCTCTCCTTCTAGCTATTTATACTTGACATAAATAGTGTCTAATATCTATGTTGTTTATATATTACAAATTTGGAGGAACATAATTCTTATTCGAATGAGATCAATAACTCACGACAATGAGTAAACAATTTTCATTCATTTTTAGTAATTTACTCTACAAATTTTATGCAATCTAAACAAAGAAAAACTACTTTAAAATCATTTTTCAACTAATACTTTTAAACATAAAATCAATTTCATTTTAAGCAATTACAAAATATAATACACATAATTAATTACGAAAATATTTTTGACAACTTATTCTATTTTCTTTTGGTCATGTTTTCACAACTTATTCCATTTTTCGTTCCATATTTTCAAAACAAAATATATTATTTGTACTCATAAGAGATAAAAAATTGTCAACCCACACCTCATTCATTATTGAATTAAATGAATCCACTCTTAATTGTTGCATATCTCATCAATAATTGAATTATACATGAATGAATTGCTGTTTATATCCTGAAGGACAAAAAGCACACAACTCTTCCACAACTTATTCAAACATACCCTGTGTCCCTTGGTTAACAAAATAAGGACATACTCAAAAAAAAAAAGGTTAAAGGAGGGTGAGCTTGGGAGTGTCATCAGTCATCGCACATTGGGCTCCCGTTTGAGTTGCGGGTCACCTCAACATTCATGGGCTGATGATGGCCATGCCTTGCCCGATCCAGCGCTAAGGATTGACCCACTCTTTCTCCCCACCCTTTGCACGTGACCCTGCAAGCGCGTGGGACCCATCCTCTCACCCGCGTCAAACTCTCACGAGCCATGTCTTGGGCCCCACAAATCAGAGGTTGACTTTTGATGATGGCCAGGGAGCAAAGGAAGAATCAGCATCAGCGGCCGTGTTTGGTCTCTCACAACGTGGGTCCCACACACTCTTCCCTCATCCGTCGTCGCTAAACGACGCCGTGCAGCTAGCGTAAACCCACTCTACCAGTCAACGCCCTTGTCCAATTGTGCCCCACTCCTAGGGTCCCCCTATACAATGTGCTTCTTATATCTTCTTCATAATCTTTTCCTCCCTATATTCCAATTTTTAAAAAAATAAATAAATGAAAATTGATATTTTCTTTTAATTTTGTTTGTTGTGCCCGGTCATGGATTTGTTTGGATTCAACAAGTCAAAGCCATATACGAACAAAAAATTACCTAACTCTGAAGCAATCTAAACAGCTGATTGAGATGGAGGAGGAGGAGCATCAAGTCGTGATTCTTGTGTGCCACAACAGGTCAAGTAGTTGCGACCTTGCAGGAATAGCCTTTCTTTTTTTTTTTTTTTGGGTTAATTTATTTGGCAGAGTTGATAGCACTAATTAAGAGGGAGTGGATTATGGTTGTCCATTTCTGGGTATGGGAATAAGCAGCATTGCCCCTTAGAATGATTAGTTTTTTTTTTTTTTTTTTTTCAAACTTGTTTTTAATAATTTTTATTGTTTTTTTTCTTTGAAAGGTGATAACAATATCTTTATTGACTCCTCCCAAAATTCTCATAAATTCTAAGGTGAGATAAATAGTTATAAAAGGATGATGTACGCCAGTTGGATGCATTAGTTTGATAAAATATTGACACATTGTTTGTTAATTATGATAATAAATTTTTTCCTTGAATTATAAGAATATTAATCAAACGTAGTAGTTAATAGTTAATTGATAATATTTTAATATTAAATTGATCTAGTACACTTACCTTGAGTGCACTAAATTTATAAATTTTATTTTTCTTATGAGGAACTCATTTAGACACTTGAACCATTCAAAAATATTATGGCATAACCAAACTATTTGTGCAGGGTTTGTGATGGCAAAGCATTATGCCTGTGCTGTTAAATCCCTACTTTACTTGCCACCGACTTTCTTTACAATCTGGTTCAACTTCTTCTTGTTGCTTATGAAAGAATTAGGCAAAATTCTAAGCTATGCATTCCGGGGGATGTGCATTGCATAAAGGATTTCCTAGGTTACTGTTAGGTCTGTGATTGGTTTTTCTGAATATTTTACCTTCGAAAGAAAACATTAAAAATCACTGGCAACAATTCTCTGCCTTTAATTTTACCATATTTCAAAATTGCTGAGGAATTGCTGCAAGTTTAAATTATTCATCTGCCATTCATTTTGTATTTGCATAAGGTTTTGCTAGTTACATTCATCTAATTGCTCAGCTTGCTAGAATTATTACTTTGACAGCTATGATGCACAGAAAATCTACCTAGGATTTGCTTTTACACTACACCTACATATGTATGTCTTGCTATAAGTACAAGAAGCATTTTCTATGCTTTAAATGTTATGTGACCAAGGAATTAAGAAAGAATTTAAACTTTTTGGATTTCGAATTAACTATGGAGCTATCCTCCAATAACCATCCTAATATTTGCTTTATCTTAAGGAGAATCTTGCTTTAGTAAGTAACCTGCCATTTCATCTACAGCAGCAAATAATGCAAACTCACCTACCCTGATAAATATTTATGCTTAAAAGAAGCAACTGAAAATGAGTCACAGGGGTCAAAGAACATCTTAAAAAATATTTTGAAGGTATATGATTAACAATTCTTTAAGGTTGACTCTTGCCTTGGTTGAAATGGGCGGTTGTCAAATAGCTTTTGTCCACTGTGATTCATCTATCCCATCATATAACAGGACAAAATAAACATTTAAATGAAAACACAGCCTGCACAGACCAGTACTATAAAATTTGAAAAAAAATGTCAAAGCCCCTATCCGAAATGGGGCTCAGCGGCATATCATGTTTGTATGGACTCCAACCGTTCAATTCCCAAAACTAATCTGAAAGCATAACCACACATATAAAATTGACCAAGTTCCTGTAAAAAAGGTGAAAAAGAGACATTAGAAGAAACAATGAAATTTGCACTTGATCCACTTGATAACAACCAAAAGCAATGAATTATGATGCAATTCAGTGCAGTAAATTACTACCATTACAGATGCACATTAGAAATGATCCTACAAGTTTAATTTTGATATACTGAAAGTGTAAAAAACTTTTGTATTGTCATCTAAATTAATGTTATTACTCGCATGATCTTTTAAATAAAGTGTGAAGGTCAATCATATTTAATTATATAATAATTCTTAATTAAATGATAGTATAAAACTCTCTTTATTAAATATATGAGGGGTTGAGTGATGAGACATTTTGCAGTTAACCAAAGAAGTTACCATATTGTTTGGAAATTGGAATAGAAATCTCCAAGGAAGTCAAAGTAGAATAGATACAAAACATACCCACAGCCTCTCTTTAAAGTCAAGGTGGGGGATAAACGTATACGTCACAACCACCTCCTCATCTGCTCCACTTTTTTCCTTTCTCTCATTAGTCTATTATCTTCTTCAGCTTCCTTTTTTCAACTGCTAAAAGGATCTTGTTGCTCTGAGCCTAATAAATAATGGTTGAGTCAGCCTCAGCAATGTCAAAGACAATGACGGAGGAAGTAATGGCTTCTTGGTCAGATGGGTCAGATGACCTTGTGAGAGAGCTTTTAGATGATGGGTCTCCCCTTCTTTTGCTTCCAGAGCAGGCAACTGAACCCAAAACAATACCTTCTTCAAGTGACCAAGCCATTAATAGTTTCATCTCCAACATTTACTCAGGGCCTACCATCACAGATATTGAGAATGCTTTATCAGTAACCAACCAAAGAGAGCATTTCCAACACCTCTCATCAGCAAGGTATATGAATGATGAAAGCTTCAACTTCCCAACACAATGACTCTCCATTGTTAATAAGTAATTTTATTCAGCTTGAGTTTTCTGAATTGGGCTCCTATTTGATTCATGTTACTGTTTCATTTCAGGATTTCCATATTGGAAAGGGGTTTAAGTAAAATTGAGAACAAGTACACCCTCAAAATCAAGTGCTTTGGCAATGGAATGGGTGATGATGGATATAAGTGGAGGAAGTATGGGCAAAAATCTATTAAGAATAGCCCAAATCCTAGGTAAATTCTTTCTCCAATTTAGTTAATTAATATACACACACACACACACACAAACAAAAATGAGCATTCACTTTTGGAGTTTTGGGTTTGACTGTTTCATACATTTGTTTGTAAAAGCTGCAGAAATTACCACAAACCAGTCCTCCTCTGCATACTTAGTACTTTGGCAATATTGCCCATTACACAATCATAAAATTTTATGCTGAAAGACAAGAGAGACATGTGCTCTTAAACTTAACAGGTTACTTCTCATACAAAGCTCTTTACATAAGTACTCCAATAAAATTTGAACTCTTTTTCCTTCCCTATGTAAAGGAGAGTAACTATGGCTTCTATGACATGCATCAACCGGCCTAATGCTTAAACAGATTATTATATCATTTGGTAATTTTGTCCTACCATTAACCATTACAGAAGTTTGCAGGCAGCACCTAAAATATGCATAACAATAGGAAAGCCCACAAATTCAGATGCTCATATCCGGAAACAAAGGTTTACTATATACTGTTATGCTGAGTAATTACAAATTACTAACTAGTGGGATTTTCACATTCAGATGAATGTGGGGCTCTTTACCACTATTTCCAACATTGTATATCTGAGTTTTCTGAGGTGTGATAGAGATGGTACAAATATGGTAAGACGGTGATGAATATTTACACGTCAATCAATTTGCTATGGTATTCATGTCATAGCCATAGATATGCCAAATTGGGTTGACAGTGGCATCACAAATTTAATTACCTGGGTCTAGTATCTAAACCATTCAACTTTTTCATTAAAACTTAGCTATCTTGAGTAATCTCACTTTCAAGAGACCTAATCCTCGTTGATACTCAAGTCGTCTACCTAATGCAAGTTTAAGATTAATGCTACTTTAATAGAGACAAAAAGCATTAACAAAAGCAGTTCTATTCTCCATTTCGTATGACCCGGTGCAATTTTCAAAAAGAAAAAATACTAAATAATTTAAATTTATTTTTAGAATATTTTTAAAATAATTTGGTATTTTTTTTCAGGATTTAATTCTTGTATACTATCAGTATAAATATTTAAATCGTAGAGAACAAAATTTTTATGAAAATTATTTTACCAAAATGATATGATCCAATTGCTGGCCTTTATATAAACAAGTAAGACATACCATTTTATTTTATCTAAAAATTAATGTGATATCTAAATTTTTAACTGTACAACATCACTCCTTTTTATATTTACGTCCAATCATTAAAAAAAAATTATCAACCAATAACTTTTTATTATATCATTTATTATCAAAAGATGGTATATAGTTCAACATAAAGAGAGAGAGAGAGAGAGAGAGATAATGTGTAGTTAATCCATAGTTTAAGAAACTTTACGTTGCTGTTTCATTAAAATAAAAATCAAACTTTAACCTTTAGATAAATTTAACATAGGGTTGATTTGCCTACTTGACCTTCCATTTAATCATTGTAATGACTTGGATTCAATTTTTAGGCTCTCATGTTGATAAAAGATTTGTATGTATAGGCATGTCTCAATTTTAGATTAGAACAAGCTTTCCTATCAACTTAAATTTTTATAAATAAATAAAACAATCCAACTTATATTGATTCATCTAACTCTTAAAATTAAATCTTCAAAATTAAATTAAATCTTCAAAGTTTTAGCAAAGATTTTAATTAATTGTTTAGTTGTGTAGCATTATTGTTTTCCATACCTCTAACAAGCAAGTTACATTAATGAGGACTCTAAGCAACCCCGCAATGTGAATACACACCCCAATGTAAATTTCTTACTAAAATGATTACTTGTTTTAATCTTTTTTTTAAAACGCATGCTATATTTTATTGGGGCTTACGTAAATTTAAACCCTGGTTAGGGTAGTACACCCAACTGACTTTATGTTTTCTTTCATTTTCCTGGTATTCCGGGTTACCGACTTCAATTCCCTGTAAAATTTGTGTAAAAGCTACTATGGATTGGGCTTCATTAGCCAACTATAATATTAGTAGGATTTGGATTCTATAAAGTGAGATATGTGAGGATCTCATTTAGAGAGTAAAATAAGTATATTTTACTTTAGATCAATAATGTTAAAAGTCGAGCCCTCTTCATTCTATTCATCTAAAGGTAAAATTGCTCACTTTACTCATTAAAATGATATTTCACTTTAGAGGACCCTTTCCCATATTAGTATGCCTCCACTATAGGAAAGCTGAACAAACAAATGCACAATAAAGGAAATTTGATCTGCTCGAGTTGATTAAATAAGCACAAAATCTTTCTTATTTGTTACTAATTTGCTTGTTTTGGAACAAGCAGGAGCTACTACAGGTGCACCAACCCAAGGTGCAGTGCCAAGAAGCAGGTTGAGAGATCCAATGAGGACCCAGACACTCTTATCATCACCTATGAGGGGCTACACTTGCACTTTGCTTACCCATATTTTCTCACGGGACAACCACAGCAATCTCATTCAGATCCTCCAATCAAGAAGTCCAAGCCTACCTCTCCACAAACCCAACTCCTAGATAATAAAGCCCAATATGCCAATGAAGTCCAACAAATGCATGAAGCCCTCGAAGCCCAAACCAATGCTACTTTGGGCCTGACACCATCAACTTTAATGGACTCTTCAGAAGACATGACCCAAGAAAATTTGGGCTCACAAGGCTTGCTTGAAGACATGGTGCCATTCATTGTTAGAAACCCCACGAACAATGTCAATAGTGCTCACTCAGAATTTTCTTGTTCTTCATACCGTTCTCCACCAGCTTCACCTCATTCTCTGTGGTCTTCAAATTATTCCTCCTCCTTTTATACCGTTGGCTTAAATTCTGGCACGTAGTTCAGAAATATGTATAGGTAAGGGTTTAGAAACTCAATAAATTTTAAGAGTTGTCATATTTGTTCTATTTATGTGAAATTAATAATATAATATCATAGTATAATTTGTATGTCATGGAGTTGAAGGAAAGAAAGGTTCCTGTTTTACTGTGAAATTCTTATATTGAGATAGCAATAGTCATTTCATTATATTTCATGGTAAAACTATATTCATCAATACATCGACATCATTAAAAATAATTAAGCCCTTTTAGTATGAAGGATAAGATCAAACCTTATAACATGAGACTTATTTATATTTTAATACTATATTGTACAAAATACTATATTATATAATATAATATTATCTACAAATAATTTTAATAATAAGTTAATATTCGTCAAAAAAATTTATAAATTATTATTAAGTATTTAATTATAATTATGAAAATAAATATCCTTATTTAAATATTTATATGTTAACTTATAACTGTTATAAATATTTATTAATTTTTATCGTAGAATATTGTAATTCATACAAGATTTTAATTGATATTTATTTTAATATTCTTCAATGGTAACAATATATTTTACATGTATGAATTTTTTGTTTTTCTAAGTCAAATACCACTAAGGCTTCTGGCAAAACCTATATATATATATATATATGGGGCCTTAAAAGTATCATGAAGTGCTTATTGGATTGGTAACCTAAGGGTCTCCTAATTTTTCTACGTTCTACGAATCTTCACAATAATTTAAAGATTTAATTATAAATTATGATATATCATTAATGTAAAATATTTTTATATACTTATTTAATCATGTATAGTCACCTCAAAAGGTTTAAGTTTTATCACAACTATTACTTCAAAAGTTATATAAAAGACAAGTGTAAATATATTTTGAAAAATATTATTTGTATTCATTATGTAACAAGTACTAAAAGTTCACTTTTAGAAATATTTGGATTGAAAAATCAAAATTTGCTTATTTTCAGGGATAAAAAATATATGGGTTATATTACTTGTACTTATTATCTATGGACATTACGACTCACATTTTTTCACTATTTGATAGGGTGTGAATCCTATTAAAGTATGATCCATACCCCATCTAATGGTGAATAAGGTGTGAGGATATGACGTCTCATTAAACTTTCTATGTTAACTGTTGAATTGACTGATGAGTGATCAAATCATTCAATGTTACACAACAATTGGTTCTTCAAAGGGGTTAGCTAAGGTTCTTTGCAAAATTGAGTTAGGGTTCTTTAAAGCGTATTAGATATTTTACTGAGTTTGTTCAATCATATAAGGATCTATTTGGTGTTGGATTGAAGACAAGATTTTTTTTTTTTTTTGGGTCCATGGGATTAGTTTCAAGAGGAATAAATTTTAGGGTTCCTATATGCAATTTCATAAACAATTAGTGCTACATCATTGCTCATGGGGACCTACTAATGAGCAAGTAGCCTAATGAGAAGTTGACAACTATCGGTTGTAATTTTTGAGTTGAGGAAGATGAAATGATTGTGCTTGTATTTTTGTTTTTGAGAGGATGATGAAGGATGAGAATGAGGTGGAAGGAGGGCCTTGCATGCAGTTCAATTAGCAGAGGTGCTACAATGGTTGAGTTTTCGCAATGGAGGTGAACTTGACGTTGACAATGGGGAAGGTGAGGCAACATGGCAATGAGTAGGGTAAGACATGATAAGCCGAAACAAAGTGGAGGAGGGTGAAGAAGGCGTTCTGGTTCATCTATTGACCATCATCAGGGGCTTGGGAGAAGCGAGGTTAGCGGTGATTATCCAATGTTTCTACATTTGTTAGTGAAGATGTTAAAGAAGATGGTTGAAATGACCGCGTATAGAGGAGAGATAAGGTTGTTTGGAAATAAACACACAATTCCTTACTTACAAAAACAAGAGGAGAAACTATACCAGCAAAATAATTGCAGCAATTAACACAATAATAAACCAGAACAATTGGAACAATGCACCAAAATTTTTAACGTGGAAAAATTCCCTCAATGTGAGATAAAAATCACAGTTCAGACCAAAGAAATAGCTCCACTATGATCAAACCAGGTACAAGAGATCTCAAATAAGTACACAAATTGTGCTAACAATAATCGAAACCAACCTAGCACCAATACTTAAAATTGAAAACAAGGAATATGTGAAATACCCCAAAACTGGAACGCCGTTCAAGACCAATGTCTCACACTCCAAACCTTGTCTCAACGATCCAACCGTTTAAAATGAAAAATCAGATATCTAGAACATTCTTTCCAAGTTTCAGCTCGATCCAATGGTGGATGGCTTCACAAACACCGATTTACAGTGACAGTTTGAACTAAGGACCAAACAAAAATAAAACTAGTGTGAGATTGATATCACACTCCAGACCTCTTATCGACAATCCAACCGTTCAAAATGAAGAACCAGACTCCAAGAACCTGCTATAAAAGTTTCAGCCTGATCCAACGGTGAACAACACAAACCCCAAATTAGAGACATGTTATATCAGAAAACTTATTCTCCAAACAAAAATAGAGCTACTATGCGAGATTGATATCTCACACTCCAGATCTCCTTTCAATGATCCAACCGTTTAGAATGAAGAGCCACTGAAGAACCTGATGTTAAAATTTCAGCCCAATCCAACTATGGATGACTTCAGAATCTTTCTCTAGATGACCGCTCGGACAAGGAAAATGAAAACGGGTTGGTTGTATTCTCTCTTTCTCCTTTTGTGGCTGCTATATGTCACAAATGATCACACACTAACTACCCTAGCAAAACCTTTCTGTTGTGTAAGTGATGCATAAATGGACTTGTACATTTTGAGCTTTCTCTATATAAGAAGAGAGCCCAACCCAACAAATCTCCCCTACGACTATGTGGAGGTAATTGCCAAACCGCGATCAAACAACAATCTTCAAACTTCCATCTTGGCAAAGATTTTGTCATCATATCTGAACCATTCTTATCAGTGTGAACCTTTTCAAGTTCCAACAACTTAGCATTCAAAACATCACGTATCCAATGATACCTCACATCAATATGTTTGGACCTTGAATGAAAAGTTGAGTTTTTATCAAGATGTATAGCACTTTGACTATCACAAAATAGCACATACCTCTCTTGAGTAAAACCAAGTTCTTGTAAGAACTTCTTCATCAAAGCATCTCCTTGCATGCTTCGGTAATGGCAATGAACTCAGCCTTGGAATGGATAAAGCAACACACTTTTGTAACTTAGATTGCCAAACTACAACGCCACCTCCAAATGTAATCAAATAACCTGAAGTATCCTTCATTGCAAATGAAATCCCACTTTGCTTCTTCAACTTATCAATTCTGGAAGCATTTTGGCCAATAATAAGCATGTCATCAACATATAACAGAAGGATAATAAAATCATCACTAGCAAACCGTTTAATAAAAACACAATGACCTGAAGTAGTCTTCTTGTAGCCTTGCTCTCCCATTACAAACTCAAACTTCTTATACCATTACCTCTGAGCTTGCTTTAAGCCCATAAGCTCTTATTGAGTTTGCACACATAATCTTCTTTCCCTTTTGCCTTAAAACCTTCAGGCGCTCCATGTAAATTTCTCCTCAAGATCACTATGGAGGAAAGTAGCTTTTACATCCATCCGCTTTATCTCTAAATCAAGACCCCAGCCAAACTCAAAACAATCCTGATAGAGCACATCTTCACAAAGAAAAAATCTCATCGTAATCAATCCCTCTTTTCTACCTAAAGCCTTTAACCAGCATCTAGCTTTATACCTTGGGGAAGAAGAATTTCCTTCATGTTTCAGCCTATATATCCACCTATTTTGCAAAGCTCTCTTACCGTTAGGCAATTTGACAAGCTCAAATGTTTGATTATCATACAAGGACTACATTTTATCTTGCATAGCATCAACCCATTTTTGCTTTTGGTCACTATCCATAGCCTCCTCATAACATTCAGCTTTCCCTCATCAGTCAATGTCACAATACATTGTTAAAGGTTGTATCTTTCTAGTAGACCTCCTGAGTACAAAGGCGGATCTATAGGTATTACATGTTGATCATCAACAACATCATTAGTTTGAGCATCTAAATGATCTCCTATCTGGTCATTAGGAACCCTATGGTCATCTTCTTGCACATGATCCTAGGCCTGATTCTCTACTAGTTCTTGTGCATGTGGTGGCTGAATTGGATCTATGTCGATCAAGTCATTGCTATGCTGAGATTTGGTCTTCTTCAATTTCTCAATATCTTCAATGGTTTGGTCTTCTGCAAACACCACATCACGGCTTCTCAGAAGCTTTTTATCAATTGGGTCATAAAGCCTATCCAAGCTCATCCTGACCATACCCAACGAAGATGCATTGCTTTGTCTTCACATCCAACTTAGATCTCTCATCCTTTGGAACATGAACAAATGCTTTGCACCCAAAAACTCAAGTGATCATAAGAGGCATTCTTGCTAAACCACACATTATCTAAAACATTACTATCCAAAGCAATTGCAGGACTCAAATTAATCACATGCACCGCTATGAGTAATGCTTCTCCCCAAAAACACTTAGGTAGCTTTCCTTCAATAAGCATATACCTAACTCCTTCAATTAACGTTATATTTATCCTTTCCACCAAACTATTTAGCTGAGGTGTTTTAGGAGGTGTCTTTTCATGCCTAATGTCGTGCGTTTATAATACTCATCAAATGGTCCACAATATTTACCACCATTATCAGGACGAATACATTTAAGCTTCTCACCTGTTGCCTTTCAACCAAAACTTGGAATTCTTTGAACTTCTCCAAGACTTGGTTTTTAGTCTTCAAAGCATAAGCCCAAAGCTTCCTTGAGTGGTCATCAATGAATGTCACAAAGTAAAGAGCACCGCCAAATGACTTTTCCTTCAATGGACCACAAACATCAGAGTGCACTAACTCCAAGAAATCTGATTTCCTAGAAGGAGGATGCTTCTTGAAGGATAATCTTCTCTGTTTTCCAGCCATGCAATGAGAACATTTCTCCAACTCTGCATTCTTCAAACCAGAAAGTACATCATTTTTAGCCAAACAATTTAGTCCCTTTTCACTGATATAACCAAGCCTTCTATGCCATAACTCTGAAGCTTCTTTGCTTTCAACTGCATTCACACCGCTTTTTGAAATTGTGGATTTCATCACATACAGACTTGAATTTTTCTTACCTCGAGCCATAACCAAGTTGCCTTTAGTAAGCTTCCATTTACCACTACCAAAGGTACTAACATAAGCTTTATCATCAAGCTTTCTAATCGAAATCAAGTTCAAGCGGACATTCTGGAGCATGTTTAACATCCTTCAGGCAACTTCATTCCAACATTAGTTTCTAAACAAACATCACCTATACCAATCACCTTGGCCAAGCCATCATTGCCCATCTTTAGCACTCCATAGTCACTTGAAGTGTAAGATGTGAAGCACTCCTTCCTTGGCATAACATGTATTGAGGTGCCAATGTCAATTACCCAGTCAGACTCATCAGATATTATATTAATCATATTCTCATACCCTACAATGAGAAGATCATCTGATGTAGCAGGAGACACACGATCATTATTATTTTCTTTCTTCTTTTACTTACCTTTGTTCTCCTTTTTCCAAAGAAAGCAATATTTTTGGATGTGCCCCGTTTTATGACAGTAATGACATTCAACATTTTTGTACCTTGATCTGGACTTGCTTATGCTTTCACCTCTACCCTTTGTGCCTTTGTTCTGACTCCTCCCCCTATTTTCTGTCACCAACATCTCTAAGTGAGATGAAGAACCTTGAGTCTTCCTTCTCACTTCCTTATTCAAGACATCACCTTTAACAAGTTGCATGGTTACCACACCATTAGGAGCAGAATTAGTAAGAGAGATGTGAAATGTCTCCCAAGAATTCGGTAGAGTATTTAGCATCCAAAGTCCTTGAATCTCATCTTCAAACTTAATTCCCATGCCTGACAATCTGATCTAAAACTCCTTGAAACTCATTCAAGTGATCGAACATGGAAGACCTTTCCTTATATCTCAAATTCATCAACATATTTAACAAATACAACTTGTTGCTCCCAAGACTTGGAAGCATACAAGGATTCAATCTTTTCCCACATAGCTCTAGCATAAGTCTCATTAACAATGTGATTATAAACATTATCTTCTACCCATTTGAATAAAACCACAAACTTGTTGATGCTCAAATTCTCATTCTTCTTTAGTTTTTTACTATGGTTTTTGTGTAGCAAACACAGGCATATGCAGATTTTTAACAAACAACAAATCTTTCATCTTGTCTTTCCATATATGATAATTAGTACCATTCAAATACATCATTTGACTAGTATTTGCCTCCATCATTCAAGCAAGTTACAATCAATAATGCCCAAGAATGAGCTCTAATGCCAAATGTTTGGAAATAAACACACAATTCCCTACTTGCAAGAACAAGAGGAGTAACTATACCAGCAAAATAATCACAACAATCAACACAATAATAAACCAGAACAATAGGAACAATGCACCAAAATTTTTAACGTGAAAAATTCTCTCAATATGAGAGATAAAAATCATAATTATCCAGACCTAAGAAATAGCTCCACTATGATCAAACCAGGTACAAGAGAGTTTCAAATAAGTACACAAATCGTGCTAACAATAATCAAAACCAACTTAGCACCAATACTTAAAATTGAGAACAAGGAATATGTGAAATACCACAAAACTTGAGCTCCGAGACTAGTGCCTTACACTCCAAACCTTGTCTCAACGATCCAACCGTTCAAAATGAAAAATCAAATATCTAGAACCTTCTGTCCAAGTTTCAGCTCGATCTAACGGTGGACGGCTTTACAAACACCAATTTATAGTGACAGCTTGAACCAAGGAAGTGATTCTCCAAACAAATATAGAACTGGTGCGAGATTGATGTATCACATGGCCAAAACAATTGAAACAAGACTAGCTAGAGAAAAACTTTGGATTTAAAACCAATGGAGAAAAACCTAATTCATCCTAGAAACAACCATTCCGACTCGTGAGGATTTGTTTTGGAGCATTGTTTTATGAAGCCCAGAATAGACACCCTCACAATGGACATAAACGAATTAGTGAGGGAGATCTTTGTTCATTAATCATTCCTGCAGTATTTTCAAAGGATTTCTGCGTATGTGTCATTTCAAAATGTCAACCTATCATTTTCTCTCTATATTTCTGCCTTCATATCATGTAGTGGATTGTAAAATGCTAGTAGTAAAAGATATATCAAATTACGAGTTCTCCTAGTTGGAATCCTTCGAAAGTAGTGCACATTCTTCATGATTTCTTTGTTTGCCTCATCACATTCAGCTACATTTTCGAGGGGCGCCTGGGTTGTTAACAAATGCATAAATAATTATGAGGAACAAGATGAAAGAGACATACATATCACACATGTTAAGGCAATAGAACTATGAATTAGATTTTTTTTTTTGTCCTGACCTTATTCTTGGTGCTCCTATTCACCATTGCAATCTTTTCTTTCACAAAGTAAAATAACACACCATTTGGAGGCGCACACTCTGCTAGTATTAGGATAGAGCCGAGTGTTAAGGGGGCACAAATTATACTACTCGCTAGTCCCTCAGCGGCTTCAGATTCTGATTCATAAATAATGGGAACATAATCATGTGGGTCAATTTGCAATGATTTTTGGACTTTCTCCATTTCAAAAGATTCTTTGCTGGAAAAGTAGAAAAAGTACTTATATTTGCTCGTATTTTCTCTTGCAAGAAAATCATGAGTGGATCCTGGGCAATGTGTTCAGTCTCCTTTATTATACTATGTGGTGTGGTCCTGATATACACTCTTGCAAGTGTTTTAGATTGCGGACCATGTGTGCGGCCGATATTGCGGAGGATCCACAACCTCATCAGGGCGATTGCAATGTAATGCATTTTCATATAAATTAACCGCAACGCGATCGCATCGGGTTGCATCAAGACCGCATTGACCTGCAACATACGCAACGGATTCCTTTTCAAGTTGCAGACAAGCAAAGATTTCACGTTGTATCAGCTGTAATGCACGTCGTGACGACTACATTATCTGAACCGCTACCGCATCCGCGAGGTTACCTCACTCATGTTGGAGCTGGGAAGCTACTTTCTTCCAACAGTAGTTACCACTATTGGAAGCTGAGTTTTGTGCTAGCAAACACTCTTGTTAGGCGATTTTTCTCCAATAAGGAAACCAAAATGAGATGTAAATAAATAGGAGGGCGCATTCTTCATTCTCTCTTTAATTGTGTGTTGCTTTCTTCTTTGTGAAACCTTGCTGATCAACCCTTTTTGCCTGTTGGTATGATGATGTTTTCTTGTAGAGTATGGGAGTGACCATCCCAAAGATAGGAAAGAAATTCCAAGAAGAAGAAGAAGAAGAAGAACCCGAATCTAAAGGTATGCGGAATGCTGCATTTATTGGACACTAGCCAGTTAAGTTTTACTGATAGATTAATGCAAATTTTTTTGTTGATTTGACTTACTGATTTCGAAAACTTAGTCCTAATAATGCAAAATTAGGTAGTTGGTTTTTCATGTTCGCTTTGTTTTGTTGTAGTCTCACCATCTTCCTTAATTGGATGATAATAGAACCTGCAAATACTAGGAATAGCAAAGTAACAGAGAAACAGATAGTGTGAAGCACGAGTGTATATTAAATTGAAGAAGAAAACAACCAATAGCAGTAAAAGCAGAGAGCACAAGTCAGAGCACTCAGCAGCTCACCCTCTCCTTGCCTAAAACGGGCAAAATAGCCTTAGAAAGGTATTTCCCCCACTGACAGCCAAATAAATCATTTCCTCTAACAGAAATCACGTGACTCAAACCTCACATGGCCTCAGCAAGAGTCACTCCCCACTCTACCCCCAAAACCGTTAAGGCCCTGGCCCACCACTATCAGCTGCAATTGCTGAGTCAGCCACTAATCCTTTCCCCAGACCACCCCTAATTCTTTTTCTCTGATACACTTTTAGCCCTTTCGGAAATTTGTCCCTAACAGATGATATATATCTTTATTGCTGCAACTGACCAAGGAAACTTTGACAAATTAGTGCAAATGATGATAATGCTAAATGTGTTCGGTTGGCTTTCATTAGTAGGTTTAACAGCTTTTGTCAGTTCAAAAAAGGTAGGAATATTTCAGTTATTCATTTTCTAATTGATTATACAAGTCTATGATTCTAATTTTCACTTTAACTTTTTGGTTTTCAATGCATGCTTGATATAGTAAAAATTATAACACAACTTTTTCCTAGTCCGCAGGCCTAAGCTTGTGCAATCCTGCTGATTTGCTTTTTCCTTCTTGATAAACGTTGCTTAATATTTCAAAAGGCATATGATTTGGCTCTTGTAGCGAAGTCAATCAAGTTTTAGTATTATTGTTGGTAACATTTTAATTTAACTTTATCTAAATAAGTAGAGATTTTTTTTATTTTGTGATGGATGTTATTTTGTTTGCCTGCACTTTCTTGTTTAGCAATTTACCTTCATTCTTTTGTAAGATGTCAAGTATTTCCTGAGATTAGCTTTCAAGAGTTCAAGAATATGCTGCGTGAGCCTGGTCTGGTGGATTTATTCTTGTTATTGACAAATCTTCAGCAAATGTGTATGTCAGCAGCACACCACATAGTTAAAATAAAGAGACAGAGCACATTGTCCAGGGTCACACTGATGGTTCTCTTAATAGAGAGCATGCCAGCCAATGGTTGGGCTATTTCGACACTGGGAGTGTTGAATATTTTGAAAAGGAGATGGAGAAGCTCCAGAGATCATTACAAATTGATCCGCATGATTATGTTCCAGTTATGTACAAAACCGAAATGAGCTCATTGGAGCTAATGATGATGACTGTACTTGGTGTCTTCCTCATAACATTGCCCTTGTTTTTTATCGAAGTTTTTTTGGGTAGAAAAAGCAGCAGATGGTTATTTAACATAGGAAAAGCAACGATTACAATAGTCAATAGGAATGCCAAGAATAAGGTCAGAAGTTTTATCACTTGCCAGTCTTCTATAAACTTACAAAGAGTATAATGAATGATGCATTTGTTGACCCAGGTGTACTTCAAAGATGTAGCTGGATGTGATGAGGCAAAACAAGAAATAATGGAGTTTGTGCACTTTCTCTGGAGTCCAAAGAAATATGAGGAGTTAGGTGCAAAAATTCCTAAAGGTGCTCTTCTTGTAGGTACACCAGGCACAGGGAAGACACTTCTTGCAAAGGCAGTTGCTGGAGAATCAGGTGTACCATTTCTTTCTGTATCTGGATCAGAGTTTATGGATACGATAGTTGGTGTTGGTCCATCAAGAGTATAGAGATTTATTCCACCAGGCAAGACAATGCGCGCCGAGTATAATATTCATTGATGAGATGGATGCAATTGGTAGGAGTAGACTCGATAGTGGAATTGGTGCCTTCTCAGGTGGCCATCATGAACGTGAAAGTAATCTAAATCAGCTGCTTGTTGAAATGGATGGATTTGCAACAACAGCAGGAGTTGTTGTTCTTGCCGGCACAAATAGGCCTGATATCTTAGACAAGGCCCTGTTGAGGCCTGGTCAGTTTGATAGTCAAGTAACTGTGGACAGACCTGATATTAGAAGCTGAAACCAGATCTTTCAAATCTATCTTAGGAAACTAGAACTATATCATGAATCATCTGATTACTCTCAAAGTCTAGCTGCCCTCACACCAGGCTTTGCTGGGGCAGATATTAAGAATGTCTGCAATGAGGCTGCTCTAATTGCTGCTAGGAATGAGAGTGCAGAAGTCACATTTGAGCATCTTGAGTGATAGGCAATACACCATGTGATAAATATGCAGAGTGTAATTCAGTTAGTCAGTTATTCTGTTAGTGATTGTTAGTGATTCTGTTAGAGTAATTCAGTCTCTTTAACCATCACAATAGAGCCTTTATATTCTGCTTCTGTACTGAACCATTGTACCCGATTTCATACTCTTGCATTCAATACATCCGAACACCTTTGCTCTCTGAGTTCTCTTGCTTTTGCTTTCGTTCATCCTCTGTTACTCTGATACCTCACATTGAGGCAGCGATAGACAGAGTTATAGGTGGTTTAGAAAAGAAGAAGATGGTATTCTTTTTTTCTTTTTTTTTTGAGAGTTCATGCTCTATTTACTTAATGCTGTAGCAAATTCTTTCTTGTTTTCCTGTAATTTATAGGTTTGGTTTGGCTTTACGGACTTGATAAGCCTCTTGAGAGGTAAATCAAGATAAAATACTAATATTGTGTGTGACTTGAAGTTATGTGCATTAAGTTTGTCCTTCAAAACCATTTGTACACAGAGGCTGTTACATCTTTCAGACCGTGAATGTGCAAACGTTTCTTTCATGTACAACAGTTTTGTTCTTTGAGGAGGGTGAACCATGTCATCATTTTTTAGAATAATAGTAACTTGTCACAGCCTTTTAGATCGGAGTGGACCGAGAGTGAAAATTCAAAGCAATTTAAATATCCAAATAAATGAGAGTAATGTTTCTATAGTATTTATTTTCTGAGGTCAAACTTTTGAAGATAGCTTGTATTGAGAAGTTCCTATTTGTTGGCTGGCAATCTGAACGAAAGTATTCAGCCAAAAGGCTCTAAACAGTGTTAGATTGATAGTCATATTACAAGTGGTAAAATCTGGCAAGGGAAATCACAGATCAAGTTCACAAATAGTTAATTGAAGCAAAACATTTATTATTATGTTCTTCTTTTACCTCAGGTTGCTATTTTCTTCGGATTTGTGTTGGGGTGATTTATCTTTGTTATAGAATTTAATTATTTGCATAGATTGCAATGTTTTAGATGAAGGAAGATGCAAGAAATATTGGTATCTCACCAGAACCAAGAAAATTTGATAAAAAGGACATTTGGATGATCGCTCAAAATTTCAATAAATGAATGTTCTCCATTAGTTTCTGAATAGCTGGATAAAAGTTAAATGAATGAACAAAAGTAGCTTAGATTATTATACAGTAAGGCACTGTTTAAAAAGCTGGATTATAATATAGTTGCAGTGGTCTATACAACAGATCAATCAAACAGAGTTCTCTGTGTAACTAATGCTCCTTCTAAACAGGTAATAAGCAAGCTGGAAAAGAGAACTGTTGCTTACCATGAATCAGGACATACTGTTTGTGGCTGGTTCTTACATGCTGAGCCATTACTGAAAGTAAGTATTGTTCCTAGGAGTACTGCAGCACTAGGCTTTTGCTCAGCATTATTTTTCCTCATCTATTATCCTCAAGATTGGCCAATGTTATGTGCATTTACTTTTTATTACATGATATCTTGAAATCAGCTTGGATTTAATGTTTAATGTTCTAAGCATAGCATTAACTCGGGTCTTCAGGATTGCTTCCTGACTACTAGTAGAATTGGTAGGAGTAGGCTTTGTGTTACACATTTGAAGTTGTTTTGTTCATGACATGAAGCAACTGCCATAAATGGTCATTTAATTCTCTTTTACCTCTAAAATACCTAGAAGAGAAAACTACAGGTGCACATATGGGCTTAGATATAGTGGTGTTATGTAATTATGTTGCCCTCCATAGAAGAAACGTAGTTCAAACTCCATTTCTCATATTATATAGTCGTTTCCAATTATGTTTTGGGTTACTGTGTTTTGTGAAAAGTGGAGGAAATCTTGTTCATTTGACATTAAGTGTATGTTTGTGAGTTTGAATTTTGGAGGGAAAATGAGTGGATGGGAGAATTTGTAGTGTAATTTTTACACTACAAGTCCTCCCTCCCCTCCCTTTCCCTTCAAAATCCAAAACTCACAACCATACTCTAAGCTAATTCATGTCAGTTTATGTTCAGCTTTCTCTACTCTTAAAATTTCAATGGGTTGTCATATTAATATAAGGGGCTAACTTGTAATATGGCTGAAAACAGTGTTTTCCTTTTGCAGTTTTTTTTGTTTGTTTTTGCATTATCAACAAATGAGACATTGATGATACTGATTCCTTATCTTTTTTTAGTTATTATTCATCCTCAATGGAGATTTCACTGGGGAAGATTTCAAATGGAGCCAAGAATGACTTGGAGGAAGTGACCAAGATGGCCTATGCACAAGTTGCTGCATACGGCTTCAGTGACAAGGTTGGTCTCCTTTCTTATCCTCAGAGGAATTTCAGATGTCCAAGTCCTTCAGCAGCAAGACAGGTGCAGCAATAGACAGTGAAGTTAGAGAATTGGTGAAAGTGGCCTATTGATAGTTTAACTTAATTTATTTTTTATTTTTATTTTGATCCCTAATTAATTTTCTATTTTTTCCTCTAAATTTTTTATATTTATTTTATTTTATTTTGTATTCTTGTAGGCAAAATAAACTTATTTTTTGTTTAGTAATTGAATTGAGGGTTTACAATAACTGGAGATAAGTTTGTAAGTGTAATGTAAATATTGTGAGCTGAGTGAAAACTAGTTATAGACAAATACAGTCCATGTGGTCATCATTAGGAATACATATAACTTAATACTTTTCATAAATAAGTTTCTTCTAAGAGATTAGACAATCAATTTGGACTAAAGAGAATTATTTGACCTCGAGAGGCTACGAATTAATTTAGAGAGTCTGATCATTAGTTATTTGGAATAAAAATAAATTAATTGATACTCATAACAGTTGTGTTAACAGTTAGATAAAATCAATAGCCACAATGTTCATCTCATTATTTTCTCATCACATTTTATTATTCAGGTAATTTGCTTTTTTTATTTGTTTAGTTTGAATATTTATTTTCTTTAATTCTTTTATTAAAATCTATTGATTCGATTTTGTCCAAATAGTTATTCTCTTAAACTACCTGATATTTGATCTATCCTCGTGTGAACAATATCTTGCTCACTGCTTTATTAAAGTATGCTGCTGGCAGATTTTCCCTCACTAATGAGGAAACTGTAAAGATATATGTCAAGCCCAAATGTTATTGAAGGAAAATCTACTGATAATGTGAAAACCCACCAGTAAAGATTTAATGAAAGCATTGTTTTGTTAAAGTATATTGCCGGCAAATTTTCCCTCGCTAATGGGGATGAGGAAACCATAAAGACACGTGTCATAGCCTATAATTAACGATGGAAAGTTTGCCGGTAATATACTTTAGCAAAATTAAAAAAACATCTTTTGCATTATCGAGGGAAGTTCCCTCAGTAGCCTTGACATGAATAAATAAAGAATAGGAAACTTTATCCCACGATTATTATTTTATTCTTTAAAAATTATATGTGTAACAGTTATCGAGGGATTTTCACTTGCTAAAAAGTATTGTTTTTCCTCAATATATTATCAAGAGATAATCCCCTAGTAATTAATTTGAGTGTGCTTAATGACGTTATTTAGGGCCCACATTACCGAGGGAAAATACTTCCATCAGCGGCGTGCCAATTTAGGTGGCAAATGACACCAACATTACCAAGGAATTTTCCCTCCGTAATTATATTCCCAAAAATATTTTCTCTTGATTTTCAAATTTTCCCTCAAACCCACTAGTAATTCCGCCAGTATTACTTTGGGAAAAATTCGCAATAACTTACGTGTTTCTAGTAGTGTAAACTCTTCTAACCCTACTCTTTTATATCTATTAACAATTTGTATACCTTATCTAACATAAAAGACAATACTTTGTTATTGCAGAACTAATTCTACAAAATATTTCATGATCGACCACTAGACTTCATACAAATATCTTGGATTTTTGTGAGCCTTTTATTGATTTGTGCATTCAATGTGCAGAAAAGTTTGAAAAATGAACATTTGGACTTAATTAAAACTACTCTTTCTCAAGCACTTTGATGCCATAAGATATTTGCACTGATATTAATATTTTCTTTTCAACTATTCATTGATTTTTTTTTTTTTTTTGTCTTCTTAGGATATCTCCTGCCAAATACATTGTCTAATCCCTTTACGTATTGTAATCTCATTGAAGAGGATAGATGTTGGTTATAATTTTAAAGTTATTGTATTCCGCGGACGAGGATCAAACTCTCAATACACGAATTCAAAAAGGAAAACACCCTTATCACCTCACCTCGACCCTCATAACTTCTTATACTTCCTAAGTATTTCTTGGGTTTTCTAAACGAGTGTCCTAAGAATATTTGTTGAGGAACTAAAAGTAATATTTCTTAAACTTTTAAAAATAAGTACATTGAAAACCTTAAAAAAAAAAAAAGCTTGTTGTTGAATATAAAGTTCACCACTTTTGATTTTTCAACCAATGTCGTTAGAACACATTCAAAACACTCTCCTTTTTCACATGAGGAGGCACTTCAAAAACATTTTATTTAATTTTCCGCCTCTTAGTGAACGATTAAGTATTCATTTTATTCCCTCCGTCTAGATATATTAATATTTTAATATACTTGGTTTTCCTCAATTTTCCAACGTGACTATTTTTTCAAAGTAATTTCTGTTATTTGATCGAGAGCTTTCAATGTAAGGTGTGAACACAACGAAGTTGTGGTTTCATGTCTATCTTTTCTTAGATGACACACCCAATTTCTAGTTTTTTGCTTAACAACAAATAGAAGTAAGAATTTAAACACCCCAAATTTGACCTCCTCACAATTGTTAAAATATGGACATTATAGGTCCCTAACTTGTCTATCATAATCGGCTACGTGTTAGAGTTAAAAGGCTCAAGGAAGGTAGCTCCATATGAGGAAATAAGTTATAGGCTAGGAGGCTTGGCTGATTGTGGTCGAGAATGATAGCATGTGGCAGCCTCCCACCCTCATTTGGCTTCTTAAAGTTCATAAACACCCAAATTCCCTGAGAATTTCTTTGATTGACAAATTATCCTACTCAATTATAAACACCCAAATTGGTCCCTCACAATTGTAAAAATGGGACAATATAGGTCCTTACAGGTGAGACAGAGCTCCTGGGAGAAGGTGGAGCTCATCTGAGGAAATAGAGCTCGGCCAGTGGAACAGAGCTTGGCTAAAGAGGAAGGAGTCGGAAACAGGTCAGTTTGCGTCACATGCTATCAGTCTCAACCACCTAAAAAAACTCATTGTTGAATATAAAGTTCACCACTTTTGATTTTTCCAATGTCATTGAACACTTCACCTTCTCCCACGAGGCACTTCAGAAAAACTTTTACATTTTCCTCTTAGTGAACGAATAATAATTATTCCCGTCTAGATACATTAATATTTTAATATACTGGTTTTCCTCAATTTTCCAACGTGACTATTTTTTCTAAAGTAATTTCTGTTATTTTAATCAGAGCTCTCAATGTGAACACAACGAAGTTGTGGTTTTGTCTATCTTTTCTTCTATACATTGCCGTGTGGAAAGCATTAATGGCATGAAGCTATCGACCGGCATAGTCAATAAATTAATTAATAATGACCAGTTCCCCTTTTTATCGACTTGCATGTGTTAAATGAATTGTCTCTCGCATGGTGCGCGGAAGCTAAAACTAAGTCAATCAATGAACCTAAACAGTAAGTCTGATAAATCTTGGTATATAGATCCAACCATTTTAATAAAATACTTTGTGGTTTAGCACGGAATAATAAATTATAACACATGCACTTCATGTCAAATATAGTTCAAAGAAAAGAAGATGCTTTCCGACCAGAACAATTTTACCCACTTCTATTTTTCCAGAATTATGTGATATGTTAGTGAGGTAGACCTGTAATTTCTTTTTTCCTGTTCTTAATGTTTTATTTTCACTTTTTTATGTTAATTTTGACATGTAACTTAACATTGATGAAAGAAAAATACGTAAAGCGGATAAAGCTTATTATATATTCCAATGTATAAGAAGAACCATACTATCGTTAAGATGTCAAATGTGGTATTTGTTGTATTGTTGCGGGATTTTACGGCAAATCATTTTCATAAGAAGAAAACTCTCCTCAAGAACTTCGCTGGAGAGGCATCTCATACATGCTTGTAAGTATTTCAATTCATCGTAAGGAGATAGACGTGTAAATAGTAACGAATTTATGTTAATTATGAATAGGAAGCAAAAACTGCAGTAATAAGTATACTAATATTATACTCATTATAATGTTATAACTATAATAATATTATCATGCAACAAGTATTCATATATGCAATTTATTTTTATATATATATATATATATATATATATATATATATATATATATATGAATACTTGGAAAGTACACATTTAATGCATGTTTCAAGAACAATCATAATTGTTCAATCTTGATTTAAAATACTTAAAACAAGAGTATGCAAAAATTTCTTGTGTGTGTGTGATTGGAAAATCAAGTGACGATATTTATTATTTATCATTGTAGGTTTTTCTCTTTTGTTAATCAACATAAATTTTTTACAAAACTCTCATTTTAGTCTTTCTAAAATTTCAAGTCAAAAAAATTAGTTCCTGGAAAAAATAAACTCTGAAATTGGTCCCTAAAATTAAATCGTCAACAAATTGATCATTGTAAAAAACAACTCTCAAATTGATCCACTACAAGAAAGTGCGGGGACGCCTTACCGACGGGTTTTTTGATGGGTACGAATTATACGGACGAGTGTACCGATGGACACGTGGGCATCAGTTTCCAGGCCGTCGATGAATATTACCGATGATAACAAAAAAACTCATCGCTTTTTTCGACGTGTGTACTGATGGGCAATAAAATATTTAGCTATCGGTACAATTAGATAAAATGTGTCACCATGGCCATCAGAGACATGTTTATACTGACATGATATTTAATATTATCAATGGAAATTGAAATTAATAAAATAATTTTGTTAATCTTTAATCGATGATATTTTGATTTATGAAAAATAATTTATTTTAAAAAATATTACTTATTACCGACGGTCATACCCATTGGTAACAAAATAATTTTTTTTAAATTTCCCTATTTAACTAGGTAATTTATTTATTTATTTATATAATAACCTAATTATCAATTAAAGTGATATTAAATAATAAAATGAATAAATTAAACTGATTAAATAAAAAACCAAATTATCATAATAAAATATATACAAAATGAGATAAATGTAAAAAATATCCAAAATGAAAAAAAAAATGAAGCTAGATAAAAACTAGCTGAACTTGGACGTCGGATAGTCCCGGCGTTGGCGGCATCATCATCATCATTTGAACCATCATCGTCATCCGCACCATCGAACTGAGTGGCCCTCAGAAATGGAGAGGAGTGGGATTTGGGGAGCGCCTTGCCAGAGGAAGGATCTCAAAGTCTGCATGTCCGGAAGAAGGTCATCACATCGATAGTGATCTTCCGCTACATCTTCCAGAACTTAGCATTCTCTTTCTTTGCTTTCTCGTGCTACTGCGCTCTAAGGAGAGCTTAAGCTCTCGAATCTCTCTAGCTCCTACTCCAACCTGCTCACCTTGCCTATTACTCCTAAAGCGCTAAAGGAGCTCTGCCTGCTCCTACTGCCAAGCCCCAGTTGATGGTATGCACATGCTCCCTTAGGGCATCACCCCCAATAGCTGACCTAGTGGCAGAGGAAGGGGATATACTCTTAGGATAGTACCTCATCCCATATATGTGATGCTAAGGGCCGCCAACCACCTGGGTCCAAACATCCTCCTCGTTTAGAGGAGAAGGAATGTCAGCATCGGGCCCAGCCTCAACCATCTGGTCTAGTACTGGGTCTAAGCCTACTCCTAGAGGTCTCTAAATTCGCACTGCAAAGGAAAAAAGATAAAACACATTGTAAGTAATAATTACGACATAAATGAAATAATAATAAAAATTAAGTAAAGATATGTCTAATTCCAAACTTATATAGGTTGCCTCAAAGCGAGGGTCCCGTGACCTCCCCAAACTCCCCTTACTCATCCTTTTGGGTGTGGGTCTCCCAATAGCTCGCCCCTATCGAGGGCGGCTTAACTCCCTCGCCTGCACAAATAAATAGTGATAAAAATATAGTATTTGCCACAATTCAAATATATTATAAAATGTAGAAAGGTTAAAGAATTACCAAACGTTTCCGGGTCCCTCCTGGGTGCTTGACCTACCCGTGTGACCCGCCTTTGTGAGGCTCGGTTTGTCTTTTCCTTATCCGACCTATCCTTGAATGTTGGGTCGCTAGCCCAGTGGCACTACAGCTCAACTAAGGTGACATCATTCAGCCACAAGTTGTTCATGTGTCCCCGAATATCATGAAACATATCCGCATTCGGTTGGAGGACCTAATCCTCCAAGCCCTCTTCACCGCGGGCTCATGCTTGGGCTGAATGTAGAAGGTTTTCTACATATACAAATTCATAGCACATAATTGATTATATATAAGCATATATTTTAACAAAAGCGAATAAATTATAGAATTACCTTTCACTCCTTCCACCATGACTCCTTGACATCAGGAGGGATGTCAGTCCATATGGGCCACGGATGGTTATGTCGACTTTGTATAACCTCCGTGATCCTGGTAAGCTACCGCAAACGGATGAAAACTATTACATAAATGAAATATATCAAAAAACAATCAAAATTACTTAAATATAATAAGCAATGTAAAATTAAAATATAATAAAAAAAATATTTAAACTCACCTATCTTTACGTCCAGCCTAATCTGCCAGGAGTGGTCTACCATCAGGCCCAAGCAGCCTGCCATTCTAGGAAGCCTCATATCTACGTCTCGTGCTTATGACCCGATCAAGGAAATAGGAGTCTAATCGAGATATTGGGCTAAGAGTTAGAGTAGCGATAGGGCTAGGGCAGGGATAGGGCTAGAGGAAGGTCGCGATGCAAGTGGGTTGAGTGTGAATAGGGGAGGTAGGGCCGACATACCCAGGACTAGGCATCATCCTGAAGATTGGGGTGCTAATGGGGATTGAGGTGGAGATGGTGGAAAGGACGGTGGCGGAGGTGGTGGTGGGTAAATCGACCTTTCGAGGTCTGCCTCTCCCTCTACCAGCCATACTAAAACAATTAAAAATTAATCCACAAAAAAATATTAATTAAATTAGGAAATTTCAAACAATTTCATGATAATATTGCATATAATATTGAACACCTTAGTTAATCTGAAAGTGCAGGGCTATTTTCATCATCATTCTGTTGTTGATCACTAGGTGAATCATCAACACTACTATCACTTATTTCATCTTTGTGATTTCTGATTAGGTGGTTACGTGTGCATTCAATTATGTCAACTTCCCCAGTAGTCAATGGAAGAGGGTTTTCAGGATTGTTTGTATCGATTACTACCCTTGAAGGGGTCGATCATCCATTTGATAAGCATCTTTAACAGTATCTTCCTTTATTTCGATTATACCTCTTGGTTTTATCTTGTTCACAACCCTCCACTATGACCTACTTTTCCCAGGATAAGACATATAATATACTTGTCTGCATTTTGGGCTATAATAAATGGATCATAACTTCTATATCTTTTGATGTGATTGATTTCAATGATTTTGTAATTGTTGTGTTGTCGTGTCCTGTTAGTCGAGTAAGATCATACATTTGAATAAGACACATTTATTTATGAGCTCACCCACGTACTCAAACTTAAGGATTTTCTTGACGACACCATACTAACACATTCTTCATCCCCAGTATTGCCTTTAACACAAACACCAGTATTGTCAGCTTTTGCCCGCACCCAATCAGTTGTGTGAAACTTGTACCTATTAACATAATACATGTACCCATTAATATAGTATATGGGTCAACTTACAACTTTATTTTTTGCGCCCCAAGCTAAATTAAACAAATGGGGACATGTTACACCATTATTTTTGTTATGAACCTATGTACATGAAGTTTGAAATGTCAAACTGACTTGTATCAACCAAAATTAACAGTTAAGAATAAATTGGTTACATAATTTTAAACAAGTGGACTTACATGTAATCTAAACCAATCGGAAACTATTGAAGAGAATCTTGACTGTGTAGTTGCTCGAAGTATCTATTGTTGAAAATATATTTTATGTTATTTTAAAAATGCATAACATCACACTTTCACCTAAAAAAAGGGATTATTGACTTACAATCTGAATAGTTGCACCTCATCACAATTTATCAAAATATGTAAGTGTGCATAATTCCACTCCTCAAAAGTCAGTCATCGAGGCAAGCTCTTTCCAGGAACTCGACCAGGTTGATTGAATATAGACAAAATAGGTGAAATATAACACTCCCCTCCATCGTCGTTACGACCAACCCGAGTTCTCCTAGATTGAACATGTGGCTGAAAGTAAAATGAGCAGAAATTTGAAGTCTTTTTCGCTAGATAAGCTTGACATATTGATCCTTCCACTTGAGACCTATTCTTCACAGTTCTTTTAAACCCTCCTATTTCTTGTTCAAATGGATACATCCACCTATAATGAATCGATCCACACACTCGTGCTTCATATGCCAAATGTATGGGCAAGTGTTCCATTGAGTCAAAGAACCAGAGAAAAATTCTCTTAATTTGCAAAGAATTTTGGGAATATTTTTTTCCATAACAAGCAGATCATCAACCCTAAGAGTAGAAGAGCATAAATCCTTAAAATACTGACTTAGCTTAGTTAGGGGTTCTAAACAATATCAGGTAGCTCTCTGATGAAATCGGAAGCAAACATCCATGAACACATGACAATCGTGGCTTTTCATGCCAACAAACTTACCCAATGCAACATTGACACACTTACTTTAGTTAGAAACATAATCATCGGGCATTCTTAACTTCTTTAGCCACTAACAAACAGCTTGTTTCTGATTGGAACTCAGGGCATATTTGGCCTTTGGTTTATAGAAACGACCATCTCTTAATTCTTGTAAATGCAAATCAGGCGCGTGCAATACTCAGCCAAACCATACCTTGCCTTGTCGTTGTCGTTAGTTTGATTTGTATCTAATGCAGTATTCATAATGTTGTCAAACATATTTTTCTCAATATGCATGACATCTAAACAATGACGCACCAAATTTTCCTTCCAATACGGTAACTCCTAGAAAATACTTTGTTTGGTCCAATTGGTATACCCCACAGCCTGCATGCACTACCTTTTCGATTTTCGTTATTTTTGGGAATTCCTTAACTCGATCCTATATTTCATGGCCACTTAGTCTAGCTGGAGGCTCATCATGTTCAACAAAATTTCTTTTGAAGCTGTATCTACTTCACCTATATGGACGATCATAATCTAAGAATCTTTTATGACAATCAAACTAAGAGTTCTTTCCTTCATGTTTCAAGGTGAATGATTTAGTATCCTCCATGCAAATCAGGCATGCTAATTTGCCTTGGGTCATCCATCCAGCAGCATTCCATAAGCTAGAAAATCATTGATGGTCCACATTTATGAGCTCTTATCATGAAATTCTGCTTTGTTGAAATGTCATAAGTAAAAACACCCTGGCCACAACTCATTCAATTAATCAATTAGGGGTTGAAGATACACATTAATCTTAGCTTTTGGATTGTCAGGGCCAGGGATTATACATGTTAAGAATAGGTAAGGATCTTTCATGCACATGTCAAGAGGGAGATTATAGGGCGTAACAACTACGAGTCAACAGGAATAGGGTTTGCTAAATTGGTTATTCGGAGTAAATCCATCTAACAGAGTCCCAATCTAACATTTCGGAGGTCAAAAGAAAAATCAGGATATTGTTTATCAAACTTTTTTCACGCCTCACCATGCGATAGATGCGTTATCACACCGTCATCCCTCTGATTTTCACTGTGCCATATGAGAAGCCGAGCTTGTTGACACATAGAGTTTTGTGAGTCTAAGGATTAAGGGCAGATAATGCATTCTTTTCTGAGGACATCCTTATACCTCCCACTTCCACGTCTCTTGGGTTTAAACCTAGGCTCTTGGCAGAACTTACACTCAGTCAATGAAATATTATCTTTATAATAAAGCATGCAACTTTTCAAGCACAATCAATCTTTATTTCCTTCAACCTAAGTTTAGAAACTAATTTTTTAGCTTGATAAAAATCTTTTAGAATTACATTAGGGTTCGGACTTAACTCACTTATCAGTGCAACCCACTAATCACAAGAACTTTGACTTTGATTTCCTTTGGAGTTAATGCTCAATATTCGAACTGCTAATGACAATTCATAGCGCACACAATCCTCCGATAAAGGTTGATTGGCAGCTTCTAGCAAACTATAAAACCGAGCGACATCTTGGTTTGGCTCTTGATGAAGGCTGTGAATAACAAGCAGCAAATCAAGACGCATCAAACACCATCTCTTGATGCCTAATTATCCTCCTATAGAACATTACCCACATCATGCTGAGTTACATGGATCCCACCAGAACTACTTTCAGTTTGAAACATACCTACTTGATTCCATGCATTAACTACCTCCCCATACTCAGTCCAAACCCAATAGTCAAACATGAATCCCCACTTGTACAAATGAACCCTTATTATATCATCATTCAAATACTTCCTATATTTGCACCTATTACATAGACACCTAACTTTTGCTTCATTAATGAACTGTTGTCTTTTACATGCCACACTCATAAATTCTTCAACACCACTATAAAATTTCGGTTTAATCCCCCCTCTATTAGGATGCAATCTATTGTACATCCATGATTGATTTGAAGGTAACATTGAGCTTGTGATTAACTCTAGACCCTACAATTTTGTAAAGATGTCAAGTTATTACTTTCAAATACAAATTCAATTGCTATTTAGATTTTTAGTATAGCTACTTTTAATCTTATTCCCTCAAGAAATGTTCTGAATAAATTTCAGCATTTCCCCTTAAATTAGGAGCTTCTATCATTAGCTATTTCTTTTAATTGCTCTTTAAAACACATGCAATTGGTCTTTAAGTTTTATTTATATTATTACTTTAAAACAAATCCAATTGGCTTTTAAGTTTTTTTAATACAATAATTACTTTTATTTAATTTTTTTTCCTAAAATAATTTACGAAAATTTTGATAGCATCCTCCCTTAAATTAGAAGCTTCCAGCATCAAATATTTATTTTACTTGGTCTTTAAAACACACTCAATTAATCTTTAAGTTTTATTTAAATTATTATTTTTAAACAAAAATTCAACTAGCTTTTAAGTTTTCTTAACAATAGTTACTTTTTTTAATCTATTATTTCTACAAAAAATTTTAACAAAATTTCAGCATCTCCCCTTAGATTCAGAGCTTTCATTGTTAGATATTTCAGTAAATTCAAAAATCATAAATATTATTATAAAGATTAATAACATAATAGATATAGTGAAACTGTTACATTATAATAATTACATACAATTCACATAATCCTAAAAACCGTTCTATTGCGCATTCCCTTATAACTCCACAACATGCATCTTGCAATCTCCGCAAACATAAAAAATCTCACAGAACAATGCAAACAAGTTGGGAAATGACCTCTACGCCCTTCCCAAGTCATGCAATCCTCATTTCCTACAACTCTATCATAGAAAACCTAAGTTTCTATATATCCTACATACATATTAAACCATTAAACGATATAAATAATAAGAATTTAGTTACTAACATCTATAGCAGGAAAAAAAAATACAAAATGTGGGAAAACTTTCGTCCAACTAAATCTAATCTTGAAAATCCAATATGATAAATTTAAATCAATACACTTATATACATAGAAAATATAAAATAACATAAAGAATAAGAATAACAAACCGATCCCAAAATCGATAATCGCGTCACCCTTAAACAAAAACCTTTACATTAACAAATTAACAACAATAATTACTCCTTAATACAACAAAACACAACACTATGGGCACCCATAAACAAACAGAAAAAGTAAACCAAATTAAAAAACTAAACCGATTAAAATGCTCACCAAAGCTACTAGATTGTAATGGTGGCCTCCGTTTGTCGCATCTGGTTCTGTGGTTAGATAGCAAAAAGAATGGCAGGCGAAGTTTAGAGAGAGAGAGAGAGGCTTTGTAGAGTGAGGAGGAAGAAGACCCACGGTGGGGGTTTAACGCGGCTTACCAACAGGAACTGATAAGTGAAACATTGTGTTTCAATTATCAGTAATTACCGACGGGTTTACCAACGAAAAGTCCATAATACCAAAGGTTGCACGGCAACTTGTGAATTTTTAAAAACCAGTTCTACACAATTGGTAATATTTAATAATTAATAATTTTAAAAATAAATACCCTTGTATACGTCGGTAACATTAATTAATAATTTTAAAAATAAATACTTGTTAGTAAACCAGTCGATAATACTTGATAATTAATAATTTTAAAAATAAATACCCGTCATACACCGTCAATAATATTTAATAATCAATAATTTTAAAAATAAATACTCATCAGGACACTAGTTGGTAATATTTAATAAAAATATTAGTCACTCTCGGCTTATTTACCAATAAATAAAAATAAAACATAATACATGTTGGTATATTCGTCGGTTTATTTAACAATAAATTAAAAAAACATAATGACAAATATACCCGTCGGTACACTTGTCCAACATTATGCGTGCCAAGTGGCGCGTGCTAGCACAGCTTTTACCGACGGGTGTGTGGTCCACATTATTAACACCCACAATTATTGACATCCCATTTGAGATACCGCCGATTACATAACCATCAGGATTTTCCTTTATATCCCGTGAATTTTTAGTAGTGATCGTTACAAAATTGAATAGCTGGACAAATTGGTCCCAAAATTGAATAATTAAACAAGTTAGTCCCTCTATTAAGTTGCACCAAAAGCACTAACTTGTCTGACAATTTGTTTTTACATGGACTAATTTGGGAATTTTTTTTTATATTTTTGCATGGTCCAATTTGTCTGATCGACTTTTCAATTTTACAGGGACCAATTTGGGAGTTCATTTTTTACAGGAATCAATTTGCCCTACTTGGAATTTTAGAGGGACTAAAATGGGGGTTTTGCTTGAATTTTTCACTATTTCCATGTGTGTTTCATATCGTATATATGAATTATATACCTACATAACAAATAGACTAAATCCTCAAGTTTATTGCAAAGACAATTTAGTCCCTCAAGATTTGAAAGTCTTCCTATGGTTCCTCACTTTTCACAAAACATGACACATTAGTCCCTCCGTTAACTCATCATTAGATTCGAATACTTGACGAAAAACATATGCATTGTTCAATTGATGTGACTGAGTTAAATTTCATGACAACACTAAATGACATCATTTTGGCTAGACTTGTGTGAAAATGGAGAAGTAATTAGAGAAGGAGTTAGATTAGGGTTTGAGGATGCATAAGTATAGGTAATAACAAAAAAATATTATTTTAATACCCAAAAGTAGGTGTCCCAACATGATGGAGTATGGGTCTTAATATGACACTCACTTTTGGATATTAAAATAATATTGCTCTTAATAAAAATGAAAATTAAAATATCGTTGTTTAAATGAAAGAGGTTAGTACGCAGGATATCATTATCGATCTTAACAGGAGTCTATTCAACAATTTAATGAGTTGCATATACTTTTTTTTATTAAGTGTTGAAATGATAAGTCAATAGAGAGACCAACATGTCCCTTTTTAAAAAGTAAGGAGTCATGTGAACATTTTGAATCCTAAAGGACCGATTTTTCCCTTGTAATATTGAAGGTTATCAAATTTGAGATTCTAGATAAACTTATTTTCATATGGTAAGATCGTAAACTCGTAAGAGTTTAACAGTTAATTGAGAGTATAATAACCATGTTATCTTACTGTTATGATATTTTACGATATTTTGAGATTATAGTTGATTTCATATGATTTTTATATGATTGTGATTAGGCTTAGATTGATTCTTTGTATTTATTATATTTATTTCATCAGGCTTATAATAGGCAACCCCTTTTTGTCCATTGACACATAGAATAATACATTCAAACTATTCAACCTCCTTTTTTTACATTTTTATTAGGTTCTTGGTTTCAAACATGGTATCAAGGGCTTAGTTTTTGTTTTTTTGAGAAATTTTTCACCTTTTCCAAGAGTTTTTTAGTGTTTTCCGCCTTGTAGACCAGTGCACCTTAGTTGCAACCCAAACAACCACCATTGTCACCTACTATTTCTGACTCTCTAGACCTCCATTTGTGATACCAACATCTGACCATGCATGTGCACCCACACACAACTTGAAGTGTCAGTGTGTGAAAGCTATGTGTCCAACTCAAATTTGTGTTCCGTGCTCACAACCCGACTTGACCCATGCAGTCTTGTATGGCCTTAAGTAGGCTCCTTATGCATGGTTTGGCAAGTTCAGCTCCACTATTCGTCAACTTGGATTCTCATCTAGTCTTCTTGACTCTGCTTTCTTTATTTGTCAAACTGATCGTGGCATCGTGTTATTGTTACTTTATATTTATGACATGATCATTACTGGCGATGATGACATCTCTACATCATAGACTTTAAGGCTTCCCTAAGCAGTCAATTTGAGATTAAGGATCTTGGTCCCTAGTTATTTCTTAGGTCTTGAAGTTCTCTCCTCTTCTGAGGACCTCTATTCATCTCAGGCCAAATATACTTATGATCTTATCTCTAGCTAGTCTCACAGAGAGCCGCATGGAATCCATACCTCTTAAGCCTAATGTGTGCTTCACTCCTATGGATGGCACCATCTTGGATAATCCTACTCTTTACAAGCAGTTAGTTGGGAGCTTCTATCTCTCAGTTACACAACCTGTCATTTCATATAATGTTCACTTGGTTAGTCAATTTATATCTACTTTGTGCTCTACTCATTATGTTGTTCTTTGCATCCTTCATTATGTCAAGGGAATATTGTTCCATGAACTTACTTCTTTGCTCATTCTCCCTTGGTTCTTCAGGCTTACTCTAATGGTGATTACGTGAAGATCTCACTGACCATCGCTCTATCACTGGCTACTATGTATCTTTCTTGGAGACTATCTTATCTCCTAGCATAGCAAGAAACAAACTTTGGTTGTTCTTCGATCCTGAAGCCAAGTATCGGGCTCTTGCTAACACTACTTTTGAGGTTCTTTGGATTTGTTGGCACCTTGATGATCTAGGTCTTACTCAGTCCTCCTCTATTGATCTTTATTGTGACAACCAGAATGATATTTAGATTGCGAATAATTATGCCTTTCAAGAGTGCACTAAATACACAGAGAATGGTTGTCACTTTATTCCCCAACATATTGTTCATGGTTCTCTTTGGCTTATCGTGGTTCTCTTTGTTATCACTTCACTATGATCTCCATGCATGCTTTGCTTTCCAAACTCAAGTTGGTTTTATCGTCACCCACTTGTGTTTGAGTGGAGGATGTTATAATATTTTGAAATTATAGTCAATTGTATATGATTTGTATATGATCGTGACTAGGCTTAGAATGATCCTTTATATTTATTGTATTTTTTTTCACTAGGCCTATAAATAGGCAACCCCTTTTGTACATTGACACACAGAGAATAATACATCAAACTATTCACCCCTTTTCTACGTCTTTCTTAGGTTCTTGATTTTTAACACTTACAATGTTATTAAACTGGAGAATCGAGACAAACTCATTTCTATTGTGTGGTAAGATTGTAAACTCGTAAGAGTTTAAAAGTTACTTCGAGAGTTTAATAACAATTAAGTTTGACTAAGTTGAGAATTTATACGTTCCAAATGAAAAATAGGGAGAAAAGGATATGTTGTCGCTTTCATATGTATGGCATAATACATAATACTGAACATGTAGATATTTATAAGGCTTAATCGTATACATAATATCTTAAAATATTACCATTTTTTGTTATTTTAAAAAAAATTTCATTTTTTTCATTCTAATTTGATCATTTCATCTACCTCTGTTAATTTTCATTATTAAGTGTTCACGTAACATTTCACGTACGTGGAGGTTGAATAGGAGAAAAGAAAATGACCAAATAAACAAATCATGATATTTCACATATAAAAATATTTATAATTTTGCACAAGTAGAAAATTTAATTGAAAGCATAATAAAATAAATTCACTTTTAAGTATTTTAATTATTATGAATTTGAGTTATTATATTAAATACTTTTAAATAATATTAACGAGAAAAGAACATGGAGAGGAGGGCTGGATGCTTGGGTTTTATTGATGAGTTAGGTAAGGGGAAGAAGAGTGGGTGTCAAGTTGGGAAATTTGGGTAGTTTGTGAGGATAAAATAATTATTTTGTGTATTATTTTAAATTTTGGGAATTTAGAATTTAAAATTAAGGAAGGCTTATGAAATGTCATTGAATCAATTAGGAAAGATGGGTGTCAAATTGAAAACCAATAGGGGGTGAGTGTAATATTCAGGATTTATCTCAGGGAGGTCAATATAATTATCCCTTATATGTTTTTATCAAAATTTCCAACAATATTTTTTTGATTATGTAGCATTATTCATATTTATAACATTTCTCCAATTAAGTTTTAATTGTTTGTTATGAACATTATCTTCTTTATTAACAAAGTATTTAACTTTTGACATCTGTGGAATTACCACCAATCCAAAGAGGTGTAGCATATATAAAATTGAAAAAAATAAAATAATGAAAAAAACCAATGGAAATAAATTAGATAATTGAATAACACCCTTCTCAAATAAATTTGCTTTTAATGTGAAAAGTTAAGTAAGAAAATGTTTAATTTTAGATTAACAAAGTACAATTTCAACTTAGTAACTCATTAAATAATTTGAGTCTAAATATACATTTACTTTCCTATTTTAAAGGATTTTTTAAAAATATTTAGAAGTCAATGTAGGTCGAATTAACTTCAGAATATAAGGACAAATTTATTAAAAGTTTTGAAATGAGACATTATGTAATTATTGTTGATATTTTTTATTTTGTTTGGGTAGAAGAAAAAAACCTATGTAATGAATTAATTAGCATGCCTTGATACAAGATTGAAATGATTTAAAATGTACAAATCTCCTTCTTCTTTGTTGTTGTTGTTGTTGTTGTAAATGATATAATTTGTTAAGAAGGTCAAATAAGCCTTGATGGCGATTAGGTGTTGTGAATATGGTTGGGATATAATATGCGAATATCTTATGGAACACGCAGCTACTCTAAGTTTCAAGGCTTTATAGAATGAAAATACTGATCCATCATATTCTAATTATTAGAGATTTATTATTGCAAATCCTTTAGCCTTAGATTTTTTATTATAATTATAAAAACAATTACTATTAGTATCATTCATCATAATATCAATATAGTCACGGATGAAATCTTTTGTCCCAAATAGATTTATTCTTTGTCCCTCAAATTACTAATTAACACATTAAAGCTGTGTATTGTACATTTGGTAACTTATTAATTTTAAAATCTATTTTAATTCTTATTTTTGCAATAAATAGTTGGAGCAATAGGGAATGAGATACCATTCAAAGACAGAAGATTTCTATCCTATCCTATGGTCACCCTCACCTTTCCCTATCGTCATTTCCCCCAATTTTAATTTCCGAGATTTTGGTTTATAATGATATGGTTGGAAGTTGCCCACAAGATACCAAGGTACCCTCGTGTTCACATGTTTCATATCTTTGATGGTGATATGTGCAATGTTGAGCTCCCAAACTGGTTGTGCATACAACCATACAGCTTTCACAATCGCTTTGCGTTAGTTTTGGTTTGATTTGAGGGTTGAATTAAATGAGTGGCGTGAGAGAGATACCTCGTGGCCGGTAAGGAAGATTTATATCTTGTGCTCAAATTAAGTAGATAAATAACTATGGAGCTGGGGTTTTCTCTAAACCTCAAATTTTATCTGGAGATCGTGAATTCATAATTAAAATGGTTTACTAGTCATAAGGGCAAAACTTCCTTCTTTGAAGTTCATAAGTGAACAAGTATGAAAATGCACGGTTAGTTTAAAATGATACACATTGTTGTTATGTGTCTATTTAATCTGAGTAGGATATGATAATTGTTTATCGGAAGGAACTACCTAGTGCTTCAATCCCACTGTTTAATACCAATACATTAATCAATTATCAAATATTTGTTTATCGCTATTTGCAATTTATAGGTGCTATTTACTAGGGTGATGGTCCCAGCATTTGTATGATCATGAAGTGTCAGAAAAATTATGCTCTAACTAATGACAAAGTGACATCTAAGATAAAAGCAAAGGTCTTACCATTAATAGAATTTTAAATATCTTTCTATTATTAGGCAGAGTATAATTTATCTTAATTCAAGACCACACAAGAATTTCCCTTCTTCAGGTTATTGAATACCCTCCACACACGTCCTTCTTGTGAGATAATTAACCAATGAATTAAATGTTTAACAAATTATTAACACATACACCCACTCTTCCACTTAAAAACAAAAACGGCGTTAATCATGACTCAATGCGTTGGAAATCATCGGTACAATTTTAGATAATTGAAATGTGGCGTCTCATCTACAATCAAATTAGACATGAAAGCTTTGATCTAAATCGTTAAAAAAACAAATAAAACGAAGGACGTGGAAGGTAGTTTATAGAACAGGCTAGATCAGTAATCAACCCTATGCATTGGGTGTTATTACCGTACACTCCTCTCAAAAAAACACATGGAACTCACTTCCTTTCCTATTATTCACTAATTATCTCTCCACATCTTCTCTTTATTTATTTGGGGTGTTAGGTGTTTACATATTATGGGGTGTTGGAATATCTTTTCCTTTTATTTATATAAAAATGTCACTTTTATGCGGGCTTGAGAAGTAATGGAGTAAATATTCACTTTGGTCTGAAATTGTATCATAATTCATTTTATTCCTAAAATTTAGAAAATATCACTTTAATCCTTAAATTTTAAAAAGTGATTCAAATTAGTCTTATACTACTATTTCTAAGTTAAACTAAATCACTAAAGAACTAAAATCATTCTTTGAAATTCTTTGAAATTTTAAGCTAAATTGATACTTTCTTAATTTTAAGAATTAAAATAAATTGCATATAATTTCAAAGATCAAAACAAACCTTTACTCAAAGCAATAAGCACGGTTCAAAGTGCTCTCTACGTCAAGTGAATTATATTTTTTTCTGATAAACTTTCAAGTGACTTATATTTGTTTTGTTAGAATTTAAAACTACTTTTACAACGCAAAGATATATAATGCATACAAATGCTGTGATCAGTGATTCGTTTTACTTGTTGTCTTATGTTCCCCATTATTGGATTTTTCAGTGCCAATATCTGCACCTAACTCGCGGAATCTAGCCACGTTTCAGTTTTTGACATTGAAGATTTTGGATCTGCCATTATGATTTTAAATTTTTATTTCCAAATTGTGCATTAATCAATTCTGGCAAGAGCTAGTTTTCCCAATCAGTCAGAAGTCCTCACTGGAAAATAAGAACAAAAAGTTACAGAATCCATTGCATGATGTGAGTAAACTTTGAAATCTAAGAACTTCCCAGATGCTCAATGACAAAGTGAAAGTAATATAGTGTTGTGCCATGGCATTTTCTGTGACGATATTTAATTGCTTCCACGTCATACTTTATAGAGTCTCCTTTATTGTAGCTTTCTAAGCCAACCAAATTCCACTAGTTAAGCCAAGTCCCTTTTTTCCATTTTTTTTCCCTCTTTTAGTAAGAATCAACTATTGTCATCTAAAAAGCTCCAATAATAAGCACATAGGCATAGGTACAAGCGTAGAATTGATGACCAATTTTATACTGTAATCAATGTTAACTGACTAAAAAACTTCCAAGCTAAGTGAAATCAAATATAGAAATCCAATTTTTGGGCGATATATGATCAACTCCTTATGTCACTAGATTAAATTTGATTCTAAAATGAGGTTAATTGCATAACAAACAAAAATGTTTCCTAAAATTTATAAAGTTTGAAAATACAGCGAGGAAACTCTAGATAAGAATGAGAAGGTTTCACAATAACAACAATGAATAAGTTCCACATCTTATAATTTTATAATAGTATTATTTGAATATGCAAATAGTGAGTGTTCATTAAGACATTCACTTTATCACCATTAAATATGATAGATAAAAAGGGTAAGTGAAAACCACCATCACATCTAAGAGTGATAAAATGGGTGTCCATTGGAACATCCATTTTTTATGTTTAAATAACATTTTTATTAATTTTATGAATCAATGGTTCTTTGATTCTACCCAAGAATTTACCAATTAGTCAATTGCATTTAATTTATTTACTTAGACCTATGAATGATATTACTACTTTAATTTGTATCCTAGTTTCCAGTGAAAATCTTCACACGACCTTCTTCGTCTTATTATTCTTGTTAGAGGAGTAATTGAGACTAAAAATTAGTTAAAGTTGATTGAATTTGTCATATATTAGTTAGTAATTTGTTATGTTCATTAATCTATATAAGGTTATATTTTACTTGTATTACATTACTTTTTCATCATTTAGTAAAAAATTGTTTTTCTATCTTTCCCACAATTTTTCCCAATTATATTCTCTCTTTCTTTATGTTGATACCATGAATTTCCAAATGGTATCAGAGCCTTACCATCCACCATGAACTTTTCTCTGCTGCATTCTGAGTTCTTATGACTCATTTTGTTTCATTTCCTCTTTTTACTTCCTCACACTTTCAATTACTACTACCCAAACACACATTTCTTTTTTTCTCTTTCAAATCCATAAAGAAAATATAGGAGAACCTCTAACTTTTGCCTTCCTTCGATTCAAATTTCATTTTCTCGTTCAACTCAGTGTGGTTTTAGACAATTATGGTTTTTCCAACAAGGCTCACGATTATTCTTTTCCATTGAAGCTCTACCTTGCCATCATCTTTAATTTTTCTACACCAATGTTCTTCCTCTATTTCAGCTTCAATTCTTCACTGACTTTGTTTGATTTTTCTGACATGGTCTTTCCATCTCTCTTTGGCATATTTGCTAGTGAGGTTTGCCAACTTCATTCACAATCTGCTCCCTCTTTGTCTTCGGCAACATTTACAAATTGGTAGTGGCATCCTCATTTCAGATATGGTCCACTATAGTTCAAGCCTTTTTGCTCCAATGAGTTCGCATTCATGCGTTACCAGTGTGGATCTAGGTTCCTTCTTATCTTAGATCAATTCATCTTTGTTTGTGGATTTGTGGCGTTGGTTTATCAGATCCTATTAGAAACACAATTTCATATTAGCATATCTATTCAAGAGTTGTTGGTCGTGATTCTTGTTCAATTGTTCAATCTCAATTTTAGATTCTTATTGGTTGTGATATGATGTTTTCTTGTTTGATCAAAGTCCTCGATGATTTTTTATCTTTGTGAATTGGTAATATCTATTTTTTGGTTTGGAAGCTAGGGTTTACAATTTCTCTACTCTCACTTCAATTTGATTTGGTGGTGCTTGCTCACATGCACATGGAAGCTTTGTCTATAAGATGTAGATCTCAGTTAGGCAAATGGATGGATAACATGCATACTATGTGGGATCCCATGATGATCACTTTGAAATTTGGTTTAAAGTAATTAGATAAGGATTCATTATAATTAGTGTGGTTTTAAGTATATCATTAAACTTAAAAATTGAAAATAAAAAAATTAAACTTAAAATTATCGTTGCCAAAATTTAGCCCTTTTTTATTTTTTTTCCTTCCATGGGTGAAGGAAAAAAAACATAAATCATATATCTTGGATATCTTGTGGTGCATCTACTAATGGTGGCTCATCCTCACGACAGCACCATTTTCCGACGTCGATGGCAGAGACGCCGTTTGACACAGGAGGAACATTTGTGGTTTGAGACTCATAACCCTTTCCATATCCATATAATAGAAACCATCATCATCCCCAACAAAATCACTATCAGCATCGCCAACTCTCTCATCCCATAATCACTCAGTCATAGCCCTATGAACCACTATCAACTACCCACCAAACACCCAAAAAAACAACACAACACAGAATAGATCTATAACATCAGCACAACAAATATGAAAGTATAGATCTCAAATAGATCTAGATGTAGAACAACACAGCCACATTCTTTGTCTTTTGTTTTTTCACAAAAAAACACAGCACAACACTAGATCAGATCTCATAAAGACCATGAAGGATGCAGCCAAGTGGAAGAACGCAAAATGAGGACAATGGAGGTGTGGAGAAGGTAGGAGCCGCGTGAGCGTAAACATTGATAAAGTTCTCATCACGGTCTTCGACTGCAAATGAAAAGGTAGATCAAAGGTGGCATGACCTGTCACAACTCGACTAGGCACGTGACCAGCACGTGAGAAATCTCATTCTCACGTAAGCCTCCTGACTTGTATCATTTCTATATGCACAAAAATCCATAATATAGTTTTATTCTTTTCTAAATATCATTCACCTTTTCCAACATTATAATTATAAAAATGAGCTTTTATAATCCGTTCCAAAGTATAACGCTATATTAACACAAAATATATAGAAAGTCCTTATTATACAAAGTGTCTACGAAAAGTCAAAGACTTATACTGTCCTAAAATAACATTCTAATATACATGATTATGCAAAAGACAACATGCTCTAAGATACAAATCCTGCTTGCATAATCCTGGAGCATGTCTAGAGCAAAAATCCCAAACTCCTCACCTAATAGGCATGGCAATTGTAATCTAATGTTGGGAGGAAGATAGCGTGGAAGAATCCGGAGAGCCTATATCTGTAAATAGATAAAGGAAAGGAGGGGTGAGTTTTGTTACCAAAACCTAGTGAGTGAGTCCTCACCTGGAACCCCTCCCATAGAGCATTAAAGGGCATGCATAAAATTACAATGATATAAATACTATTCAACCAATCAATATAGTTATAGGAATGAAAGTATATGCACAAGTACTAAAACATTTTATCTTGTAAAACACTTCAACAGTCTCAATAGAGAAACAGTAATCTCTACTCTAGTTATGCATAGCATAATAATATCTCTGGTCATATCTGTTACGTATCGCCGTCCCTAGAGTGACAATAATGGGTACCTAACTAGGTCCCTTCTCTGAATACTCTGGCCTTGGGCTACTTGGTACCAAGGTTAGTGGATTAACTCGCTAACACAGCTATTTCTCTATAGCTCCTGTTCAATCAATTAGAGAATCCAGTATCATCTCCAACTTTGAAAACAATAGCATTTACCATAGGGTTCAAACTCAATCAAGTAAAATCCATGATTCTACAAATCATATCATCATTATAATAGTTCAACAAGTCATGTTCTCGCACTCCAGCTTCATCCAAAAATACCTTTCATCCACATGGATTTATTAAAACATATTTTCATGTTAAAACCTCTAGTTCAAAATATAGAACACAAGAGAGTTTTCATAACTTCTAAGAGAACCTCTAAAGTTCATTGTTTAAGCTATATTTCGATGAAAATAACTTTAATGCATGGAATAGATATTACAGATGTGAACCCAGTCACCTGGAGTGGTAGAAGTTGAAGGCTTAACATCAGGGTTCCTTGGAGTGGAGATGACACCAGTATCTATCATAGGAGTGATAGAACCTTTGATTAGTATCTAGAATCACTAAGAAACCTTAAGTTTATCTCTAACATGGAGGAAGAGCTCCCTCTACCCTCATAGGCATAGAAACCACTCTAAGACAAGAAGGAACTGAAGAAAATAGAGCAAAACTGAGAAAACTACATACCTTAAAGCCTTAGGATTGAAGGATGGAAGTTAGAATTGAAAGATAATGGAGGAAAATGGGGTTGGGAATGGAGTTTAGGGGTGAAGAAGATGAAAAAGTGAAGGTTCTGGAGGTTAGGGGAGAGAAAATGCATTTTGGGGTGTTCTGGACCTCGAAATGACGTTTTTATGTTTGTTGTTTACCGCCTGGCCGCTCTCTAACACACACGACTTACTCTCTGTTTCCTGCCTGGGTGGTCACATGACTGCCTGGGCGGTCTCCAAAGCTCCAACACCGACTTTACTCTCTAACCGCCGCTGGGTGGTCTCCAGAAGCTCCAAATGCTCCAATCCTGGTATGTATTGGATTGTACTATCCCACTACTCACTTATTTACATTTTACTTTCCATTAACTTTAAAACATAAATGTAAATAAGGAAACACCCCCATTTGGATTCAAATAAAATATCTAAAAAATCAAAACCCCAACAAATCAAAATCTAATTTTTGGGTTTTAGTTCAAATTCAGGAATTTTCGACAATTTATAAACTTTTGGGCTAAAGGCGAAATGTCTAGAGGCTCCATAAAATTCATTAAAAATCATTCTTCAATTTGTCTATCTCCAAAGAACAATTACCGGGACTTTTGATCCCAGGAAAATGGTTCTACTATATAGCCCTCCAAGGGCGTGTAGGTCCAGACTTAGTGAAATTAGGACCCATACGACCGCTTAGGGTAATTGGCACCCCTCTTTAATTCAAAAAAATTTCTAACCCTTTTTATTTAACCTAGGGTATTACATGACCGTTGGCCACTACCATGGTCGATGGAGACCCATTCTCTCCATCAACCTATTATTCACTTGATTTCATATTATATTGGCTTTTTAAATTTTTTATGGGTTTTTATCATTTTCTTTTTCTCTTTAAACCATAGACTTTTGAATGTTAATATAAAACAACTTGGCTTAACATGGTTTGCATCCACATGGACTTCATTCAGTGGCCTACCTCACATCTTTATATTGCAGATATCAAGTTCATTTGCATGTAAGCATATGCCTAATTTGGTTAGTTTGGCTTGTTCTCACTGCATTTCTATTTGGGATTATCATCTTACACTTTAGATCAGTTCTGGTTCTTATGCTAGAAAGTGTTGGAAATGGTTTGCTATCAACATGAGTTTATGGTAGTTTGAAGATTAAGAGTTGGTTAGGATTTTAGATTTAACGGTTATGATAATGGTTCAAGCCATAATTTACTTTGGTATAGTTCATCGAGATATATTCTGTTGAGAATTTCCTCTATGCTTTACACTTCTGCTTTGGATGGCTAAGCAAGAATATCATTTGTTGTCTTTAATAGTTAATCCTATTCAGTTTTATCTTATATCTTTGTTTGTAAGGTGGTTAAATATTAATTCAAATTCAGTTTTAGCTCTATTGGTTTAATACTTGCTTTTGCCAAGTGGTTAAGCTAAAGAATGGTTAGTTTCTACTTGAGTGGTTAAGCATTTGATGGTTGTTGTTCCCAATTCAGGATCTCTACATTAAGAAGTGACAATGTTATCCTGGAGTCGACTCAATTCATTCTTAGATTCTTCATCTGAGTGTGATTGGAATGGAGATGCAAGATGAAGTGCTATGCCTAGCCATTAACAACATTGGACACTTTATAGTTTCTATTACTTTTACAGCTTTTATCGCTGTATTTATTTTGTATGTTCATTAGGTTGCTTGTATTGCACTTTGATCCCTAGCTTGTATGTAGGGGTGGGGGTGTTATAGGATATAATTGAGATAAAAAAAAAATTAGTTAGAGTTGAATGAATTTGTTAAATACTAGTTAACAGTTTGTTATGCTCCTTAGTATATGTAAGGTAGCATCCTGCTTGTATTACATTATTTTTTCATCATTTAGTAAAAATTTGCTATTCTATCTTTCTCTCAATTTTCCCAATTCTCTTTTCCTTTGGGCTTATACCATGAATTTCCATAGTTCCCTTTATTTTTTGACCTTTTGAGTAAGCACTCAAATTGGTCCTTGACAATTTTATTGGAGGACAAATTAGTCTGATAAAAAAAAAATATTAGGAGTAAACCCCCAAGGTGGTCCTGACAACTGAAAAGTGTCAACTTGGTCTTGACAATGCAAAAGTCGAACACTCACTAGTCCTTGGACGGAAAACAGTAATGGTGTTAATGATAATTTCATTATCGGAAAAATTGGTCCCTAACATCATTTATAAAAAAATAAAAAAAATCTCTATCCCCTATTTCCTTCCTTCCTTCATCTTCTCCATTACCACCACCACCACTCTCGTCCCAGAATCCTACAAATAAGCCAAAATATATGCAAAATCAAATCAAATACCGATATAAACAACATCAATTAAGTGAAATTTGCATTATTATTCTTCATTACCACCACCATCGCCACTTTCGATGATGGCAACGGCGCGGCGAAATGGCAGAGCCCGCGTTGGTGGTCGTAACGGCGATAGTCACGGTGCTTGAGCTCTTCTTCTCCTTTTTGGGTTTTTTTTTTCCTTTCAGATTTGTAATTTGGGATTGGCTATGGGGTTTGGCTTTTTCTTTTTATTTGGGTGAAAACCATTGTGTTTATGATAGTGCTGGATAATTTTTGTTGTAAGGTTGTCTTGTATTTGGGGTTACTGTGATTTAGGGTTATCGATGATGATGGATGGGTTATGGTTGTGTTTGTTGTGAAGATGTTTTGGGTTGAAATGAATTCCTGGTGATGAAAAAGTGTGGGTTGTGGTTGATTGTGGTGGTGGTGGTGGAGAAGAGGATGAATGAAGGAAACGGATGGAGAGTGATATGAGGTTGTATGGGGGATGATGGTGGCTGTGGTGATAGTGGTTGTGGTCATTTAGATTTGATAATGATGATGGTGATGATGGTGGAGGAGGTGGTGATGGCGAAGAGGATGAAAGAAGGAAAGTGATGGAGAGTAATATAGGGTTGTGTGGGAGATGATGGTGGTTGTGGTATTTAGATTTGATAGTGATAGTGGTGGTGGTGAAGATGATGAAGAAAGGAAAGGATGGGGGATGATGGATGTTAGGAACCAAATTTGTCCTAATAAATTATCATTAACGGATTATATTTGGTAGGACTAGTGAGTGGACTTTTGACATTGTTAGAACCAAGTTAACATTTCATTGTCAAAGACCAAGCTTGTCCAACATGAAATTGTAGGGACTAACTTGGGGATTTACTCAAAATATTAGTGTTGAAGTCTCACAATTGCAAAAATAGGACACATGGTCATTGATAATTTCGTTGATGGATAAATTGGCCCTTAACAATAAAAAATTACCATTGAGATTCTCAATTGTAAAAATAGGACATATAGGTCCCTAACTCACCTGATTATTAATCTATATGACACATTTTAATCCTAATCAACACTGACTAAAATACAGTATTTTTTTTTTGTAAATTCCTCCCAAACGTTCCAATATTTCACTGTATCCATTATAAAAAAAGAAATCCTTGGCCCATAACTTACTACTCTAAGAAAGGAATATGGTTTGGAATTGAATTCCTTATGTTTTATCACTATTTTATTTTGAGGTCCTATAACACTAATATCATAAATTCATAATTATTTCTCAAAAGAGCGTAATGATTGCATATTACAAACCAACAATAGGGTCCTATTTTTACAATTATAAGAGACTCAACATTAATTTTTTTTTTGTTAAGGACAATTTGTCTATTAAAATGAAAATGTCAAGAACCTATAGTGTATTATTTTTATAATTTTGAGGGTCAACACTAATATTTTTTTATTAAGAATCAATTTATCTATCAATGAAATTGTTAAGGATCTATAATGGTCTATTTTTGTAATTATGAGAGATCTCAACACTAATATTTTTTTCAAAGATCAATTTATAGATCGATAAAATTGTCAGTGATCAATTTAGTTGTTTTTTCTTTATTTTTTTTTTGAGAGTTTTAACTTATCTTCAATTCAACGATTCACAAGCAGTCAACTGGTCGGTTGCTGCATCAATGCAACAAAATAATGTCTTTTACGCAGTTTAACCTAATTAACAGTATTTATTAACAATAATAATTAAATTTAAATTAAAGGTCACAATCACAGACAACCGAGGTGGTTGGAGAATTATTGAAGGAAGGAAAGATTGAAATGGAGCCTTCAAAGAGACACAGCGAAGGCTAGCTCACTGCGCACCACAGGTGTCAAGGTTTTAATAAGCCATAATATCTCTATATTTTGAAGGATTCAACTACACAGAGAATTAATCACTGAGCATTCACCCGTCTTCCCTTTGCTTTTCAAGTGTTACATCACTAAAATTATCAACAAAAAAAAAAAAAAAGGAAAATGTGTTACATAGGTAAAAATAACTTGTAAGTACTGTTGGCTGAGAAAATTGTACAAATCATTTATATGCACCTAAAAATTAAAATGCATGTCCTTTCATTCTGTAAATAGTAAAAACTTTCAAATACTAGGCATTTTCCTCCTCATTACTTTGCTGTCCAGCTATTTTCGTGTACTCCAGATGTACCCTTGCTAGCTAGCATGCAATCTTTGGTTCCAATTACTTGCTCCCAATGAATTAAATAAGGGAAAAACGGACGTGCCATATTTTGCATAGGGATGGTCATTTTCATTTAATTAATGATGGCAGTGGTCCAAACATTCAACCACCTCAAGCTACGAAAAAGAGTTTAAGGGGGCTTTTGTTACATCATATATTCCGTAGATTAGACAGAAGCAACATTACCTATTTTTAATTTGGAAACAGCTATGGCCACTGCCAAGATAAGGTAGGCAAGAGTTACTTCAGAGGTGCAAGATGGAAATGAGTGTTTATCTATCTTCTTAATAATTAATTTAAAAAAATGCAAATAAAGTGTGGTGCTGATAGATATTGATTTGGCCTATATTTCACAAGGACGTAAATTTAACTCTCATGGTATATTACGAGGTAGCTATTTGTGTGTACTTATAAAAGAACCCTAGTAAGGGTTCAAAGACCCTAGAGGTCATGCCTTCTTGATCTTAATAGGAAGATTGGTGATGCATCCATCTAAATTTTTTTATCATAAAAAATTAATTAATTTAAAGATTTCCTTAATTCAAAATTATAATTGATGTGACATGAGTTATAATAATTTATATAATATCTAAAACTTATTTAATAATAAATATTAATAAAATTTTGAACTAAAAGAATTTTTAAGCAAGTCACTTTAGATAATTTAGAATTTGTCATCAAAAACTCTACTGCACTCGTACTTTTACAAAATATTATCAGCCCCTCAATCATAGAGGGCTTAATCTAAAATTCCTTGGATGATTATGCAAAAAGTATACCGACACAAATCAAATTGATTGCCTAATGGGTTTGTGTTGGATAATAACTACAACTATTATTATTATTATTATTATTATTATTATTATTAACGTGAACTACGTGCGGATTGAGGAGCTAGCTTACATAAATCATGATTTCTCAGATTATATATAGAGAATATTAGATTAGATTGCCTTGGATCCTTGGATTTTGGCAGCTTTTTCCCTTTTTTAATAGCACCAGGAAGACAGAGGAGAGATCGATAACAGTTCAGAATTTTTTCTGCTCCTACTTCATTAGCCCCCACACGGAAAAATAAAATGAAAGAATATAATTAGGACAATTTAGTTTTTTTAAAATTCTAAACAGAGTAATATAACTATAAATACAGTCTGGAATTATTAGTTTGATATAAGATACAGCAATATTATTCTAACACTAAAAAATATCTCATGAATATGGACTGTGATCCTATAATAACTATATATATATATTAACCTAGAGTTATGTCTTTTCCTTAATTTGGAGGGTAAATTTGTGTTAAAAAAGAAAGAAAAAACACAATTGTCAAAGACTATAAGTTTTTTGCTTAATTATTTTTTTTCCCTGGCATAGAGTTTTCTCAAAAATAATAATAAATATATATCCGGCGCGTGGCCTGGATCGCAAACCAAATTTCAAGAGAAAAACTAATAAATTCGAATCCGACATTCAAAAAAGTGATGAGAGGGCCCAAACTGAGAAACACAGCTGTCTTGCATCTCATATGATTGAACATCCTCCCCATAAAAATGGGATATTTTCTATTTTCTTTTACTGTGTACATTGTTACTTACCTAGCTTTGACACACACACATAGAGAGAGAGAGAGAGAGAGAGAGAGAGAGAGAGAGAGAGAGAGAGGCAAGGTCACACCCATTGAGAAATGTGAGATGCCTGAAGTTAGTGAGTTATGAACAACGTTTCCTCAATATATTATTGGCATTAACTAGCTAGAACGAGACAAAATGAGTAGTAATCAAAATTAGTGATCTCAAATGAAGGAAGTTTCTTTCTCAACTTCCCAAGAAGAGGGTTTTGCCACATAGGTAATACCATGTTTGATGGGCTGGGTAGATTTTCACGGGAGTAGATTATTGATTTAATTATTTCACATATACTTATAATTTTACTCAATTTTTAATTAAATTCTTATAATTTAAAAGTTTCTAACAAGATCTCTTGTCATTATAAAAATTAAAATATTTCATAAATATTCTATATCCATCTCTCTTTCACCCTCTCATAGAAACGAAATATTATATGAATATTCTGTTTTTTATAATGATAGAGATCTGATTAAAGAGTCTCATACACTATAAGGTTATAAAATTTTAAATTATAGGAACCTAATTAAAAATTGAGTGAAATTATAAGGACCTATAAAATAATTAAACCTAGATTATTTCATGGTTGGTTATTCATGTAAAAATTAGCTTGATCGATCCTATTAAAATTTGTAACAGAATCAATTTATACATTGTATGTGTTTATTTTTCTCTTAGCATAATATTGTCACGTGGACAAAAAATATGAGAATAGTCATTTCTAATTTTTATATGCTAGGATGCTTTGTTCTTTTTATATAATTTTATAATTAAAAATAATTTTAATATGTCATCATGCTTTACTTATTTATGTAGTAAGAAGTAAGAAATAAGAAGATAATAAATACGAGAAGATTCAATTTACTTTATATGGCTAGTCACCATATTTCTTCTTTGTTCTGTAAACAAGATAGACAATTGGTGATTTATGTACATAAAAATGAATGGCATTTATATATAAGAAATAAATACAATGTAGATATCTATGAAAAAGAGAGTTGATACAAATATGGTGAATTTTATCTTTATTAACGTTTAATACTCACCACTTTTATTTCTTTTTCTCTTTATATATGTTTTATTGTATAAAATTTATATACAAATAACATTTGTTTATGTAAATCAATTACTCCATTGTTCTATCAGCTTGAGCTAATTAAGATGTTGCTGGTTTGTACAGAGAACTAATCATGAATCTATGATCTGGCATTATCTTCCATTCTCACGATTAGTTTTGGAAGATTGAATCCTCATCACATATTCTTTTTATGTATGAACAGCACATGGGAAGTAACTATTACTTAATTTTATGGGGATTTTTAATTGTGTACGGGAACTACAAAAATATTTTATCTCTAATTTCTAATCACTTTTCCTTTTAACCTTTTTTTTATCATATCATTAGTCGAGTGGGTATTCATTATGAAACTGGATAGATTTTTAGTTTGAATGTAGGGAATTTTGCTGTAAAAAATGTATTTGAATATATACTCAAATATACGTTTAATTATTAAATATTTATTGCATAAATTCCCAAAGAATTAAATATTGATACTTATTTCAAAGAGACCATGTATTTAAGTACATACTTGAATGAAAGTTTAATTATTAAACATGCATTGTATAACTAGAAATTTTTTTAAAAAAAAAAATTAAACACGGACCTTTGTTCTATCTCTTCAAAATCTTCTCTCTAGATTTTAGAGAGAAAAATAGGGAGAATATTTTTTTATTCACACTCCCCAACTGAAATTCCTATAAGATTTAAGTATTAACTCCAATGTTATATTACTCACAAAAATAAATTTGTGTATACTCAGTATTCCATCATTTAATGCGTATATTAACCTTCTCCTTAAGATCAATCAAGGACATTGATGGGGTCATAGTTAAGGGCATTGTACAGCACCTTGTGCTGTTACAGATCAAATAAATAAACAGCTGAAAGGAATCCACCATTAGAAGTGGGTTTTACCGTTTTAATCAGCAGAGGGATCAAAGAGTTAAAAACGTGTGTGGACATATGAATCATGATCATTTTTTTGCATTCAGGGCTTAAAATATTTTACCGACCATATATATGCAACAAGAAAAATAAAAGCATGTTTAGTTTAAGTTTTCAGTTCTTAGTTTTTATTTTCAGTTTTAGAATTTGTAAAGAAAAAACTAAAATTCTAAAATTTATAAATTTCAGTTTTCAGAATTTTCAGTTTTTCATTCACAAATTCTAAAAAACAAAAATTAAAAAATGAAAATTGAAAATTGAAAACTCAAACCAAATAGATTCTAAATATTTTTTTTATGATTTTTGATAATTGAAGTGTTAATAAAAATATTATAAAAAAAAATTTGACATAAAATGATTATTAAAAATACTCATAAACTTTTATTGATAATTGGTATATGTCAAAAATAATTAAAATGATGCATTTTAGATATTATATATATATATATATTAATTATTGATAAAAATTTATGGGTATTTTTAATAATTATTTTATATTAAAATTATTTTTTAATAATATTTTTATTAACACTTTAATAGTTGAGAATAGTTAAAAATATTCATTATTCTATATATATATATATATATAATGATAAAGAAACGTGGTTAATTTATCAATCCCTTCTAGTACACGTTGTGCACGAGGAATATACAAAAGGTCCTTCATAATTGACAAATTATAAGATAGATATTAAATTTATAGATTTATTATGAATCTCTTATTATTAATTATTAAATAATTATTTTTTATTAAATAATTTAATTTAATAATTAATAATAAAAGACTTATGATAAATCTAAAGATAAAAAGTTTATCATAAAATTCACCCTTCATCATTAATCAGTACTGCATAACCTGCTACTTTTGTCCTTAATATAAAGGACGCTAAATGTAGTGGTCCAATTATAGCTGTAAGCTGCTTGTTTGAACCTACGAATCCACTTACGTGCCCAAGCATCCAGAAGAGTCCAGATGAATGACCATGCAACCAGTACAATTTCCCCTTTTGACAAAAATGCCCCAAAATATCTTTGCTGAACTAAATCCATTTTAAGAAAAAAGTCATTGAAAATTTGAAACTCAACATACGCTCTCCTCTTTAACATGGGTCATTCAATTTCACCGCCCCAAATTGGCACGGGCATGCTGTGAACGTTAAACTTGAGCTGTAATGCAACTTCGGTTTCTCCAAATGTCAGAACGCTAATCCAGGATTTAAACCCCCTTACCCCTGTCTCTGTTCTAGTCCCTTCAATTAAATTTTATTATATATCTAAATTATAAGTAGTTAAAAAAATTTAATTGAATAAAAAGTTATAAATAATGTCATTATTAAATATATGTTAAAATTTTATTGAAAAAACATAGAAGAAGATAAGAAAAGGGAATATAAGGTTTGGTTTTGCTATTCCCTACCAATCATGATTTTAGACGAAGAAAATAGGAGAAATTTTTAGGTGTTGTTAGAGTAACAAAAAATACTTACTCTATTTTTATTTAATGATTGATAAATCAGGTATTACATTAAAGATATAAAGGAGGTGAAAGACAATAATGATCAATAAGATTTATGTGTCAATTAATAAATGAATCAGAATAAGTGTTATCTTATTCTTAGTGCACCTAAATAAAAAAGTAAATGCCCTTCTACATTAATGAGAAATGACGATAAATGTATAATATTTTTTTATATTATAAGTATATTATATAAAAATATTGTACATATATTATTTTTCTGCATGAATATATAATTATAATGTTGATATATCATTTTAATAACTAACTTAAAAGTTATCTTAAGTTAAAATTCTATTTATAATGATATAAGCTGTAATTTATATAATATTAAAGAACTATAAATATATGTGTAAGATTAATATTAAAAATATTTTTAGGCACGCTAATTAAAATAATTTATTATTTTTCACTATTATAATATATCATACGATGATTTTGGCGGATGAAGTGGTGGTCTATTGTCTGAAATGATCGTATAACCACACGTTTTTAGGGGTGAGTGAATCATGAAAAATGAAAATTCTTAAGTATACTTAGAATAAAAGAAAATATTTATTTTAATTATTTATTATTTGATATATTAGTTTTGTAAATTAATATTATTTTTTATTTTTCTTATATTTTCCAATACAATAACTAATAAATTAAATAATAAATAAAATAAAATAAATGTGTACTTTTATTTTCACAGCATTTAAGAATCTTTTGCTAAGCTAAATGGTTGGGTTCTCAAGGCTTTGACGTAAGGCGTAAGTGTTTTATCATGCAGCTGAATAGGTGTCTTGTAAGTGGAGAAAATTAAATTGGGGTGTTGCGTGTAGGTTTTACATTGTTGGTTGTCATGATTCTATCTCTCGTAATTGCATGTACGGCCGTCGCTCCACCTGCTCTTGTGGGTAGGGCTGTCAAACTGAATTACAATTACAATTCGGGAGCCAATTCGGCTTCTTCCACTATGTTGATAAATTAGATTGATAAAATATTAACTAATTTAAAAGTGGATCAATTTAATTCAATTCACTTTAAGTTTCAACCAGAGTAATTGGCAGATTAAGTGAGTTAGTATAGTTCATTTATTTTTTTTAATAAAAACTCAGCTCATTGCTCTTATATTTAACCAAAACTCACATATCCATCCATATTTTTTCACATTTTCTATTAAAAATTTAAATAATAAAATACTTTCAAGTCCATTTTCTCACTCAAGTAATCTATCTCAACCCTATTTATTCTTTTTTTTGAATAAATTTAATAATTTTTAGAGTTTTTAAATTTTTTTATTTATTTAACGAATCAACTTGCATATCTCACCAACATGGATGAGTTGAGCTGGATTGATATTTTTCTAATTCGCTAATAAAGTAGACCAACTCAAATTTAACATTTCAACTGGCAACTCGTGCTGGATCAACTCGCATCTACTTAGACAGCTCTACTTGTGGGTGTCGAGTTTTGGTTTTAGACTTCGACCCTGCCATACAGGTGGCTTCCAATTGATTTTAGCAAAGAAGTTGCTCCCATAAGTGTATGGTGGTACCATGCCAGAAAATTTGTGGACAAAAGTTGAGATGATGCAGCAAAACTAATAAGCATCATCTTTTCCTCCTTTATTGCGTGTATACCTGCTTCATATCAGCTGAACAAAGGCAAAAGCACTAAAAAGTTGCAAAATGCATTTGATATTGTTTTTTTTATCGCAGTTATAGGAAGTTATAAACATATTTAGTGAATAAGGTAAATATTTTCTGGATCCCAATCTCCTCTTTGATATCAAGGGCTTATTTTATTTTCAGTTTTCAGAATTTTATAAAGGAACACAAAAAATTAAAAATAAAAATAAAAATTTATAATTTTCAGAATTTTTAATATTTTCTTCACAAAATCTAAAAATTTAAAAAATTAAAATTAAAAACTAAAAATCAAAAACTCAAACAAAACATACGCTAAGTTATTTACTATGAAAATCATGGAGTTTTTTTCTCAAGTTACTTTTAAAATAGTACAAATTTGCTTTGCTGATTATTAATGAAAAACTGTTAAGAAACTTATAAAGCAATTATTGCATGTCATTATTAAGGTCACTTATTGTCTATTCTAACTAACAGTATAACTTTAAAGATACTTACACCACTTGTGACTTTCTATGAAATATTAGTCTTTTAGCTAAGAGGAGAGCAATGGTTTTTGAACGCACCGTTTCGACTCGTTGGCTCGACGCACATCCAAATTGTGCAGAAAACTTGTAGGAAGAGAAGATAAGGAAAATCAATATACGGTGGGACCCCATGATTTTGTGTCTATGAGTCCGGTATGCGTCCGTGAATGGATGTCAAAATAGCAAGCCTCTTCTCTAAAGAAGTAAGTGATGACTTCCTGATGCAGAAAGTTTTAATATTGGAGGTAAAGTTCCCATTGGGCCCTAGTCCACTTCTACTACAGCTAATCACTTTTTGTGGTATTAAATTTGTTTTAGAAGAAGATATCGAAACCTTACCCTAAAAAAAAAGGAAGATATCGGAATTTATATTTGTTTAATGTATAAAAAGTTTATCAGAATAATTATTGGGGACATATTTTGTAAAAATAATATAACAAATTTTTCTTTGATTGAGTTGATATGTTGAGAAAGTTCAATCATAAAAAAAAGGAGACAAATTGAAATTGTATTATGAAAGAACTTATAATTGCTTTTGGAAGGGCCCTCCAATTATACATCAAATAGTTGTAAGCTTCGCTGCATTCCATGCAACATGTCATTAATAATTGCACGGTAGACGTAGATTATTTGCAAATTAGAGATTTTAATATAGATACTAATTAGAGAAATATTTAGGTATATTGAGAGCGAAAGATAGTACTTGTTAATTCAATTTATTAATTGATATATAAATTTTATTAGTTATTGTTGTACTTTTTCTATATTTTTAATCCAATAGTTGATTTATCAATCATTAAATAGATTAGAGCGAATATTTTATCTTACTCTAGAACTTAAAATTTCTCCACTAATTAAGTTAACACTTAACTAGTTGGGCTCCTTGCTCCTAATAGTGTGTATAACAAATATTTTATAATTAGAGATTTATTCCCTATGCCTCCAAAGGATTAATTATCATTGTTGGATATCCTAGGATATTGAAAAAGCTAACACTTAATATTTAGGTTCGCTCCTAATAAAAGTGAACCTCTTTTTATTAACTATATTTTCAGATCTATCAATTGTTTTTTTTTTTATGAAGTACCTAAACATAAGAGGTAATATTTGTTTGTACCCGAAAATTTTCCTTTTGCAACTGATCTTAGGTACACATAAGAATTAAATGCAGAATGGTGTGACCTAAGAAACCAGACTTTGATTCTTGGACTCAGTCCAAAAGGAAGAAAAAAAAAATCAACAAATTTAAATTTTGTCAATTGTTGTCGCTTTCTTAAAGAAGAGAAAAATCAAAGTAATCATTGTGAGAATTCATTAGTTATTGTACTTGAGAAATTAAAAGTAACTGAATAGTAAATTACTTCAATATTATATTATAAGATCACCGGCACATGAGCAAAACCGTTTCTCTATAAATGCTACTATTTGCCTCTCAAGTTCTTCCTCCCACTCTCTTGCATCCCTTAACACTATCATATTGCATTGCTCTCTAAAGCTTTGCTGCTTCTTACCCTCTTTCTCACACATTGTTGTTCAGTTTCTGGTAAGCAATTGACTTCAATTGTTCTTTTGTGCTCTTAGCATTTTCATCCTTCACTCATGGCCCGTAATCCATAAAAAACATGGTTTCATGTTGATTCCCAGAAAAGAAAAAAAAAAAAAAGATATCTTAACCATGAATTTGTATTTGAGCTTTTGCTTTTTTGAAATCTCAAGTGACCATGAATTTGTATTTGAGCTTTTGCCTTTTTGAAATCTCAAAGTGACTAAGCAATGAACAAATGTTTGGTATTTAGAACCATTCCTCTATTCTTTATTTGGTGATATCAAAAGAGTTTAAACCACTTTCTCTTTTTTATTCTAAGGCTTGAAAATTCTACATTCTTTTTACGTGTTGTGGTTTTGTTTATGCAATCAGTTACCTGGAAAGTTTGTGAAATGATTGATCCCATGATTCCAAAAGTTGACGCACTTTGGAAGTAGGTTTTCTAATTTTTCTGTGTCTCATGAACTCTGTTCAAGGAATTTTAATATTGGGCCATTGGGTATGTGCCATTTTTCTATAATCTTTTCTTCCTTAGGAATCTTTTTTTTATTGTGCTGCCAATGTTAATAATTGAAGACAACTTTTGAACCTACACACGTTTCTTTAAGTTCTGTGCCCCAAAGGGATACTGTTGAACCAGTTTTATAATTCAGTCTATTCCACTGGTTGTGGATTGTCCACTCAGAATCTTAACAAAGCCTTATCCCAAGAGGATTGGATTGGCACCTTGATTGTCTGCCTTTAAGATGCTTTTGCTGCTTTTGGTGCTAATCTGAGTCAATAAGACCATGATTACTTTTTTATTATGGTAAAAGCCATGATGATGTGTTAGTTCAGAATCACAATGAATTCCCATATAAATTTTGGACGGTTCATGATTTCATGCAACATAGTGTTCACTTTCTTTGTGTTGTGTGCGGAAGGTTTTCTGCCTGAAATGGAGTACGAGGACCGCTTCAGACAGGCCCAGAGACCAAAATATGATTGCCTTCTTTTTGGTGAGCCTTTGGTTTGATGATGATGATTCATTGATTGACAAAATCTGAACCTTCATAATATGGGTTATGATTAAAATTTTTATATTGTGATGCAGATTTAGATGATACTTTGTATCCGCTAAGCTGTGGTATTGCAAAAGCATGTGGCCAAAATATCAAAGGTGAGACTGTGAGAAGGTGTCTTTGCCTGTGGTGTTGTAATCACTAATGTCTTTGTTGTTCCATGTTTTGGTAATGACATGAGTGCTACTATTGATGTATAGACTATATGGTCGAGAAGCTTGGCATAGAGAGAAGCAAAATTGATGAGCTGTCCAATCTCCTCTACAAGAACTATGGAACAACTATGGCCGGTTTAAGGGTACTATTCCCCTTTTTCCTCCTTTTCATATTCCTATTTTCCTTTTCTCAAAATCGGTTTTCATTGATGAATTCAGAACACACTGATAACCTATATATTTCTTTTTGTTTCATTGTCAATGCAGGCAATTGGATATGACTTTGACTATGATGAATATCACAGGTATAATGACTTTACATTTTTACTTCTTACCCTTTTCACTTCTAAATTGCTAGTGAGTTATTTTCTTATTTTCATCATCTTTAAGTGTATTTTGAAGTGGTGACATTGACTTTTTTATTTCTTCCTGTTTCAGTTTTGTTCATGGGAGATTACCTTATGATAACATAAAACCAGACCCAGTTCTGAGGAGCCTCTTGCTGAGCCTGCCCTATAGGAAACTAGTAAGTTTTTTAATAACCAAATGGAAGCAGTAGAATCAAGCCAGAAAAATTGTGCATAATTTGATTAGACCTTTTTGTTTCTTTGTCTTTTCTCCGCAGATCTTCACAAATGCAGACAAAATCCATGCACTTAAGGCACTCAACAGGCTTGGATTAGAAGATTGCTTTGAAGGAATAATATGCTTTGAGACCCTTAATTCCATCCACAAGAGCACTGTTTCTGATGACGAAGATGACATTGACTTTATTGGTTCTAGAAGCACCAATCCAACCACAAGTAGTGGTGGTGCTAATAGCTTCCAAATCTTTGACATCATAGGCCATTTTGCTCAACCCAATCCAAGTGCAGCTTTGCCAAAGACACCAGTTATATGCAAACCATCAGAAAATGCCATTGAATTGGCCATCAAGATAGCCGAACTTAACCCACAAAGAACTGTAAGAAAAGCCAAATCCAATTGAAATATGACCTATATTTTTTTTTAGTTTTAATTTTAAAATTATTTTACACTGATAAGTGATAACCAATAAAAATTCAAGAAAATATTAAATTGTGTTGAATAGTTATTATAATGAATAATTATCTAATATAATTTAGCATTTTCTAGAGACTTTATTGATTGATAGTGTAAAATTATAAAATTATTTTATATGGTTAATGTACAAAAATTAAGAGTTTTTTTTTTTTTGCCTCCTATATTGTTCTTACATTTTCTTTCTTTGTTTGCATATGTCACTTTCAGTTGTTCTTTGAGGATAGTGTCCGTAACATGCAAGCTGGAAAACGTGTGGGTCTTCACACAGTGCTGGTAAGTAACTGTTAATTTTTGTTCTGTAGTAGGAATTGATCATTACCTTTGCGGCAACTATTAATATTGTGTTATGCCTAACTAATAATTATGAGCCTCTAATTATTTGGTTACTTCATCCAGGTTGGTACGTCTCAAAGAGTTAAAGGTGCAGATTATGCCTTAGAAAGCATCCACAACCTTAGGGAGGCTGTGCCTGAATTATGGGAAGCTGACATAAAATCAGAAGTTGCTTACCCTGGCAAGCTTGCTGTTGAGACATCTGTGACTGCTTAATTAGGATCATGTACAAGGAAGCCACCTAATTAAATCATTGATGGAAAAAAAAAAAAGAAAATCAAAAACCAGAAAAAAAGGAAAACAAATAAAAAAAAAAAATTGAAGCCTAGTGGGAATTCCCAAGTTAAGATGTAGTAATTGTATGCTTTGATCAGATTATAATAAATTAGTTAATCTAAATAATACATTCCCCTTTAGGCCTCAATTATGTAAAGAATAAATTTTTCCTCTGCAACCAAGGGGAATAAAGAATAATCAAGTTTAGGATTTCATTTTCATATAAATTATCAGCGTTGCTATTCAATCCTTAAAAAGTACTTTTGATGAATATATACAATTGCACGTGTCAAAAATCGAGGGTGCAAAGATGAGAGAAAAACGGAGGAAAAATAAAAGTTAAGAGACGTAACACCACTCAATCAAAAAAAATAGATGTAACACCACTCGCACCGTACTTGTAATATAAAAGGTGAACTTTGACATCCATCAAACAGAGGGGTAAATTATTGAATTTAATAAACAAATAAATAATTGAAAGTAGCCTCAGCTTCCCAATCGAGGACAATTAATGTCACACACAGAATATAAATAAGGGGTGTTCTATAATATCCGATTAAAATCAAGAATCCGGAACCCTATTAGAAGTATAAAGTTTTTTTATTGGAAAATACGGTAAAATAAGATCCACCTATTCATCCCATAAAAGCTTATTTGTCATTTTGTATGCAGCCCATTTGTATTAGGTAATTCATAAATACATGTCGTGACCAAGATTACAAATAATTTAAAATTTTAAAAATGCTATTTTATTTTATTTTAAAATACAAACAATTAAAATATTTATTCAAGAATTGAAATGCCCTGGAGGAAAGAAGAAGAAGAAGAAGAAGAACATCTCCAGCACCTACCCCTCTTTCACGTCTTGTTCATCGCCCAACAACAATGGAAGAACATTTGAAACCCCAATTCCTTGCCAGGCTGTGAAATGGTATCAGCTCTGGGAGTTGCAGAGGCAACCTAACAAGAGTGAGTTTGAGAATAAACTTGAGAACCAAGAGGAAGGAGAAAGAGAATAGAGAGAGGATAAAGATGAATGAGTAAATTCTCATTGTGATGTTTGTTGTGGTAAAGTTTACAAAATACATTTCAGTTTCACCCTTATATATCTAATTCATAAAGACTAGCCTACAACCTACAAAGAAAATTGAAACGGAAAAGCTGAAAACTAACTAACTACTAACTACTTGGCTAAGGGATAATTATCACGTGACACCTCATCAAGCTAGGCTTACGAAAGTCAATTAAGACTTGGTATAGCATTGTACAAATGGTCCTAGGGCTAGAGCCTTGGTTAAGATGTCAGCTACTTGATGAGTAATTGAGATGGACAACAGTTTAAGAATTCCAGATTGAGCCTTTTCTCTGACAACATGGCAATCAATATCTATGTGTTTGGTCATTTCATGGAAGACGGGGTTGGTTGCTATGTGTAGTGCGACTGATTGTCACAATAAAGGGGAAATGGCTTAATAGGGGGAATTTGTAAGTCTTGGAGTAGGTAGATTAACCATTGTCCTTTACAACATGCTTGAGCAAGAGATCAATACTCAGCTTTAGAGGAAGACCATGAAACTGTGGTTTGTTTCTTGCTTTTCCATGAAACAAGTGAGGACCTGAGGAAAAAATAGTAGCCAGATGTGGAACGGGGGGTATCAGGGCATGAGCCCAATCAGAGTCTGAAAAGCCAGTTAATTGCAGATCTGAAACAACAAAGAAAAAAAGTCCTAAAGTAGGAGAAGATTTAAAGAACCTAAGCACATGGATGGTAGCTTTGTAATGAGTATCTGTAGAACAATAGATCCTGACTAAGCTTGCTTATTGCAAAGCTAATGTCAGGTCTTGTGTTGGTCAAGTATAGTAAACACCCAATGAGTCTCTTGTATTCACCATTGTCTACAAGTGAGGTGCCTAAGGATTTGGACAACTTTAGTATGTAATCCATTGGTGTGGATACTGGTTTTGCACAGCTAATCCACAGTCCTTGATAAGATCAGAGTGTACTTTCTTTGGTATAATGAGATGCTCTTCTTGCTTCGAGCAATCTCTATCCCCAAGAAGTATTTCAACTGTCCAAGGTCCTTAATGCTGAATTTGTCATCCAGAATTTTCTTTATGCGTGTTATCTCTTCAAGATCACTGCTAGCTAGTACCAAGTCATCTACATATACAAGGATGGTTGTGAAACCATGAGAAGTTGACTTGGTAAAAAGGCTGTTATCTGATTTTGATTGAATAAAGCAAGAATCAACTAAGGGCAAGTCAGCTTCACATTCCATTATCTCCTTGCCTTCAACCTATAGAGAGACTTTTGCAATTTGCAAACCAAACCTGGTTGAGAAGTTTTCAAACAGGGGGACTTTCATGTAGACTTCCTCAGGTAAATCTCTATGAAGAAAGGCAGTGTTCACATCTAAGCTGGTGGAGGTGCCATTATTTTCCTGTAGCAATGGCCAATGGTAATCTCACTGTAGTCATCTTCACCAGCTGAAGGTGTCAAAATAGTCAAATCCAAGAGTTTGGGGGAACCACTTTGCCACCAGCCTAGCTTTGTGTCTCTCTATGCTGCCATTCTGGTTTAAATTTTACCTTGAATACCTATTTGCAACCAATAGCTTTCTTTCAGGAGCAAGAGAAGTGAGCACCCATGTTTTATTTGACTCAAGTGCAGTAACTCAGCATTAATAGCATTCCTCCAGCAATCATGGGTAGCAGCCTCATCATATGTTTGTGGTTCATGAATGGTAGAAATGGCAAATGAAAAATGTTTGTGGTTAGTGGATAAAGAATCATATGACAAGTAATTTGATAAAGGGTACTTACATGAGGAATCAATGGCTAGTGCTGAGGTGGAGGAAGTCATCATACAATAATAGTCTTCCAGGTGGCTTTTTTGGTCTAGTGGATTTTTTGACTTGATTGTCAAAGATATGTGTTGGGAGGTTTATTGGTTGTTGAGTGTTGTGGGGTTGATTAGTAGAGTAAGGCTTGAGGGAGTTGAATCTAGTTGAGGCTATGACATTGTAGGTGTGTGTTGTATTTCTATGGGTATATGTATGTTTGGAATGATAGGATCTGTTTCTATGGATAAGGTGGGTCTGTGATGGCATCATATGGTGCCGGTGTATCTAAGTAGGAGGGATAGGATAGAATAGTGGCAAGTGGTGCATTTGTGTTATGTGATTCAGTGGAGTGGGATGTATGTGACATGTAAGGGAATTGATCCTCATAGAATTGCACATTTCTAGAAATGAATATCTCTTTTGATTTAAAATCAAGTAAAATGAAACCTTTAGTTCCATGTTTGTATCCTAAGAAAACACATTGCCTAGCTCTGCTATCTAATTTGATCTATGAGCAGTAAGGGTTGAGGCAAATGCTAGGCATCCAAATACCTTCAGGCCAATAATGTTGGGTAAACTGCCATATAGAACTTGATATGGAGACTCATTGCCTAGGGTAGTGCTAGGTAACCTATTAATCAAATGAATGGCATGTCCTACAACATAATGCCAGTAACAAGTAGGTAAATTTGACTGAAAAATTAGACTTCTAGTTACCCCCAATATCTGTTGATGTTTCCTCTCAATAATTCCATTTTGTTGAGGGGTCTCAACACAAGAGGTTTGGTGAACAATGCCATTAGTGGCATAAAATGATTCCATTTTAAATTCTAATCCATTGTTTGATCTTATAGCCTTTGTTTTAATGTTGAACCGTGTCAAAATATATTGAACAAAGTTTTGTAACAGTTTTGAGGCTTCAGACTTCAATTTCATGAAAAAAATCCATGTGAAATGACTTTTGTCATCTACTATAGTTAAAAAATACTTGTGGCTAGCAGTAGATAGGGATAAAAGTGGTCCCCAAATGTAAAAATGAATGAGATCAAAGCAAGAGGAGGAAATAGAATTGCTATTAGAAAATGATGATCTCTTTTGTTTAGCAAAATGACATGGCTCACAGGCCTTATTATTTATTAAGCAATCTATGGATGGATACAATTTCTTCATTACATGTAGTTTATCCATTGATGTCTGTCCTAATCTAAAGTGCCAAAGGTTTATACTTGTAATGTCTTGATGGTGTGTGTTGATTTGAGCAGGGAGTGAGAAAATGTTGTTGATGTGGTGACTGGTATAGGTCTATCCAGTATGTAGAGACTTCCTACCTGTTCAGCTACACCAATCATCCTCAATGTATTGCAGTCCTGGATCTTACAATATGTGTCATTAAAGAGAAATTGACAATGTAAGGCTTTAGTGGTTTTTGAAATAGAAAGCAAGTTAAAGCTAAAAGAAGGGACATAAAACACATTGGTAAGATAAACGACATTAGAAAAATAGATAGTGCCAGCAATAGAAGTTATGGTTTGTGTGCCATTAGGTAGCTTGATTAACACAAGTTTTATATGATGAAAACTTTGAAAAGTATCAAGAGAATATGCTACATGATCTGTAGCTCCTGTGTCAATGATCCAGGATTTTGGTTTTTGTGAAAGGAAGGTTAGGATGTGAGTTATACCTTAGCTAAGAGATGGTTGGCTGGAACTGCAATTTGGTTGGCCATATGATTAGGAGTTGCCTTTTGTTGCTAAAGTATTGCTATTATTGCTTGTTTCTTTCTTGAGTAAACAATCCATCAATGCTCACACTATCGTCCTTCGTTGAGAAGTTGTGAAGCTAATTTCATCAGAATTTTCTTCAGCTATCACATTATTGATTGAAGGTGCTACTGATTTTATTCCTGAGGTGGTGTGGAATGACATGTTTCTTGTAACAAGTGTCAACCAAATGCCCTGGTTTGCCAGAAAGAACATATTTTGGGTGGTCCTCTGCCACCACTTCCACAACCTGAAGGGATTCTTTTTCCTTTTCCTCTGCCTCCAAAAGAGCACCAGTATATGTTTGTTTAGCAGCATGAGTAATGTTATTGGCTTATGAATCTCAGGCAAACTCATTTGCCTTTCTTGCTGAGTTAGCAAAGAAAATGCTATATTTATATCAGGGAGTGGCTTCATAAGCATTATTTGTGATCTCACGTATTGAATTGCTCATTGAGTCCTCTCATAAATCTAACCACATGAGCATCTTGCTTGTAACCACCAACAGCTTCCAAGGCATAAACACAAGTTTCACAACAGTTAACACAAGAATAAATAGGCCTGAAATTGTCTAATTCCTCCCATATTCCTTTCAGTTTAGTGAAATAACAAGTGACATTCATGTCACCTTGTTTGATGGAAAAAAGCTCTTCTTCTAACTCAGCTATGCGAAATATGTCTCATTGGTAATACCTATGTTTCAAATTGTCCCATAAATCTAGAGCCATATCAACCCAAATGACACTTTGAGCAATTGCTTACTCAAGGCAGATTGATCCAAGACACTATATATGTGTTGTATTGATCCCATGCTTCAAATGAAGGGTCATTCTTTTCTGGTTTCTTGAATGAACCATTTATGAACTTGAGTTTTATTTTTCGATTTTAGAGCTCTCCACATAGCTCTAGCCTAGGTATTATAATTCTTGGTATCTAAAAGTAGAGGGATGAGTGGAGTACCAGGATTCTCACCAGGATGGATGTAATATGGGCTTGATGGATTTGATATTGGATTCGCATTTGTCCTAGCTGCTTGAGCTTGCAGCATTGAAATTTGATTCATGAGCAAAGCAAGATTCTACATGTCAATTGCAAAAAATGCACTAGTTGTTGATGACGGATTCTCTATTGAAGGTTGCTCCCAATCTGCTATTGGAACTTCAACAAATCTTGCAAAAGAGTCTCTAAGAGTTCCACCAGATCAGAGTGCAAAGTGAGTAGCAGAACCCATCCAAGGATGAAAGAGCTCTGATACCATGTGAAATGGTATAAGTTCTGGGAGTTGCAGAGGCAACCTAACAAGAATGACTTTGAGAATAAACTTGAGAAACAAGAGGAAGGAGAAAGAGAATCACAAAGAGGATGAAGATGAATAAGTAAATTCTCATTCTGATGTTTATTGTAGTAAAGCTTCCAGAACACACTTCAGTTTCACTCTTATATATCTAATTCATAACAGATTGAGCCTACAACTTGTAACAAAAGAAAACTGAAATAGAAAAGCTGAAAACTAACTAACTACTAACTACTTGGCTAAGGGATAATTATCATGTGACACAAGCAGCAAACAAGAAAAAAGAAAACCCAGAATAAAACTAAAACAAAGCCCTACAATTGTCGCAAGCTTTGCCTTATGTATAACTCTTTTCAAACTCTCGTGGACACGCCGAATCTTAATGAAGATGGAAAAATTTGTATCATGGCCATGGTTTGAATCATAACCCCTCATTGAAGCCATGCTTGATGTGGATTAATTAATAAACCGCAGAGTACGATCATGATATCATACCACCACCATTGGCGAACATACATAGGGATAGGGGTTTCAAAGTTTTTCTTTTGTACCTGGGCGATAAACAAGACGGATGAAGGAGGGTTGGGGTGTTTTAGATGTTCTTCTTCTTTTTTACTTATGGGCATTTCGGTACTTAATAAGTTTTTTAATGGTTTATATTTTAAAATAAAATAGCATTTTTGAAATTTTAAATTATTTGCAATATGACTCTTGGGTGTATTTGTGAATTACCTAATACAAATGGGCTAGTATCACAAAATGGTATATATGCTTTTATAGGATTAGTAGGTGGGCCCTATTTTACCATGTTTACCAATAGAAAGTTTACACTTAAGACGAGGTTCATAACTTTATTTTAATTGAGTGTCTAGAACTCACCTATAAAAAAAACCTACTAAGAAATTATTAAATATAAAGTGAATAGGAAATATAAGAAAACAGATGCTCAATTGTGGTATGAAACAAATAATCTTTTGGAACGAGCGTAAGTTGTTGGTAAATTAACTTGAAAAATACTTCATTAATAGATAAATAGAAGGTGATTACTTAGGTGTGTATGCCAGTTAATACCCATGGTGCCTGCTTTCACTTAGCCACAATTTTAAAATGTGGCTAAACGAAAAATTAATGTGGCTAAACCATCTTCACACAAGAAATAGAGCATCACACCCTGACTTCACCTACCACCGCCTCCCGTTTTAACTCCACACCTAACTCCACCGCTCTCCACCACCACCACCACCTCCAACGACTCCTACACCCTCCTTGCCACCGTCTCTGACTTCCTCTCCTCTCCTTTCCCTCTCCAACCTTCTACAACTCCACTAGCACAATGCATGTTGGAAGGTGATTGTCATCATTAAGGTTGTCGAAGGTGATCTCATAGCCTCCGTCGATGCCCAAATCCATGGCCAAAACCCCTGGCTTCTTTTTTTTTTCCTCTCTTTGAGATCCTAGATCTCTTCCTCTCTGTGTTCTTGGTTTCGATTCGTTCTGACCTTCACATAAATTTTGTGTTTATTGGTGATTTTCCTCAATGAATAAATGAATTCTTTGTTGTTATTATTTTGTTTTTCTATTTTCATTTCCGCTCTTGGTTGGAATTTGTTGTTTGGTTGATGGAATGGAAACTTTGTTAGATCTGCTTCCTTGAGAACTTTCCAATGGAAACTTCATCAAATCTGCTTCCTTGGTTCTCGTTGAGTGCATTTTGTTCTCTTTTATTTATTTATTTATTTTATTTTTGTAACTGTTGTTGATTGTATTTGAGTAGGGTAACTTGATGCACTACAAATTTAGGCTTTTATTCACATTACCAATGTGGTTGATGTACTCTGTTCTTGTTGCATCACTACTCTGCATAATCTTTTTGATTCATTTTATTGATTCACCCTCTGAACTAGGCGGAGGTTGCTGTGCCATGGCCGCGGTGAGGACACGATTGTGTCACCAGAGCAAGGGATGGGTCGAATGCCTAGGTCGTGGTCGTTCCTCCATGGGTTGCGTCTCCATAGCTGTCATGTGTAGTCATTTGTTGAAAAAGTGGATGTCAAAGTTGTTGAAGGAGGGTCGGGCGGCAATGCCAGAGCAACGGTTGTAGGTGGCGGTGACAAAGTAATGGAGAAAGAACTAGTGATGTCCTGGAGAAGAAGCCAAATTTTCGAAGTGTGATTAAATGTAAAAGACAAATCATGTCTGCTTCTATTTCTTGTGTGAAGATGGTTTAGCCACATTAATTTTTTGTTTAGCCACATTTTTGAAATATGACTAACTGAAAATAAGCACCATGGGCATTGACTGGAATAGGCACCTGAGTAATCACCTAAATAGAAAGAACAATTAATTAAATATGATATATCAATCAGTAAAAGAATCGAAAATAAATAATCAAAATGATCTAAACAACAAAGAATAAAAGAGATGACTTATCGTAATTAATGACTTATAAGACATGCTAGGTAATGTGTTTAAGAGTATTTTGCCACCACGAGCTTAAAAGTTAGTATCAATGATTTTTACGGCTAATACTTCTCAGGATTCAATAGTCAATTCACACTAACTCTACACTTGAACTAGTGACACTACTAGAGAATAACTCTCTTGGATTGCTCAAGGGAACTGTAGAAATAGTAGAATAGGAAAATAACTTCGTGAACCATATTGAAACTAGCAAAAATAGATTAAGTGTTCACAATAAGGAGACTGTACGTGAAAGAGTCCTTTTTCTGAAGCGATCTATTGGTCCCTACCAAGTATTGGACCAACGTTGGTCTCATTACTAGAAATTACAAATAACCCCTAACCATTATGAAAATTATTTGCTTAAAAGGACCTCTGCTTTTTATTTGCACAAAAGTTGTGCCGCTGTATTTATTTAGTAGTGGTGATGACTAGAGTGAGGTTGAAGACAAGCATCTTCTCGGCTAGCAACAATGGTGCTCGAGGCTTCGGAAAATGCGCCACCACAAGCGGAAGCGGATTAGAGATAGGAGAACTAGCTCAGGGCTCTCTCTGTTGTACAATAGCAAACCTTTCCTAGTTGTTGATATTGTTGTTGCTCTTCTTCTTGTCGTAGCTTCAGTTAGTGTAGTGGAGTGAAGGATTCGCTGTGCAAGGGTGATAAGGACAAGTGGGGAAACATCTTTTCTTCTTAAACCACAAATCCTGCTCCAAACCAAAAGAAAAGGAAAAATCAAATACTAGATTTTCTTCCATCCATCTTCCCCCTTCTATTTGATCATGGCCACTACCTCTCCTCCAAGCTCTCCAATCCCATAATGAAATCAGAATTACAAATAGAAGTGTGCTTTCTAAATGAAGTGAAATATTTGAATACACTGGATGTAAATAAATGAATAAAAGGAAAGTTAAATTGAGTTCTAATGATGCTTTCTTATTATTAAGCAAGCCCAAGATGAAATGAAGTGTTTAAACTATGACAAGTAGGAAGTTTGAAGAGCTCCAATAGAAAGTGAAAATTGTGATTCCCTCCTGGAAACTTCATAATCCCTTTTTAATTTGAGCTCAGATTTGAAACTTATAAGATATGAGAGAGGGGGAGAGAGAGAAAGAATATCCACAAGATGGAAACGAGAAAAGCTTTAGGCCAGGGTCATGGATGGAGCAAGGGATTCAATGACAAAGATGGTGAGGTTAGAAGGAACTTTAGCCTTGGCAGTTGGCATCAAGGTGAGATGCGTAGAGTGTGAAGACTGAGGAAGAAAGTGCTCCAGAAGAGGACTTCCAATGCAAAATTAAAAAATACAGGCATTCCTTGACAAACAGACCCTAATACATGTGTGATAAATAAAAGAACAAATGGAATTCACGTTTTCTTAATCTAATGGTGTATATTATTGAAACCAGGTCATCCAACATTGCTCCAATACTTAGGGAGACCAATGGATCGCTCCCTTCTTTCTTATATGCTCCATGCCAAACAAGATCACTACTTATATAGGAAAAATATCGTAATCATAGAATTGAGAATCTGAATGGAAAAGTGGATAGGGGTGGAAACAAGCCAAGCTAGGCCAGACTTTCCTCTTAACGGGCTAGGCCTATATTACAACTATTTGACTTGAACCTGGCCTATGACTTGCTATAGATTATTTTTTAAGTCTTAGCCTTCCTGTTTATAAGCCTGGCTCGCCCTAAACTGATTATAAAGCCTGAGATTCTACAAAAACATCAAACAAGCCTATATACATGATCAAGCAGACCTTTAAATGAGGAGATTGAATTTGAAGAAGAAAAGTAGAAAAAGAAAAATAAGTAAATTTATGCCAACAATGTTGATTGCTGAACAAGAAAATAAAAGAAAATAGGGTGAAAAATAAAAATCTAGGATGAAGGCTTGCAAATGTCTGGCATATAGTGCTGGTGGTGGATGGTGGTCGTGCACTGGCCACGGTGTGACGCAGATTGGAGCATTTGGTGACCTGGTGGCGTCAGTCGTTAGGCTTATGGCGCCATATGATAGGTGTAAATTGTTGTGGTGTAATGCATGAGAGAGGAGAATAAAGGCTGACTCTTTGATAAGAAATAAAGGTCTCTGATTGTATATGGTGAGATAGTTAAAGGGGTGTGATTTACGAGTTAGGAAGAGTAAAAGGATTTTCTTATTTGAAATTTAAGTAAATCTATATACACAATAAAAGTAAAAAAGTCCACCTTGTATCAAAAGAGCATGTTAAGTTTAGTGGTTAAGTGACCTTTAGCTATCAATAGGATATAGGTTCAATTCTTTTGTTCATTAATTTTTTAAAATGTTATATATATATATATATATATATATATATATATATATATAAGGGCTTAGGCCAACCTAATAGGCTTAACAGGCTTTTCAAGAGGCTTAGACCTAGTCTTAATTTTTAGGTTAGGCTAGGCCAGGCAAAACATAGGCCAAGCGCGGCCGTGGCATGCTACCTAGCCTGTTCCACCCTAAAAGTAGATAATGGCACCACAAAATCATAATGTAACGACTAAAAGATTTAGTCAAAACAAATGAATGCATAAAATCCAATTGTACATAAAACCAACTACTTCCAAATAATGAGATATAGCTCAATGTAAATATTTCAAGTGACTATTAAGAAACGTGGAATAGCAAGACTTAGTTAAAACCATTTAAGCATCAGTTTTTAATTAATAGCAATAATAATTACAAGAATAAAATTAAACTTTAACTATGAAATAAAATTATAAATAAAATACAACAAATCACACCCCAAAAGGCAACCGGTCAAAACCCTCCGCACACACGCGACATTTCACTCAACAATATTTCATTTGGTCCCCTCGCCTAGTCAAAACCCTCCATTAGGGTGGAAAGGGATAGGCGCCCTGCCAGGGCCTGCGGCTTGGCCTGTGTTTGGCTTGGTGGCCTGTTAAAAATTAAGGTAAGGCTCAAGCCTATTAAAAAGCCTATTTATCTTGAAGGTTAGGCCTAAGCCCGTTGAAAAGCCTATTAAGCATGTTAGGTCAGCTTGTACCTGTTAAAGATTCTTAAATATATATATGTTATATAACATTTTAAAAAATTAATGAACGAAAGAATTGAACCTATATCCTATTGATAGCTAAAGGTCACTTAACCACTAAACTTAGCATGCTCTTTTGATATACAAGGGGGACCTTTTTAGTTTTATTATGTATATAGATTTATTTAAATTTCAAATAAGAAAAGCTTTTTACTCTTCCCAACTCGTAAATCACGCCTTTTTAATTCTCTCACCACTTATAATCAGAGACCCTCATTTCTTATCAAAGAGTTAGTCTTTATTCTCCTCTCATGCATTACGCCACAACAATTTGCACCCATCGTGCGCCATAAGCCCAACAGTCGACGCCACTAGTTCACCACCAATGCTCCAATCTGTGCGTCACATTACCGACCACCACTAGTGCCCAGTGCACCGACCACGTCCACCTTCAGCACCAGACACGGACATTTGTGAGCCTTCATCCTAGATTTTTATTTTTCACCATATTTTCTTTTGTTTTCCTATTCAGCAATCAGCATTGTTGGCATAAATTTACTTATTTTTCTTTTCTTACTTTTCTTCTTCAAATTAACTCTTCTTGTTTAAAGGTCTGAGCTTGGTCATGAATACAGGCTTGTGTGATGTTGGGTAGAATCTCAAGCTTTATAATCAGGCTTCAAGTTAGGCTAAGCTTATAAACAGGCCAGGTTAAAGCTTAAAAAATAAACTATAGCAAGCCACAGGCTAGGCTCAGGCCAAATAGTTGTAATGCAAGTCTAGCCTGTTAAGAGGAAAGCTTGGCCCAGCCTATTTCCACCCTACCCTTCATAGATGGTACTTTCCGATTGGCCAACTCTCAATGAAAGCAGCAATTATAATGTGCATAAGTCCTTGGAGAAACACATCACAAAAACTAGGCTAACTATTAAAGTGGGAGATCCCAGGTGTCACAATGCCTCCTTTTCAAGGTAACCTCCCCTACATGAGACACGTTACATCTTGCAGTAATATAGCCAATGGAATTTGAATTCAACTCAAAACCTTCATCTTTACTTGTTTGCATTATTGATTATACTATGTTACATGTTATTTACGCTTGGCAAAAAGAAAGAACGAGATATAATAGAAATCGAACTTATGACAATGAACAAATATAGTAATGTAACGAACTATTACACTAGGAACCCTCTCCAACGTACGGACAGTGGTGTATTCCTGGTTGTTTCCTCTTTCCATGCAGTGGTTCTAGTAGGGTGGGTACCTGCAAAGGGATTCCATGCCCAAGTCAATAGGGATGTGAAAAAGGGAAATAGACAATTGGAATGAATGACTTACCCATGATAGGCTTTCCATTTTCTATTTATACTACATGAATACGTCCAAAATAGGAGATTTTAGGTTGAGTTGTAGCGTGCGATCGGAACAAAAACCGTTAGGGGAAACCTTCTAGAAGTTGCATTAGGGTCCATGCTCACAATACATTCAGTTTGCGATCGCCCGCATTCAGGGTCCCCATCGATCATCCTCGGAAGGCCTAGACTGATGTCCGGTATCGTCCTTCATGGTAATCACCCTTGAAAGGGCCGATCCTCAGAGCTTCGAGTTGCACCTCAGGATATGCCGGGCAATGTCCGAGGTCCAAATGCGCTCATCCATGAAACTGCCGTGGTTTATGCCTCCAACAATTTGACCTCTTATCCAGGTTTTGATATCCGGTGTTTCAAATAGTTACAAGTAATAATATAATAAAGACAGTGATCCATACCATATAAATGCATCGGCTGCACAGCTAATTTAGTTCACATACATAAAACGATAGATACAAGATATTTATTTATAAATGTCATATATAATTGAAGGTGAAAATGAAATGCATGGGACAGAGGAATTGCTTATATAGCATTAACTTTTGTCATGTTATATAACTTCAGAAAAGCATTTCCTTCATATAAATATTTTCAACTCCTTTCAGTTTTACATCGTAAGCGTTTGACGTTCCCTTCGATTCAGGAATTAATGATCAACAAATAATTTGACATGAATTGGCTCCCAAATATTATTTTCATCAATTATTCATAGCAATCATTATTAGAAGATAATAAAATGGTCAATTAATTGGACATTCTCGCCACGCTTTGATTAATTAATTATATAAAACAAAACTGCTAAGTTAAGTAGGTTAACGCGTGCATGCTTTAAAGGCGTAACATATCTCCATTCCTCAAGAATAGATTTGGTTGATACGCAAGTTGCTCGAATAAAGTAATATTATAGTCGTAAATCAAAGCTCCATCATGCATTATAATCTATAATTAGTTCAGCAACAACTATAGGCTACTTGATACATACTAGAGTCTAAGTGTCTGACCAACCTTCACTTTAAAATACAGAATGTTATTCATTATGTGGTAAAAGTTCCAGAATTCAAAGAGAGATAAAAATTTAACATTCACCACTGTCAGATGGATAAGTTAATTATGATATGTTAGTCTATTTATAAATCTAAAACAGTTAATATATACATCTCAATCTGGAAATTTAAGATATTGAGATTTAGTGTAATTACATTCATTATTTTTCTATTTTACAAAATTATACCGACTTTTCTTATATATATATATATATATATATTAATTTATTAATTTAAGTGATAAAAAAGATAATATATGTGATATGCACATGATTACTCATGATTATTAATGATAAAATTATAATATTTTGATAATATTTGACACACATATTAACTAAAATACCCCATTTTTATTATATATAAAACCATTAATGTGTTATAACCTAATAGTTTAAGTTTTTAGGATAAGTGGTTTATGACATGGTATTAAACCTGTGACTAAAAGGTCTTAGAATTCTTATTACCCTATTCTTCTAAACAAAATAATTAAATTTCAGCATAAAGTAAGATGGACTTGTGCATTGTTTACTTTTTGGAGAAGGGGTTTCATGACAATTTTATCTTGTTATAATTATAAGTTTCATCTTTATGTGATAAAAAAAGTATTTTATTCAATCAATATATTAAATATTACTAAAATATTAGAATTCTATCATGAATATTAATATCTATACTATTAATAGGAAACCTATACCACTTGACAACTTCTAAAGTATGTTAAAATTTAAAATTTTAAAAAATTTACTAAAAAGGAAAACTATTCAAACACTTGATATAAAACTACTTATTGATAAATTTTCTTAACAATTAACCTAATTTTTAAAATTTCAAAATCACTCTATATAAAATCAAATCTTAAATATGTAAAATGCTTTATGGCTCGAAAGCCGTACGCGAAATAATGTGCAAATCTATAATTTATAATACTAATATTTCAGACTCGTTCTAGGAAAAATTTTACAGGTGTCACTCATAAAGCAACTTATGGCCCACGATTTTAATAACATTGATTATTAATTATTTTGTTATAAAAATTACCTTCATATTTATTTCATTAATACAACATAAATATTTCACATTAAATATTGGATTTCAAACCGTTACAATTCTTAATTTAAATGATATAACTAATTAAAATATGTCAATCTAAATTATTTAACATTAAAAATAGATATTCATGTGAAACATATCTTTTTCTATTTTCTGTATAATATTTTTTTATTTTTTTCAATTAAATGTGTTTTCCATATTAATTACAAAATTTTAAATTTTGAATTCACCTTGATGTTTTGGATTTTGGATTCAATAGACTACTTAATTTCTATTCTACAACAAACAAGAATCCAATCAAATTAGTGTAAAAACAAAAATGGAAACAAAAACTATTGCTACCAAGAAAGGTATGATATAATCGAAGTATAAACCCCTTAAATTACTCATAGAATCTGTAATATATTCATTGTCACAAAATATGACCACTTATACTAATCGAAATAAAGACCCTTAACTTCTCTTAGAATCTGCAAATCCAGTTTGTTCCTGATTTCTACTACCTAATACTTTAGTGTGAAATGCTAACATCTTATTTTATTTTTCCTCTCTACTATTCCACAACTTTCTTTTCTCTTCCATTCTTCCTTTCATATTTTCATATTTTTCATTTCTCTTCTTTCATTATCTATTAGTTTTTCCAAAAATATTAATTTACTTCATCTTTTAATTTTCTTATTTGTGGTTTATAGTAAAGAATAAGAATTTGTAGGTTAAAAAATTAAAATGTTCTATCATTATTCTTTAAAGCTCTTTTTTTCTTTGTGAGATTTTTTTTGTAAAATATTTTTTTATGTTTGTTTAGTATTTTTAATTTGTATATATATTTTATACATTTAAATGTTTCTTCAATGAAATAAAGATTTGATTTTTTAAATTCTCTTAAAATAAACCAATTTATTTATCCTTTTCATTTTCATTGTTTATAGCCAATTTATTTCTACCTTTCTTCTTTGTGATTTTTTTTTATTTTGTATAGAGATTTTTCTATGTTTATTTAGTCTTTTACTTTGTATATATATCTTAATGGTCTTTCTTCTATGTTTTGTGTAGGAGGCAATCATTAAGCTTAGGTCAACCGCGTATTGTTAAATTCTTTGTGGCAAAGGTAATTGTATTTTTCATAAATAATGTAACAAACATTTTATTGAATTTGAGATTAATTTTATTGTTATATAAATGAGTATTAAAATTTTTATAATTTTTTCGTTTCAGAATTTGAAACCACAATTAAGTAAAGGAGATACTATTGATGGACTATCTCAATTGGTCATTTTACTAAACTTAAAATAGTAAAGATTAAGGACTAAGAATAATTGAGGATTGTATTTGGTTTTACTTCTATTTTTACCTTTGATTTTGTTTTGCTCATTTATTTGGCAGACCATTTATATGAGAGGGAATTGTTGTTGTGGCAAAAACAACACTTTCTAGTCAGTTAATGCACAACCAAGTTAGCTGATGATTCCAATTGTAATATTAGACAAAATTTATCAGCTAATTTCTATTGGAATTTGTTTATGTTGTTCCACCTACTTCAATTTTTTTTCTTCATTATTTTGTAAGACTTAAAAATTGCCGAATTCAATACATACATATAAATTATAATTTCAATTCCATTTACAAACACTAATCATGGAGAATGAATAATATTTTGGAATAAGATTATATTTTTTATTTAAAATTTCCATTGTGCATTAACGTTGTACAAATTAATTGTTAACTATTATTCTTTTTGATTTTGATGTGAATCGAATATATTGATATATGTATAACTATTGATTGATTTTTTTCCAATATATGCATTATTGTTCCATTTTCTTTTCTCACGTTAAAAATTTTAATTAATTGATAAAATTTAAAATATTATTTTTGTAACTATATATAATCCATATTTATTTGTGTTTGCTTTTTTAAGGTATAATCATTATTGATATATTATCTTATTTAGAAAAATATAATTATTGATAGATTGCTGATTTTATTTTTCAAATTCCTACCTAATTATTTAAGTGACAAATTTGATTTTCTAATTCATAAAAGCTAATATTACACACACACCAAAAGAATAAAAACATAGCAAAAATTAATAATAAATAATATTATTTCCTTTTTTATAAGCCTAATATTATAACCTTTAATTTATATTGATATCCATATCAATCAATAATGTATACATACTAATAGTATTATTATCCTTTCAGTTACCATTTTTAAAATTTTTCTTTTTTTGAAATTTTTTTAATAAATCCATGAATACATGTGGGGATTCAAATCTCCACAAAAAATGAGGAATGAGGAGCCATGACGAGGATGAGGATGGGATGAGAGGAAAATTCTAAATGAGAATGAGGTTGGAAGAAAAGTTTCCAACATCAAATCTATAACTTTTGAATATATATATATATATATATATATATATATATATATATATATATATATATATATATATTTCAATATGCCATATTTAATTTTTTGAAACTTAAATATTTCAACTTATCAATTCCACAATTGTTTCATATTATTTTTTTGAAAAAAAAACTTCAATTTTTCAACATTGAAATATTTTAAAAAATTAGTTCCATAATTTATACTTCTTTGATAATTATACTAATTATTTATTAATTTTTTTAAAAATTAAATAATTACAATACTTTTTTAATTGAAAATAATTATGTAATTGATATACTATTTCAATAATTGAGATGACATAAATTAGGATTATAAATGATTTTTTACTAATGATAACATATTAATTATAATATATATTTTAAAATTGATATTTTAATTTACTAAATGGATGTATAAGGAGAGGATGTATAATTGAAATTATATAAATTAAATATATTCATTAATTTTTTATTAATTAAATGAAATACTTTAATTTACTACAAAGTTGTAAATGACTAGGAATGACAATAATAATAATAATAATAATAATAATAATGAAAGTGAATACACAGGATTACCTACAATAATAGGATGAGAATGAGGACATATTTTGTTTTCTTGGGGACGGCTAACAAGGGAAAAGTTCCTATTTGTTAAATAAAATAGGGACAGGGATAACACACCCTTATTTTTTCAATTATCTTTGTTAAATTTGCATTATGTATGCATTTTTAATTTTAATTTGAATTATGTTGCATTAGTAATATTTGTTTTTATGGACATTTATGTTTTGAATTTCAAAATATTTTTATTCTTTCTCTTTTTAAAATTTTTTAATAAACCTATGAATAGCTATAGGGATTCAAATCCCCACGGATTGAGGAATGTGCACCCGTGATAGGAATGAGGATGGTGATCGAAGCAAAATTCCAAATCAGGATGGTGGTGTGAGACATGTCCCCATTCTTAAAGATAATCATTGTTATTCATGTAAATACTTATGATATAGTTAAATTATTCACTTATTTTTTTTTCATTTTTTAACAATTTCAACTTTCAAAATGTGTAAAATATTTATAAAACAGGCTCTTTATTATTAGTTATAGGTCATCTATCGAGATTTTTTTAGTCTTATAAACATGATATTTGAAATAAGATATAAAATAAAATGACAGATTTATATACTTTTTTCCATTAGTTTAATTATTTAATTATTAACTTATTTTCAAAATAAATTTATATATTCAATTTTCTATAAGATATATTTAAATAAATTATTATTTATTTTTCTTAATGATCAAAAAGCTATTTTTTATTATCGGTACAATGGGTTACACGACTTGTTGTTTTAAAACCACTGATGTTGTTATTGGTTCCTTTATTTCATTTTTTCATTTATTAAGAAATCTTCAACCCACCTCTTGATGACAATTCACACCCATTTGATGAACAACACATCTCATACTGTCTAGCATTGCTCTTTAAATATTAGTTATAATATAGGGTAAATAACAAGAAATATCCTTGACGTTTGAAGAAAAAGTATTCCATCCAACTCTTGTTTCAATATGACACTTCACCCTAAATATGTGATGGATGCCAGTAATAACCCTATTAATTAATTTTTTTATTATTAAAGAACAGTAAAATATAATTAATATTTATAATGTTTATTGTTTTTAATAAAATACCATTTTATTAATACTTATATATATATATATATATTATTTTTATAAAGTAAAATATATGTTTGTTATAATAATATAAATTATTAATATATCTATAAATTCAATTTAATTTTTCAAATTTTACCTTATCAAGAGAAAAAATTATTAATAGTAGTAATAAATTGTAATAATTATTTTTTAAAAATAAAAATTATATATTTTCTCATCTTTTAATTTTAGAATATTAATGTTTATAAAAATAAAAATTATTTGTTAATATCGTATATAAACATAAATTACAAATAACATAGCAAGAAGAATTACTATAAAAAAAAGTATATATTAATATTCTTAAACTAGTAGTTGAGAAAATATATATTTTTATTTTTAAAAATTACTATAAATTATTATTATTAATAATAGATTTAATTGATGAGTTTAATTTTATTGCACTAATAGTATAATTGCTTTTACAATTTATCTAATTACATATTGTTACATCTGCATAACAAATTTTCTCTTACCCTACTATTTTAAAAATTATGTATCTGAGAGAATTTGATTGGATAAAAATATAAAAAAAAATTACACTATAAATGCATTTAATTCAAAACCATTATTAATATTTATAATAATTATTTTTTGTAAAAATAAAAATATTTTTTTTCAACTAATAATCTTAGAATATATATATATATATATATATATAATAGTAAAACCACAAGATTCTTATTGTTATGTTATATGTGAATTATCTTTATGGACGATATTAACACATAATTTTTTTTATGCACACCAATAATCTAAAATTAAAAACAGGGAAAATACTTAATTTTTATTTTTATAAAATAATTATTGCAATTTATTACTATTATTAATAATTTATTCTCTTAATCTAGTAAAATTTTAAAAATGAAATTTAATATATAAAATATAATGTTTTATAAATATTAATAAAGGATATTGTATTTTAAAAATTAATAAACATTAGTCATATTTTACCTTTTTGTAATAATAGAAAATTTGTTAATAGGGTTATTAGTATCATATTCATTACATATTTGGGGTGGAGTGTGTTTTCTTCAAACCTCAAGGGTATTTCTTGTTAATTACCCTATAATATATTCAGATTTTATATAGGTGATACCTATTTGATAATTAAAATAGTATTTGATAATTATAAAAAATAAGATATATGGATAGAATGAGATCAAATTATTTTTTATTGTTATATTATAATGCTATTAATATTTTTAATATTTCTATACAATGTCTTTATCATATGGTCATTTTATAAATTAAACTTGAAATTTATTTAATTTTATTTGTTTCTACTTATTATCCCATGGATTACATAGTTACAATACTAATTATGTAAATGTTACATGCTATATATTTTTTTTCACTTAAATTGATAGTTTAAATATATGTAAAGATGGAAAGCAACTCAAGGAAAATTATTCCCTGTCTTTCTTTTTTCAACATTTTCCTTTAGTTATATAGAAAACGTTGATTGATACGAATTAGTTTTTAGTGAATGATGCAGGGACGACAGAAAATTAGATTAAGTAAACTGCATTTTGTTGTTGATTTTTTTCCCCTTCTATCCACTAAACATTTTAACCACTCCTGATTGGTTATTGTTGCTTTCATAACACTGAGCAAAAGTTTAATTCGTAGTTTGTAGCATTGTTGTTTTTAGTTATCTCAAAATTGCAGTAAAATAGAGAGAGAAAAAAAAAGGGAATTAAAATTTATTCCTCTAAACAATATAACTTCAAAAAGATTTTTTTAAGTAAGAGAGAAAATATTTGTATGCCAGTATTGCTGTTTTATTTATCTCAAAATTGAATTCGTACTCTATAGCATTGCTGTTAATTCCAATCCATGCACATGGCATATAGCAGCTATTCTTTTTTTTTGGTTCAAAGCAGCCATTCTTTTTCTGGCCATGGCATAGCAGCTTTGTATTATTTTTCGTTACATGTTATTGTAATTTCTTGTCATGGGTACCACGATTCCTACTCGTGGCAAAGTATTACGGGGTTGCGGTTTTTACCACTGTGTCAAGGCCTTCTTCCCCATCTTATTGTTATCGTTATAGCATGGAAGTCTTAGGACATTTATTTGAGTTTTCAGTTTTCAATTTTTAGAATTTTATGAAGGAAATACTAAAAACTAGAAATGAAAATTGAAAATTGGAATTTATAGTTTTAGAATTTTAATAAATTAATAAAATAAAAACTGAAAATTGAAAACTCAAATTAAATAAGTCCTTAGGATTCTTTTTTCTTTTCTTAGTTGTTGATACCGATTTTGGTCTTTTGCTTTTTTGGTACATAACAGTTTTTGGTATTTACCATGGATGCCTTTCGAATTTCCTCTTCTTTTTTCCTTATCAAAAGCATTTTTTATTTGGTCCAAGGTTCATGGGCCTTTGTCATCCACTTTTACGACAACTAGGACTCTTTTGTGTGGTACATATTTTTCGGCTATCACATATGTTATTTTGAACTAAATTGTGGGGGTGTCAAGACCCAAAATAATAATAATAATAATAAAATTGAAGGGGTTTCAAGCTTGCCTCATTCTTGAAGAAAACCTAGAGCAACAATGCTACCACCTAAGCATAGTTATCAGAACTAGATTGGAGCGGCCAATTGAATTGGAAGGACTAGCCACCAGACTAGTTTGGTTCTCAAATTGAACGGACATGCATTCAAACCAGTTGTTGTTGTGAATTTTGGGCTCACCTAAGTCTAATAGAATAAACACAGCTAATAACTCAAACTCATTTTGATCCGAAAGATGGAGGCGATTACACTAAGGAAAAGAATTCTACTCCTTGATTATGAGTTCTCCAACTACTTTAAAGAATAATTTTTGGACAAAGACAAGTGTGGAATGATAATGGATTTTATTGATGAACAAAAATAATTACAACAACTTCACACCAAAACATCACAATAAAGTTTGGAGATAAACTACCAAAACTAAACTAAACTAAAAGGAAAAGGAGAAGTAAAATGAAAGATAAATGTAAAGTGTTGTGTTGTGTTGATCAGGGGATGCCTTTATGTAGAGATTCTCCAACCTTTAAATACCATCGGTTTTCCAAGTAGTAGTTTCCACTATGAATTTGCTCTGAAACTAGCATTGAAAATGGGCATATGGTTATGAAATGTGGCTATAGAATATGGCTCTCATTGCAAACTTAAATCTCCATTCCACGTGGCCACCAAATTTGGTTACAGAATGTGGTCGAATGCAAACTCCTATCCCACTACTTGGCCTAATTACCATACACATATCATGGGCCCCAGTTACTCATTTTTGGTGATAACATATGCTCCCTGCATCCTTCAATTGACTGATGGTTAAGAAGGAAGGTGAAGTGATACATTTGCTCAAAATAAATCTAACTGTGCTTTCTTGAACATATTCCTTCAACTTGCCTCAATCTTTCCTTCATCCATAATCAAGTTGATCCCAAGGATGCGTTTGTAGCCACCACGGCTAACAAACTTGCTAAACACTACTACTAACAAAGTTGTGGAGAAAATTTGAAACAACCAAGTCTAGTGTTGATGAACAATAAACTCTTGGTCTTATAGCTTCTATAACAACAGTTGGCAAACTAAGAAAATTTAATCTGATGACTACCTTTGCTTTCGCATTGTAGGAGACTAAGGATTATCACCCGAGCCAACTTTTAGTTGATTCTATAATGGGTGAAATGCATGGTCTTCAAGAAATTTCCTCCAAACAATGAAAATAACTCGACACACATTGAGCCATTGGCCAACTAGATAAAGTGATATATATTGGTCAACTCAGTGCTTGAGGTGGAGATAACCCCATTGTTGCTCTTGCAATAAAATTGTCCAATCCTGGTGATTGCTAAAAAATGATCGATTATTTGATAGAAGTGGAACAATTATCCATGGCTGTCTAATGTAATCCACCATGATTCTCGGCTAACTATCATTAGTCATGCCATTGTTCTTGTAGTCGATTGAGTTGTAATCATCAACTGAAACTAATTTTGGTATATGCCCCTTGTTCCATAACCTGGACATTCAACTAAAAACAAATGAAACTGTCATGGCTAACTCTAGGCTTAGTATTCTCTCGACTAATGACTAAGATCACTTATCTTCAGCTTAAGCATATCTTAGTCATTAGCAATCAATTGAAACCCCAAAACTAGCCATGAAACGAAAACAATATCAAAATGTTCATTTTAATATCAACCATAATGCCCCCAGCTAATTTTTGCGGCAAAGCTAATAGCTTTCTTTTGGAAACTGTCACTACCAGTATATCATCCAAAATTAAGACATGTTCTTCAATCATCTCTCATTCGCAGAGTTATAATCTTCAACAAGACCAACTCTGATCTTACGTCTTCTATTTCCTCGGTTGTCCTTTGTTCTTTCTCATTAACAAAATTGGTCCATTCTAGAAGCTTTAATTGTTAATTGAGTAAAATCTATAAACTCAGAAAAATCAACCTTTTCCTTAGCCGCACAAGCATATTTCCTCCAAGTCATAGCAGCAAACAAGTCTCTGATAATTTGACATTACATTTGCTCATTATCTTATTGAACCTTTCCAAAAAATAAGCCACAGGCTTGCCAATTTGTTGCTCAATGTTCATAAGATTGACTAATGTAACCTTTTGTTGGCTGATAAAAGCGATGATGGAATACACGTTCCATGTTTGGCTAAGTATGCATTGAATTTGGTAGTAAATTTGAGTACTATGAAAAAGCCAAACGAATTAGTTATAAAGGAAATAATTGCATCTTTAAGAACTTGTTTTGCCCTGCTTCAACACATTGTTCAATGAAACGGCTAACGTATTTCATTGTGGATTTCTCATTTTCTGAAGTCAAGAATCTTGAATCCATGAGGGAATGGAACTCTATCCACCCAATTAGAATATGGTTTGCAATCAGGCCTCTCCAATGGCTTCAATTGGATCCCAAAATTCCTTCTCATAACATCAACAAGCACATTAGGATCTATCAATTGGAGTATTTCCTTTTAGATAAGCAAATCGTTGGTTTTGGAATGTGGCTTGCATCTTGGGACTCAATGCACCAAGATTAGCAGTATAATTTATATTATCCTGAGGAACACTCCATGAGTTAGACTATAGGCTCTACGGCTCAACTAGGCTCAACGGTTGAGATTACAAGCTCTATGACTGAGACTACAACCACACGGTTGAGACAACAAGTTCCATGGCTGAGACTGAAGTTCCACGCTGAACTGCAAACTCCAGCTGATTAGATGATTGCCCCCCAACATTATAATTTATGCTATTTCCACTAAATTCACTTGTGACACGTACATAGGGGAACTTTGCTGAATTTTTTGAAATTCATCATGCACCATTGATTTCATAGTATCTAACAATTTTTGATAACCCGCTCCATCAAGCCATCAAGACCTATTTCAATTTGTTGTTGGATGAAAGAAGTCTACGCACAACTGGGTTGCTTTTCTTCTTTATCAACATGCATGTTCTTAGCAAAATTGGCAGATGTAGGCTATACCTTTTCACTTGGATGAAGCGGTAACTGTTTAGCGACTAGTCATCACTCTGGTGAGTGTTCCTAGTCCAGCCACATATGTTCTCAACCGGTTTTCGTCCTCACGATTGTGTTGCTTTGGCATAACATATATATCCTGCACTATTAGGACTCATATCCACAATATTCTTAAATTGATTTTTCCACACAAAGCCCTCAAATGTCCCACTGGGTGTGCCAATTATGTTGTTATGAAATTTGGGTTCAGTTAAGTTAAGAGAATATACCCAGCCAAGAACACAAAATCACTTTTGATCCCAAAGTGCAGACAATTGTAACAAGGAGGAGAATCTACCCCTTGGTTATGAGTTCTCCAACTACTTTGAAGAACAAGTTTTGGATAAAGGCAAGTGTGGAATGATAATGGATTTTATTGATGAACAAGAATAATTATAACAACTTCATACCAAAGCATCACAATAAAGTTTAGAGATAAACTACCTGAACAAAACTAAACTAAACTAAAAGGAAAAAGAGAAGCAAAATGAAAGATAATGTAAAGTGTTGTGTTATGTTGATCTGGGGATGCCTTTATGCAGAGTTCTCCAACCGTTAAATACCATCAATTTTCCAAGCGTTAGTTTCCACTATGAAATTGTTCTGAAACTTGCATTGAAAGAGGCCATAAGGTTATGAAATGTGGCTATAGAACATGGCTCTCGTTGCAAACTTAAACCTCCATTCCACGTGGTCACCGAATTTGGTTCCAGAACGTGGTTGAGTGCACCAGTCAAACATGGTCAAACTCTAGTTGAACCAGTGAGAACTGCCTACGCAACTGGCCAGATAACTCTAGATGCTTGAAAATCCAAAAATTCCAGTATCAAGTTTTGAACCCCTATCTTCCCACTACCATGTGCAAGCAACAACCTGAGCTACAAGATTGGTTGTGTCATTATGTGCCATTGACTCTATATATTATATACCTATTTGCATTGAATTGTAATTTTTTATATTAATTTAATAAATTCATTGAACCAAAGATCCAGTAGCCCAATGCCTTGACCTAGTCAAGTCTAATAACTATGCCCCTAAGTCTCTTTGCTATCTCAATTTCTCTTCACCTTCATCTAAGGGGGAGCCGCCTTTTATGGAGGAGATCTTTCACTTCTTAGAGGTTTGGTAACCCATTCCTCTTCCTTTTTTTTTTTTTTTTATCTATTATTTTTCTTTGTGTCTCACTTTCTCAATGCATGAGGTTTGTTTGATCTCTTCATGTTGAGTTTCTCTTGACAACATATGTGTTTGAATCGTAGAAATGGAGTATGACTAGCTTACATTTTGGGATTTCTCAATTGCTCGTACTTTTATGCAACTTTAGAATATTGCGCTCCTGATAGGTGACCAATTAGCTTCCTATGTCATTGTTGGTTAGTTGAGATTTATGTATTGTGTTTGTTATTGTATAAGTGTTTATCACCCTTTTTTTAAGAATTAAGACGTCAAGATTGTGCAAATGTTGTAAAGTTTGAAGCTGATGCAATCCTAGTAAGTAATGGAAGATTAATTAGATCAAAACAAACTTAGATAATGAAATGAATAGGATTAAGAAAAAAAAAAGGTTGCATTGGATTTCATGCAAATTGCTAAGGATTCTGGTTATATAAGATTTTATATTGTGGACTTAGTCCACTGCTACTCATTCATGGACCACTAATCCGTTCTCATTGCCCATGGTGCTGCCATTTTGTAGAAGTTCTCACCTAAGTGTTCTCGATTTCTTCATGTTCCTCGTCGTTTCTCATATCATGTCTCACTAATTAGTGAATGAACAACGACCTTGTTCATTTGAGGGTAACAAATTTAATGATGGTTCATTTTCATCCTCTAAGAAGCTTTTTTTATTTTTGGTCCCTTCAAAGTTGAGAGAGTTCTGCCTAGTCCTCCATTTTCGAACTATGCAAGAGGTGAAGGATCGATGGCTAAATAGCAAAGTCCTAATCCTCCATCAATGTAGTTGGATGAGATGGAAGGATGGAGGTAGGTAGTACAGTGGCAGGAGTGGTGGCGTGAGCTAGAGGTTGGAAAGAGAGAAGAGAGGTAAAGGATAAGGATTAAAGAGTAATTTTGATATTTATTTTATTCCAATAATGCTCATAGCCATAGTCACAAACTTAATCCTTCCCACTTAACTTGCGTATGAAGGAGATATATACATGGGATATCTTCTACATCTTAATTGCTACTATAATATACCATACTAATGATAATGAGTTCAGGTTATTTGAATGTAAGGGCCTTTTTTGTTTCTAGGTTCATTTGTTACTTTTAGTTTTAATTACAAAAATGTCACATTTCCACATTGTCTCCTATTTTTAAGATTTGTGGAGGAAATAATAAAAAATAAGAAGTGAAAATAAGATTTTTTATTCATTTTTTATATTTTCTTTATAAAATATTAAAAAATGGAAAATAAATTAAAATCATGGTGATATTTTTATAATTAGCTTAAATTAAGAAACAAAAATAGAAATGAAACATACCTGAAGATTTTTTTTTTAGAATTATTTCACATAATATATACAAATAGGATAAATTATCAAGTATTTTCACTGTTAAAAGTTATTTAAATTATTTAATATTTATTTCATTAATTATGTGAACTATCCTTTTCTTTTATTTCACACACATCTTTAATTTGAAATTAAAGTAGCCATTGCTAAATGACATAAAATAACTGTCTATTTTTTCAATCTTGAAAACACTTACATTACAAGTGTCACGTTACATCATCATTCGAGATAAGGTAAACGGATAAGAGAATCCACAAGGTAAAACATAAAAAACAACCATATTAAGTGCCAACAACAATTGAGGCACCAACCAACCTGCCAACCAACCAAGAAGACACAGCCGAGTCTGTCTCAGCTATGCAGTGCCTACGAACAACAACATGCTATAGCTAATAGAGAGATAAGAAAGCTGAAGTGAAAGGTTTCATAAATTCCTTTATTCATTTAGCTTAGAATTAGTAAAGCTTTTCCCAGATCCCTTTTCATCACACCAACGGCATAATGCAACTGTGTTAACTACTGTGACGGCTATGGCTACACGTGTCCCCTTTGTCACCTCTACTACTACTTCTTTCAGCCAATGCCATAAATACTCTTCGGTGGCAAAGTCAATTCCCTTACCAGTTTCTTCTTCCTCATTATTAAGACTTCACTCTTCTTCTGCATTGTCTTTTATATCACTTGCAACAAGGAGGAACCATAAGGGTCTGAAGGGGAGGGTGGGAACCAGTGTTGTGGCCATGGCAGAGTCATCAAGGAGCACTGTGCTTGTTACTGGAGCAGGTGGCCGTACAGGTGCACTCTTTTTGTTGTGTGCTTTCATGGGTTTTCTTCAAAATCTTTGCTTTCTTGCTCTGTGAAAAGAAAAAAAGAGGGAGAAAATTTTGACCAGAAAATGACATTTCAGGTTTGCTTTGTCTTTTTTGTATTTTTTTTGGGGGGGTTCTTCTGAAAAGTGAAATCTGTGGAATTTAAAACGTGCGGGGGTGTGTGGATTTCATGTGATCGAGTTAGATGAGTTTTAATTGAGTGAGGTTCAGTCTTATTGACAGGTTGTTGGAATTTGTAAAATTTTAGTGGCTGAAAAATAATGTGAATATGGGTTTTGTTGGTTTAGGTGAAGTAGATATTTTGGAGTCTGGGATAATGTTTGTAACTTTACATTAACTGCAGGGTGCTGGCATTTTATTTGGTGTTTCTGTTAGTGCTGCAGCTGTGATAGGATTTTGTTTAGTGTGGCTTTCAGAAATAAACTTAGCTGTCCTACCAAAAGAACATTGTCAATTTTGTGTAGGGTATACGGTTACAGCATGAATTGGATTTACTGATTCTGCTATTATTCAATAATTAAAAAATTAGGTTAGGTTACGATAGGCAAAACCTTTGTGCAGTAATTTCACTTGTGCCTATAAATTTACACATTTACACATGCTGTACAGTACTAAGCCTTCAGCTAGCAAAATGCACACTAAGAACCAGAGTGTATAGAGGTTTTGTTCATGATCTAGAATGGAATGTAATTATATGGTTTTAATTTTAATGTATCATTTGGATCGGCTTAAGGACAGATTATCAAATGTGTGGATCTATTCATTTCTTCTTAAAAAAATCTCCATACTTTAATTACTTTCAAGTGGTTAAGGTTGTTGATTGATGATGGCTTACCAATAATGAAACAAGTCTTAAATTACAAGAGTTTTTTTCTTCACGGATTACATATAAGATTGCTACCTTCCTCAGGTCAAATCCTCAAAATGTTTAGTTTTAAGGTTTTAGGGTTTAGGGTTTTAGTTTTAAGTTTTTAACTTTTAAGGCTTTAACCGCATAATTGTTGTTCACTTCTTCCACACTAGCTTAATCTTTTGCTCATCTTCACTCTTCACTAGCAAAAATAGAAGAGAGAATAGCTTGAAGATTGTTGTATTTTGAAGGCTGCAAACCAATTAGTTTCCCAGATCATTTGAATGGTTCATATATCTGTGCCTGTTTTATATAAGTTAGACAAGAATTAAACACACCTGGACCTATGATTATGCAAAATGTCGTACAGTCATTTTTCTGGTCAATCTTGGTTATATAAGTTGGCTTCTTTCTTTGATCTGAAAGTTCAAATAAGTCCAATTATGACCACATGCTTTCATTGACTGTAGCAAAAATAGGATAAACACTGTCCTTTTTATCACTAATTGAGAATTCTTAGTGTGATTCATTTGCGTTACATTTCAGGACAAATAGTCTATCAAAAATTAAAAGAGAGGACAAACCAATATGTTGCCAGAGGCCTGGTTAGAACAGAAGAAAGCAAACAGAAAATTGGTGCTGCAGATGATGTATTTGTTGGGGACATAAGAGATGCTGAAAGTATTGTTCCTGCAGTTCAAGGTATAGATGCTCTCATAATTCTCACAAGTGCAGTGCCACAGATGAAACCAGGTTTTGATCCAACCAAAGGTGAAAGACCTGAGTTCTATTTTGATGATGGTGCATATCCTGAACAGGTGCTATTACATTTTCCTTGTGTTATGTATGCTTAAGTAATTTTTGACATTTATATCCCTTTTATTCATGTTATACTGTATTTTTACATGTTAGGTCGACTGGATTGGGCAGAAAAACCAAATAGATGCCGGTAAGCATCTGCACTTTCTTTCTATTAATCATAGAAAATAACAAACTCATTCATGCTTGTGATATTGATATTATTTTTCTCTATATGAACAGCTAAGGCTGCAGGAGTGAAGCAGATTGTGTTGGTAGGGTCTATGGGTGGAACAGACCTTAACCATCCTTTGAACAGCTTGGGTAATGGGAATATATTGGTTAGTCATTTTTTCTCCATATCATGGCCTTGCTTCCTATGTGAATAGAGCTTACATTTCATTTCAGAGAATAATGCAAGTTTGGCAAAAGAATTTTTTTCCCCAAATCCCTCTATTATTTCCAGCTTGATATAAAAAAAAAAATTATTTCATATTGATTGCAGGTTTGGAAGAGAAAAGCTGAGCAATATCTGGCTGACTCTGGTATTCCTTATACAATCATAAGGTACACCAATTCCTGTCTATACTGACATAAAGCTGTCCTAGGAGTTTTCTTGTTTGTTTACTTTTCCTATTTTTGTTCTTTCAGTGGAAGAATATATCAGATTTTCTTGATTGACCATTTCCTTGAAATTGCATTTTGAAAAAAGTTAATACTTTTATTCCGCTAAAATTCATACCTGGCTGTTTTGGTGGAACCCTTTTAGAATGCTTGGCATTGTTGTCTGAAAATGAAATGAAACATTGATAGGCTTAATTGCACAAATGAACATTCTCGTATTGTGATTTTGCGTTTCTAGAGTGCCTTGCATATGAAGAATAAAATGGTTTTTACTGAATGACAAATGATAGAAGTATCATGTTCAAGAGTACATATCACTTGGATTTTGATCTTTAAGCTAGGGATGCACTTTAGAGAGTATAATGAAATCAACTATTTAAAATTTATAAAAATACAAGCACATGGATATTTTAAAATCTAACCCCTTAGTTGTCTCATTTACGGTTATCACTTGTTTTCTAATCTCTACCGAAAACTGGTGGTTAGACAAGGTGGTGAGGAATTGGAGAGAACCTTAGCTGTGGATAAAGGGGTAGTGCTAGGTGGAAGGGGGATCAAAACTATTTGGTGAGAGGATGTTGGTGAAGTTGGGTCAGAGATATGGAAGAAGAACAAAGAAAAATGAATTGTGTGTACATTTATAGGTGTTCTTGGCCATGATGATTGATGACTTGAAAACCAGATCACTACAAGATTGAGATGTCTAATTGGGGGGTGACAAAACTTCCACAACAATATGACACCTTTCCCTTCGCTTTGCTCTCCTATTTATTCTGTAACAAATCCCATAACCACTCTTCCCACCCTCACTTACTAACAACTACACCCTACATTTTATGGTTAGACAAGTACAAAAGGGATTTAGTCATTCCCAGGCCCCTTTATTTTATTTCTTTATCCATCCTAGTAAATACCCTTTTTACAATTGGGGATCTATTAGAGGGTGTGATCCCATTAGGTCATGAGACATTCCCCATGGTGGTATTTGGATCTGGGCAATGCAAGAACATCTTAGATAGATTGGCAGGTAGAACTTGTAGGATGGGAAGGTGGGTAGACTTGTTGGCCGAGTAACAAGGCAAACAAGTAGGCTGGATAGCCTAGTCGTAAGGTTGACGCATATCCTAGTAACCAAGGCAGACCACAAGCCTCTTATGGTCTGCTTGGTTAACAGTGCTTATGACTTTTTTCAAGTGTTTGGAAGTCAAAGTCACACTTGTCATGCTTTGCTATATAACTTATTACATCTTAAAAAGTCATTTTTAGTGCTTTTTAAGAAGTTAAAATATCTATCTTCTTACCAAGCACTTTTCAAAACACTTAAAATAAATATTCATAAATTACTTTTTAGAAGTCACTTTTACATAAGGACTTAAATAAGTTGTTTATCCAAACGGGTTCTTAGTCTTGAGCTCTTAAAGAGCAGAGGTTTGGTCTATTGGAAAACATTGCCAAATGATTTTATAGATGTTATATATATACACGTGGTGGGTGTGAAGAAGTTGTGATAGATGAGTGGTCACACAAGACATAATAGAAAAAGGAATTAATGCATTAGAGAGAAAATTGGGGTGGTGTCTATCATAGAGAAGATGGTTGAATCTCATCCTAGGTGGTTTGGGCATGTTTGGAGTAGACCTGTAGAGGGCGCTAGTAGAGAGTGGATCAAATGAAGACTTGAAAGGAAATATGAGAAAATAAGTAAACTGAATATGATTTTCTAATTCCTGACATTGTACAAAATGGCTTGCAATATATAGAAATCTTGTAATAAATTGTAGTAATTTCCTGATACTAATTTCCTAAATTATGGCACTAATTATATGCACATATCTATACAATATCTCAACACTCCCCTTCAAATTGGTGAATGGATATCTATCATTCCTAGCTTGTATGTCAATTTTCAAAACCGTTTCGTGGTAAGCCTTTAAGTCAACATGTCTGCTAGGAGCCCTGAAGGAACATGTATTGTGGCTATGAGTCCATTGTCCAACTTTTCTTTGAGAAGTGTCAGTTAATCTCAATGTGCTTTGTTCTATCATGTTGGACTGGATTATGAGCAATGTTGATTGCTGACTAGTTATTACAAAACATCTTCATGGGAGCTTCGCATTTTATTCTCAAATCATGTAGTATAATCTTTATCCGTAATAATTCACACACTCCTTGTGCCATAGCCCAAAACTCTGCCTCAGCACTCAATCTAGCAATCACGTTTTATTTCTTACTTCTCAAAGTCACCAAATTTCCTCCTAGAAACATGCAATAACTTGACGTTGATCTTCTGTCAACAAGGTAACTTGCATAGTAAGCATCAGTGTATATTTCCATACACAAACTTCCACCTTCTTGAATAATAATCCTGTTCTAGATGTGGCTTTGAGGTCCTGCAATATCTTATTGGCTACTTGCATATGTCTCACTCTTGGATCAAGCATGAATTGATTGACAACACTAACAACATAAGCCAAATTTGTCCAGTATGTGTTAGGTATATCAGTCTCCATACCAGCCTTTGACACAGTCCTTTATCAACCATAGGACTCTTTTCATCACTACCTATCCGGTGATTTTACTCAATAGGAACACCTGTAGTCTTGTAACCAAGTTTTCCAGCTTCCTTGAGAAGATCTCTATTATCAATAGTGTGCTATAGTGGTGCTATCGCGTCTTCATGGCGTGTCGAGACCTTTGCTTCTACAAGGCTCCTGTCGTGGCCACAAATCGCGATGGGTCATGGCCTTAATCGCGGAGTATGGCCGCAGTGTGATTAAGCCGTGAAATCCCTAACTTTTGGCCCTTTTTCTACTAGGCCCAATACCAATAGGGGTAAATATGTCTTTCTATGGTTCCCTCCAGTTTATAATTAAAAGACGCTACTTTTTATTTTCCTGAAAGTCAAAAATATAAAGTAGTGCTTTTTCTCCAAGTCTTAAACCATTCCTCTTCCCCTCCACCCACATTCTCCTGCTTCGAGCAACCAACCAAGTTCAAGCGCCAACTGGGCATGATTTTGGCGACGACTCCGCTAGAGGCCAACAACCGGCGACCTCCTTGCTTTTGGCATGGTAGCTTCTCAAGTCTCAACACTGTAGCTGACTCTCTCTCTTCCTTCAATCCTTCCCCTGTTTTCCTTCTTTTCGAAGCCAACTTTGTTTTTCCTCTAATTTTTTTCCTTCTTTCTTCCAGTAATCAATACACCATCTCCGCAGTTAGCATCTTTGTTAACTGTTATTCTTTCTTTTATTTATGTCCTTTATGTACTTATATGTAAAATGCACTATATTTGCATATATATATATATATATTTATAAAATAGCGGCCATCTTGCTATCCGGTATCCTGCTATAGCGTTTTGGGGTTAAGGGTAATGCGTTGCGAGATGGGATTGACTACTATGGAGAAGATCCAAGATGTATTTCCATTGTGAAATGAAGATGCCTTTTTTGGAGTAGGCAACTTCAATTCCAAGGAAGTACTTAGTTTTGCAAGATTTTTTATTTCAAACTTAGCTACTAGTTTTTCTCTCAACAGCCCTTTTAATCACATCATCCCTTGATATAATAATGTTATCAACACACAAGTAAAACCGTAAGTTTTTCAGCTGTATGTTTGAAGAAGAGTGTTGTCTTCCTGACTTTGTTTGTATCCTAATGATACCATTGTCGTCATGAGCCTTCCAAACCAAGCATGGGGGGACTATTTCAATCCATATAATGCCTTCTTCAGCTTGCATACTTTGTTCTTTTAAAAAATGACACCATAGCCAGGTGGAATCTCCATGTAACCCTCTTCTTGGTCTCCATGCAGGAAAGCATTCTTCACATCAAATTGATGTAACTCCCATCCAAAATGAGCAATGAGAGAGAGCAAGATTCTCATTGTGTTCATCTTTGTTCCGGAACGTCTCCTCATAATCAATTCTATAGGTTTGTGTATATCCCTTTGCAACTAATCTTGCTTTATATTGGTCTAATGTGCCATCACAATATTCAGAGTGTATATCCCCTTGCATCCACTGGTCTTTTATCTCCCGATCTCTCAATGATCTCCCAAGTTCCATTCTTTTCTAATGCACTCATTTCCTCATTCATGGCTTGAACCAAATTCTCATCTTTTAATGCTTCTTGGACTGAGTTTGAGATTTATATGGAATCAATAGTTGCAATGAAACTCTGGTGTTGTAGGGAAAGATGTTTAGTGGAGACAAATTGAGAAATAGGATACTTGACACTAGTACTTTTTCCTTTTCTCAATGTAATATGTAAATCATCTGGGTTAGGTTCAGACTCATTCAAAGACTCGTTATCAAGAACAGAGAACTTTTACCTTCAGTGCTTTCCATACGTTCAGACTCTTAGAGTTGTTGTTGGACCACTTTAGGCTGCCTTTTCTTTTGGTACACCTGGATTGGTGATTTCCATTTGTTTGTAGTTGGTTGAGGTGGTGCAGGAGAGGGTGCTAACTCTTGGAAAGAGTCAGACTCAGGACCAGATGTAGGCATCAATTCTTGAGGTGGTAGTGCCTGTGTGGATGAAAGAGGAAAGGACTCTAGGATAATCGACTCAGCTTCAAACTCTCCCCTGGAGTTGAGAACAACTAAGGAATGACTTTTTTTGATGAAATGTAACATCTATGGAAACAAAAAAACAGTGACTAGATGGGTGAAAACACTTGTATCCTTTCTTATTGGAGCATAGCATAAGAAAACACATTTGATAGCTCTAGGATCAAGCTTGGAACGATGTTGACAATGCACATTAACAAATGCTACACAACCAAAGACCTGGGGCTCTAAACTTTGCATAATAGGGGCAAGAAGTTGCATAGGACTTAAATAAGCAGTAGTTAAAATAGCTTCACCCTAATATGACTTAGGAATGGACATTTGAAAAAGTAAAGACCTAGTGACTTCAAGCAAATGATGATTTTTTCTTTTTGCAATACCATTTTTTGTGGAGTATCAACACATATAAGTTCATGAATATGATGATTCACATATTCCTTAGCATTATTAGAACGTAAATGTTTGATAGATTTTCCAAATTGTGCTTGAATCAAGCGATAAAATTGAACAAACAATTGAAAAACCTCCAATTTATCTCATCAAGAAAAGCCAAGTAACTCTAGTGCATCATCAATAAATGAATGATAGCTCCCAAAAGAGAGTGACACCAGCAAGTATACTAGGTTGCCAAGTAATAGAGTAAAAGAGAAGGTTGTCGTACCTACAGGGATAATTCAAATGCTGATTCTAGTTAATTAGATAACAAGTTGAGCAATTGAAAAATAAATGATATCAAAGAGAATTTAAATGCTAAAGTGCTAAAATAATGTAAATGGGATATGAAAGTTGATGGAATAAAGTGCTAGGGTGATTTACTTCAACTATGTGTAAACAATATGCAATATAAACTCTAACATGCCTTGTTCAAATTCAACTAAGTGATGGTAGGATCCTTATGTTCATTAAAAACTATGAAGCATAGACATTGACACGGACAAGGACATGGAGACATACTAAAAAAATTCCAGACGACACACACACACACACACACACACACACACACACACACACACACATATATATGTAATTTTTTATTTTGTTGTATGATTTTTTTTTTTGGTCTTTTTTTGGTCTGAATTTTTTTTGGCAGTGTTTGTATAATTTTTTTATCTAATTAATTCTTTTTATTTTTTTGTGATTAACTGAAGAATTTTCAAAATGACCCAACTAGTTTTTCTTGGGTACGTGTTCAGAGCTCAAAAAAATTATTTTTTAATTGGACGCGTATAGACGTGTGTCCAACACGTGTCGTGTGGGTGTCGTGTCCGAAACGTATCTTACACACGGACACACCACAAAGTCGTAGTTTCAGTGCTTCTTAGATTAAAAGTCTTTCTCAAGATCATTTAATGCTACTCAATTAGAGTTAAATACCTAATCTCTTAGCATGCTTAATTCCAACTAGAGTGATTTTGTTCTCAAATCCATAAATATCACATGAATCATGTTTGCCTATCTCTAGGTGTAATTCGATTTATGACATTGCATTCATAGGCATGGTTGTTACTTATTTTCTCAAATTTGTAAAAACACCTATAATCCTGAATTGATGATCAAACAATTCAAGATAAATAAACGCAAATGCAATACTCACCATAAAATAAGAATAAGACATAAATTCATTCAAATTAGCATAATATCAAACACATAAACTCCATAAATCACCCTTAGCAAAGAGGGTTTAGTTACAAGTCATGGATAATGAAACAAAATCAACAGAAAGGAAAACAGAATAAGAAAAATCCATGATCAAAGAAAATACACAAGTAATTGAAGAACAATCCAAGAAAAGTCTTCTTTTCAACTTCTTGAAGCTTCAATACTTTTGTTCTCCCTATGCTCTAGCCTCCATTCCCAAATTGGATGCTAATGATGTAACAACCCTTCTGCATTTCATGCTCCTAGGTTTTGGTGTCAATCATGGGCTTTCAAAATCAGTATGAGGGCCCAGTCCACATGGTTTGTGCATCCATGCTGAGCATGGCTATGGCTATACTAGAGCGCACCTTAAGTGAGAAGATCATAACTCTGATAGCGACCCATGCTGGAGCATGGCCTTAGTTTCTAGACCCATGCTCTAGCATGGATTTCTATGTTCTAGCTTGGGTTTTGACATACCTTCAGCTCCAATTTTTGCTCTTTGCACTCCTAACTCCATTGCTTCCCTAATTCTTCTTCAAAAACTTATGAAACCAATGGAAAACACCACTTGAATCCAGATTAAACTTAAGTGTAATCATGCGAAAACTTGAAGCAAAAGATGTTACCAAGAAAACTAAAACTAAGTATCAACAAGCTAAAAGTTTCAAGGAAACTAAAGAAAAACATGACTCTTAAGGGAGTTATCAATGAAACAAATCATTTTTTGGTAGTGCTATTAGAAATAGATGTAGGACCCAAAATATTTGAATGAATTAGTTCAAAAGGTTCATGACTCCTGCTAGAGTGAGATGAAAATGTGACATGATGATGTTTTGCAAGCTGATGGACATCACAATGAAATGACTCAACTGACTCTTTTAAAAATATAGATGGAAACATAGATTTAAGTAAGGAGAAAGGAGGATGACCAAGACGTTTGTGATATAATCAGATTTGGGAAGAGGCAAACTCAGAGCTTGATTGGAGACAAGAAACAAGAACTTCTTACCAGGACCACCTCCAGCCTGCACATTGAAGAGAAAGTACAACCCTCCATGTTCCTCGACAACTCCACTCATCTTCCCTGTGGCAAGGTCTTGAATGGTACAATAAGTTTCAAAAAAAGTTATAGCACATTTTGAGTCTTTGATAAGTTTGTGAACAGAAATAAGGTTATGGGTGAGTTGGGGAACCAATTCCTGCAACTCCGGCACAAGATCCCTCAGCTATAGTAATATGGTGTTTACCCGATAATGGTAGGTAAGATGAAAATTTTGTGGAACAAAAGGTCTTTGCACCAGCGTCCATTTTCCATAAATTCTCAAAACCAATACTAGTTACATTAAACGAATGAGAAAATAGACCCTTACTAACAAGGGTAGAGAGCAAAAGTCTTAAGTGTTACCTGAGAGATTTAATGAGAGTTGTCAACCCTAAAAGATGGCTTGATGTTGCTGCATCAGCCATGTTAGAGATGAGAGGAAGGCCTCCACTGAGGGTTATTTTGGGTCCTATTATGGGGCAAAGGTGGCCAGAGAGGAATACTTACGCGCCTTCACGTGCTTTAGAGGCTATGGCATGTGGAGCTATGTGCAAGGAGAAGAATCAGTGCAGGAGAGTGTGTTTGGCAACGACTTCCTGTGGGCTTTGGTGGTTGGCTGATCTAGGGGTGGCGATTTTGGTGCTGTGGTCAGGTGGTTGGAACGGTGGCCAGAAAGTTGGCCGATGGCAGATATAGTGGCGAAGAGGTAGGGTCAAGGCTGGAAAATTTGGGGAAAAGTGATGGAGGCTCTGGAACAAGTAAATAACAGTTTTTAGAACAGCAATTAAGGCTGTGATATTGACAGAAACACAAAAAGTAATATGGAATTAACTGATGCTGCAAGAGAGAGATAAGAGACTCCAAACAAACAATAATTAAGGCTGTAATATTTCCAAAAAGTCCAGCAATGAAGGCTGGAAGGAGATGCAACAACAGCAGCGGAAGGTGATCAGGCTCCTAGATCGGGAGCTGTGATACCAACTTGAAAGGAAATATAAGAAAATGAGTAAATTGAATATGATTTTCTGAATATTGACATTGTACAAAATGGCTTAAAATATATAGACATCTCCTAATAAATTGTAATAATTTCCTGATACTAATTTTCCCAAATTATGGCACTAATTATATACACATATTTGTACAATATCTCAACATGGAGAATAGTATAATAAAGAGAAGTAGAGGAAGACCGAGAAAAATTATAGGTGAAACAGTCGAAAGGGATTTAAATATTAATGGATTGAACATGAATATGATACATGATGGAGTTCTATGACGTCGCTTGATCAATTTAGCCAATCCTATGTTGTGTTCTCTGTGATGGTCAGATAGATTGATAAGGTGGGTACACTTGTTGATTGGTAGACTGAGTAGCCTGGTGACTTGGATGGACCAAAAGCCTCCTAGTCTCAAGCCCTTGCCAAAACCAAAAAAGAGCCAAGAGGCTTGGTCAGACAGATTGGTAGGTTGGATAGTCTTGTTGGCTTGGTAGACTTGTCGATCACTAGACAGGGTAGTTTGGTAACTTGGACGCATCACTAGCCTCCTAGTCTCGAGTTCTTGAAGAATGAAAGCCTTGATTAGATAGACTGGTAGGCCAGGAAGACATGTAAATCAGTAAACTAGGTTGCCTAATAACTTAAGACGAACCAACTTTCATGTTAGCATTAGAGTATCCAAATCCATGTTACTTTTTATTTAGCACAATAGATGTAAATTCCTTCATTAATTTCCTGGCTACTTGGCCTTCAATGTACATTCCTTTTAACATTTTGAGGGTACTTGTTTTCAATATTCTTATTGTTAGTGCACAGTAATAGTCCAGGGTAGGGGCATTATTATGAAAATGCTAATATATATATATATTTTTTTCTCGTTTTCTTTTCTCTCATCTTCTCTAACCTCCTTTGCTGAATCAGGGCTGGTGGCTTGCAAGATAAAGAGGGAGATATTCGGGAACTCATTGTAGGGAAGGATGATGAGCTTCTAAAGACTGAAACTAGAACCATACCTAGACCTGATGTTGCAGAAGTCTGCATTCAGGTATTCAATCATTATTAATATTATTATTATTATGAACTTTGTATGGACAATTGGACATCAAATAAATAGCTATAAGCTCCCCAAAAATTCCCCCATTTTCTAGTTCTTTTCAATTCTGAGAATATCCACGTCCCTTCATTTTGGTTTAACAGGCACTGAATTTTGAGGAGGCTCAATTTAAGGCATTTGACTTGGCATCGAAACCTGAGGGAACAGGTTCACCAACAAAGGACTTCAAGGCCTTCTTTTCCCAGATCACTACTGGTTTTTGATTCTGAATGTTGTTGTCATGGGCCTACATCTGAATGTCATTATCTATACGTTTGGTATTGAACCATAGAGCTATTAACTCTATCTTAAACAAATTACTGTGTCATGGCAATTTAGTAAAACATTTTTTAATGTTGTTGTCATAGCCTACATCAATTTATCTACGTTTGGGATTGAACCATAGAGCTATTAGTTCTATCTTAAACAAATTACTGTGTCATGGCAATTTAGTCAAACATTGTCCAAAGCAAATTATAGACTTCCCCGGTACCGCAAGCCTTAAGACAAATTCAAAGTGTTCTAATCAAGCACGTCATTCCATTCTCTACACGGTAATGATGTGGGAGTGGTTATGATTCCTTCATAATTTATTCATGATATGATGTAATAATAGAAATTATGTTTGAATGAAAATCTTAATTAATTTTGATGTATTCAATAATATAATTTTTTTTTTCACAGTCATCTAATTACGTATTGTTATATCAATAAAATAAGTTTGATTTTCATTTCAATATTTCAAGAGTCATGCACATGAAAAAATTTGATTGAACGATAGTGTAAAATAGTTTATGCATATTTAAATTAGATCATTGAATGATTTTTTTTGGGGACAAAAATAAAACTATCTATGTTAGTCATACCTATGACGTTTTATAGATTATCAAATATCATTCTGAGCCAATACATTTTTGACCCCATGATACCTCTTGAACATGCCTTTCACCATTTACTTTGGTACATCAAGTCCTGTCCAGGACAAGGTTTACTCTTTCTGCTACTTCTTTCCTCACCTTAACTGTATATTCAGATGCTGATTGGGCCAGTTGCATTGACACTAAAAGATCCACAATAGGTTTTCTTGTGCTCTTAGGCAATTCTCTACTATCATGGAAGACAAAGAAATAGCCCACAGTGAGTAAGTCATTAGCTGAAGCTGAATACAAGGCACTCTCATGTGTGTCAAATGAATTAGCTTGGATACAACAAATTCTTAAAGAATTTGGTTTGGAAATTCCTCCTGCTTTAGTGCTCTATCACAATCAATCGGCTATACACCTTTCTTCAAATCCAACCTTCCATGAAAGATTCAAACACATAGACATTGATTGCCACTTCATAAAAGAAAAAGTTGCTGCTGGAATTCTGAAGCTAATACATGTTAAGAGCCAACATCAACTAGCTGATATTTTAACAAAGCCCTTACCTCCGTCTCAATTCAGATTTTTATGCTCCAAGTTGGGTATTCTAGATACATACCTTCCAACTTGAGGGGGTATTGGAGATTAATAATGTAATCATTATTAGTTAGTTAGTTAAGTCTTTATTATTTCTGTTATAATTAATTACAGTTGTAACAAACTCCTCATGCTTCATGTATATATTCAGTTCTATTATCAATGAAAGAGTATCTCAGTTTTGTTTCATCAAAACTCTAATAGAGTGGGCATTAAGATCTCCATATGTATGCGTTTAAACAATTGTGCCATGCATATGTAATTAGCTTGTTCTCGATATGAAATTAGCTTGTTTTCTGATTTAGAATATCCTCCAATACATTGCTATTATAAATCTTTGTCTTTGTGCTTGTAGATTCCCAAAGGAAGATCTAATGTGAAGGACAATGCCTCACTACACTGCAGTCTGCGGCTAGCTTGTATATAACGTTGTATTGATGAGGTTATTGGTTGTATATTACCTCCATTTAAAAAAAATGTCTTTTTTATTTTTTAGGTTTATTTATAAAGTGAGGTATCTGAATACAAAAAAAAAGTGAGAAAGACATTCATTTTGAAATGGAGGGAGGACTTCATAAACTGTATACAATTGATCTCACTATAAATTGTTAATTTTGTGCCATTGGATAAATAGTTATTTAGTTATAACTAAAAGTTGTAACTATAAGTTTCATAATTAGAGACAATAGCAATAGTTGCCACAAACAGAGCTTTTAACGAAAAGTAAAATGAAAAGCATAATATAATTTATTTCTGTTTGATAAATAAAAAAGTTGAGATGTTTTTCCTTGGCTTTTAAAAGAGTGCTTTAGAGAGCACGTTATGAGTGCTTTTCAAATTAGCTTATACTCTTCAAAACTTAAAAATTAGTATAACATTATTCTAATTAATGGCAATAAAAAAGAAATATTCTCTTTAATATCTATATTTATTATAGTCATTTTAATTTTAAGAGCAACTTTATAATATATTTACTAAACAATACTATAGTAGCTTCTATTTATTGAGAGTAATTTTTTATATTATTTTACCAAACAATACTAATTTAACTATTTTAGAGAAGCTTTTGGAGAATTCAAAGAGCTCACCAGCTCTCAAAAAGTCACAATGATACCAAACCTAAGGATGGATCTATCCACAAAGTATTGGGGGCTCATGTCCCTACAAAAATTTTATGATTTGTTTAGAAGTATATATATATATATATATATTATTAAATTTGATCCCATATTAATATAAAAATTAGATGGTACCCGTGCACTACATAGAAATATAGTTTTCAAAATTTTCCTTAATTTCGGCCAAATTTTTTTTCTTAATTTAAACTTATTTAAATTTCTTAATATTTTTATTTATAATTTATTCAATCACATTAAATTGTTAAATATATTCAATAAAATTATTTAACATTTTTATTTATAATATATTTAATTAAATCTGATAAATTACGTATATGTACACATACACTTTTAACTTTTGAGTAAAAGCTAATACAAATAGTTTATATGAAAAGTGGCTATTTGCATTCATTTGTGATTTGCACCAACTAAATCATGTTATAAGATTTTTTTAAGTATGTAATTTATATACAGTGCCAATATTAAAAACTTACATAATATTCAACCATGTATTACCATGTGAACAAGATAATTAAATTTAACTGCTTACATAAATATTCAATCTTAAAAGTCTTATAAATATGAAGTATATAAACATTTTATTAAACATCCTAAAAATGTAGGAAGATTTTTTTTCATTCACCTAAATTTGAGTTTGTAGATTAAAAATAAAATTTATTTTATATGCACCATTAATAAAAAAAAAATCTACACAAATCTCTAACCACATAAGATTATATCAACTTTTATAAATAAAAAAATATAATTAAATGACAATGTAAAATTCATTTACATCGTCAAGGCATCGAGGTTAATCTCTTCAATAGCAAAATCTACTTTAAATGTTCATCAATATCTAATTATATAATTTCAAACTTTTCATATACAAATGGATAGTTACAAATATTTAAAATTTAAATTTGATAGTATTCTGATTTATAATAGTGTATTCTATAAATAAATTATTAAATTAATAATTGAGTAAGTTAATTTAATAGTGTAGCATAGTTTAATTTCATTATAGATAGAGAAGAAAGAGAAAGTTAGGTGATTTTAGAAAAAAAAATCTAGACCTTTTGTATATAAATAGGTAGCTACAAATTTTTAAAATTTAAATTTGATTGTATGTGGAAAAAAAAGAGAAAGTAGAGTGATTTAGAACGTTGAGTGATTTTAGGCTTTATGTAATAAATTTTCATAGTATTCCTTTTAGATTATATATATGATTATGTAAAACTTATTGTTGTGTATATATATTATTTTTGCCCTCCACTACTTAAAATTTATGGATCCATCACTAATCAAACCAAGCCTAAAAATTACTATTACTTTTAGTAACTACACATAGTTGTCACTCTAATATCTTTTAGTGATGACTTATTTGTGAAGTAATAGAAAGGAAGTTTTAGTGATCATCTACAAGTTGTAACTAAAATTTGCACATATAGTGATAACATAAATAGTCTATAAGATTGTAAGATTATTTTATATTATTATGGTATGACCCATGTAACTAATAGAGTAATTCTAATAAAAGAGGATTAAGATAATGATCATTAATACCTTAAAAATAAATAGAGTTAATGGGGGGTTTAAAATAATTATTTAAAAGTCCCTCACCTCTCCCTTTTGAAAATGGCATGGCGGTTACTTTAGATAAAAAGAAAAGACATTGCCAAATGAAGGAATCTGTAACTTCTTTCACCATCAAAGAAAATTGAAAGAGAAAGGAAGAGAGGAGAAAAAAAGAACACTAAAAGAAACTCAAGAAGAAGAGATCAAAGATTTCAAAAATGGATCCAGGTATGTCATTATACTTCATTTTATACTCTATTATGTGATAATCATAAAATCTAATATTCTTAAGGGCTTTATAATTTTTTGGACTGTGTATTAAACAAAAGAAAATTGTCATTAACAATTGGTATTAGAGCATAGGTTATGGATTTTATGATTTTCCATAAATGGTTGTTTATCCCCAATTTTATATGGTTATAATTATCAGAATCGTAATTGTATGTTAATATGAGGACGGAGAAGCCACGGAAATACTCGCCAATTTTAAACACCCATCATATTCAGAATCGTTGGATAAGAAACTCAGAGTTTAAGTATTTAGGGGTGTAAAATAATGCTTCATGGTGTAAAATAATTGCTTCCTTATACTTTGAGTTTGATGGTTTGATTTCGATTATATATGAATTATTGCACTATATATTTTGATGACCATGTTTGCCTTACCATCAACTTGGAGTAATGGTTTTCACGTAGATAATGGTTACTAATAATTATTATTGCATCTCACATTACGTAGATAATGGTTTTCATCGAGTAAGGAATTTTGGAATTATTATATATTAGATGTGTTAATCACTAAAGTGGTCAAATCTGAAAGTTGTTTAATAATTCCAAAATTTCATGAGATTAAATAATATAATTTGTATCTTGGAATTATTGAATGTTAGATTTGTTAATTACCAAAGTGACCAAATCTAAATGTTGTCTAATAATTCCAATTTCAGATGTTTTCTTTCAATTACTCATATGATGGATCCTCATTGATGATTATTTTATGTATGAGTACATTGAAGTTCATTATTATAAGACATTTAAGGATCAACCAAATGTTGATTAATTGTTCTTATAATTATTGGACATGATGGTTGATAGTGTAAGTGCACTATTAATTTTATTTACATATCCAAAGATAGTAAATATTTCTAGTTAGTGCATGTATCATTGTCAAAAAATGTTAAATTTGTTAGCATCATTATGTTGTTATATATTAATGTATCACACAAAGAAGAGTATTCATATGCAATGAATGTTTAAATGATTATTGTTTGAATCTATTAAGTTTATTCAAAGCATTAATGTATGAGCTTGTATAATATTGCAGATTCCATGAATATGTTTGCTTTGAGCACAAATTGTCAAGTTCAATGGACTTAACTATGCTGATTGGTCTAAGTAAATTCACTTTTAGTTGGGTGTTATGGACTTGGATATAGCATTAGTTATGGATGAAAAGCCTACTGAAATTATTGAGACTAGTATGAAAGAGAACAAGTCTCTTTATGAGGCTTGGGAATGGTCTAACAGACTGAGTTTGAACTTGATGAGGATGACAATAGCTGAAAATGTTAAGCCATCTATGCCTAAAACAAACATGCAAAGGAATTTATGGTGAAAATTAAGGAATATTCTCAATCGGAGATTACTGACAAGTCCATTGTGAGCAACTTGATGATTGAGTTGACAACTAAAAAGTTTGAATGGTCACAACCCATTCATGATCATGTGATTGGAATGGCAAATCTAGCAGCAAAGTTGAAGTCAATGGGTATGGATGTAAGTGAATTTTTTTGGTACAATTCATCATGAACTCTCTTCCTCCTAGTTTGGCCAGTTCCAGGTGAACTACAACACCCTTAAAGTAAAATGGAACTTTCAGGAAATTAAGGCCATGTTGTAACACCCTAACTTTCACCTAATACGCTCGAGTCGCATTTGGCTAATTATTAGCGGTTACGTCTTCGTTTCAGAACTTGACTTGGCTTTCTTTAAAATACGAGTACTAAAAATACGACTAAATTTTTCTTTTTGAACTTAAGACTTAAAATGCGAGCCGCGCATGCGCATAAGGACCTACTACTAAACAAGAAACATAACAACCAAGTATACATCACCATAAAATCATGAATAAGCCATGGAATAAACACAACATAACTTGTAGTATTATATTATAATCATAACAAACAACGATGCCCTTATAAATATAAGGACACCTCAAGATACTAGATACATTAAGCAAGGTTAACTAACGCAAAACATAATTATAAACAGGCTAAACTAGTCTTCAAGCTTCCATTACGCCTTCTTACCGATGTGCATAACTCCTACGCCCGCACTTCAAGGAAATCACGAACATCCTCAATCCCGTTGGAGATGACACAGGAGGGAAAGAAAAAGGGGTGAGAATACTTATACAAGATTCTCAGGTCTCCCCGACTTTAACACAAGTGTCATCGTCGACCCCAGCCACTTCGAGTTTCATTATGAAGAGGTATACATGCATAGGTTCAATTTTAATTTCTCAAATCTTATTATCCGAAGTGGGTTCCTTTTAGCATGAGTCTTCATGGTATGAATGAGCAGATATTTTATGTATGCATGGCAATATAACAGGACACATAGATAACACATATCACTTAATCAAAGCATCAATGAAACATCAAAGAAACATATGCATGTGCGTCTTTTACTTTTTCATACTTGAACTCCATGAGTTCCTTTCATAACTTTTCTATTTTTCCACCCTCATCATGGTCACCAAAATCCACCCAACATGCCGGCCCCACATTTTATCATGGTCACCAAAACTCCTAATCACCTATCGCCTAGGAATGAGCTCATCCTAACTAGCCGTCGTAGATTTATACAGGGTAAAAGGGGAATCATATTTCTTTCTTGGATGCAACATGAGCATACAACCTTAGAACCTCATATAACATATCCTTCATTCATATCTCATATTCTCATGCATTTTAAACGTGACATACCACATCATCACATCATCATGCCAATTATACACATAACATTTCATGCTTAAGGTATGAACATAATCACATCATTAAGAACATGCTCACTCGCCTTCATACTCACATCACACCTCTTATCTTATGGTGTCTTAAACTAGTGTTTCAATTATCCTATCCTTTATTATGGATCCGATCATTACCTATGATTCTTTCTAACGTTTATGTTTACTAACTCATCCAATCATCATATAGATTTAACATCATGATCATTACTTGACTATGGGAGATTCTAGGATCTATCCTTAGACCTTTTTCTAAGTTCTATCTTCGCTAAGATCCTATGTTCAACTCCTAGGCATAATCATTAGTTATGAACCATCTTCCTTAAGCTCAATTATGCTAAGATTTATTCTGGTGTCTAAGCATTTTAAAATTCTAGTTCTAATTTCTTCCTATTTGTTTAATCTTTTCATCTTCCAAACGTTCCTCACTTCGCTCAAGCATAATATTACGCATTCTAACTCTCAAACAGAATTCATACAGTGGCCACAAGGATAAGACAGAAACCAAAAATGTTCATCACACATAATCGCATAAACTCATGTTATAAGTGCACGAGTTGCTAGTTTTCTCTTGGGACAATTTCAGGAGCAAAAGGTGTTCTGGTAATCGATTACATGTGCCTAGTAATCAATTACCAGGAGCTAAATTTATTGGTTTAACAAGGGTTCGATTACATACAATGGTAATCGATTACTTAGGGTTAAATCTATTTCCTAAAATAAAAATATTCAGTAATCAATTACACTAAGCTAATAGGTTTTAAGGACAGGTTCTTGCATGAAGAAGCCTTGGTAATCAATGACATTGTCTCTGGTAACGATTACCAGGTCCAAAAGTCCTTCCAAATTGGTAATCGATAAGCTGGTAATCGATTAAGAACCTCCAGAATTTGAGAAAACATGATTTTTGACACATTCCAAACTATTTAAACACCTTAGACCTCATAAAACATTTTCCAACATTTTCCTAAATCATTCATGCATTTTACAAAATCAAACCATTATTGAATCATACTAAAACTCATCCATTTTTTTTTTACTAAAGTTCCCTTTTTAAGATACTTAGGGCAAGTCTTTGAGCTCTAGAGTATTTAGGTGATAACATAATTTAAACATGCTATGCACTTCATTTTACTCTTCATTAGAAAGTAAAGTGAGAGCATAAAATAAATATGAGATGCAACTTCATTATTATCTTTATGGATTAAGTGATGACTTGAAATATAAACATGAAATGCAAGCTTGAGAATTTAAATATGGTAATGCAAGTTCATTTATTTATTCTTGTGAAATTAGTGATGGCATCAAAATAAACATGAGATGCAAGACATAAATTTAAACATGAATGCAACTTGTTTTATCTTAACTAGAGCTCCTACAAGACTTTAGAAGAACATCAATAACCTTAACCCAACATGTATCTTAACAATAAAGATGAGCTTTAGAGTTCTTAACACCAAGTCTTCAAAGAAGTCCTTGGTTTGAACTTCATCATCAAGCTCAAGAAAATGGATTAAAACCAAAACACCAACACTTTAACAAAACAAACATAAATAAAACTACTCATATTCTTTATTTTATTGCTCATGGCTTCAATCTAGAGTAAACTCTTAAACGGCCGACCAACTTTAAGGTTGGCAAGGGTAAGCTTAGAGCTTTGAAAACATGTGATTAATTTTCTTAACAAAACTTTTGTGATCTACTTGACATATTTTACAAACTTTATTCAAATAAAAGAAAAGGAACCGAAATCTTTCAAAGACAAAAGGAAAAGGATCCGAAAATAAAACCAAGGAAAAGAAAGGAACACAAGCATGTATGGTCCAAGACCAAGTTGTTTCAAGCTTTAGAGGTTTCTCACATGACAACAACAAGTCATTATCTTGAAACCTCATCATCAAGCTCATGTTTTCTTTATGAAAGGGCCTCTTGGCCGAAATGAAAGGGAGAGGAAAAAGGATTTGAAACCAAGAGAAACTAGAACTTTTCTTGAAGAACACAAGTAAAACATTAAAACATAACCCCTACCTAAGAAGTCTTGAAGGAAATGAAAGAAAGCTTGGATCCTTGATGAAATGAGAAGACAAAATCTTCTCTTGGATGCCAATGAAGATTCACAAGGAAGATGGATTTTCCTTGAGAAAGCAAGCTTGGAAATGGTAAGATTAAGTGTTTGAGAGGTGGTTTGAGGTGAGGGAGTGGTGGTTCAAGGTTGTTTGTGGTGGTGGAAGGATTCTTTGGGGGAAGGAAATAGACAAGCAAAATGAAGAGAAATTTGAGAGAAAATGCAAGAAAGTGCAAGAAAACTAAACTTGGCAAATGATCTAAAGTGTAGCCAAATTCTTCCAAGCTTGGTATTTATAGAAAAATGAAACTTTGTAGCTGATTTGGGAGGGAATTAGCGCCCTTTTGGAGGAGGAAGAGGGAGGAAATATCTCTTACAAAGGCATGAGCTTAGGCATGGCAAACATGGTTGAAAGCATGGCCAAGGTATGGCCTAAGGCATGGTTCTTTGAGTGAAACAAAATCAACATGTGACACAAATGGAGAGCATGAATTCGGCCAACATTTCAGCCAAGGGGGGAAAGGATGATTTGCTCATGTAATTGTGGTTTAAGGATGTGTTTAGGTGTTTCTTTGATTAAGCTTTTAATTAGGAGTTGTAAGAAAATGTTTAGGTGAGGTAATTGGCTAATTAAGGTTGTCAAGACTTGATTAGGAGGGTAATCTCACTAGATTAACAATTTAAAATAATTCTTTTGGTCAAATGAGGTATGGCACAATTCCTTAATTTAAGGAATTGGAGAAGAAAACACTATTCAAGATTCCATGACTAGGAATCTTGAATTAAAGAATGCAATTAGAGTTTACTAAGCAATCTTAGGTTCTAATTAACCTTAATAAATTATTTTGACTCTAGATTAATTATCGAAATAAATTAATCTTCGATTAGAGCCTAATATTGCTTAGGTTTGTTTAATTGCGTCATTAGGCTCACTGTACACGTTCTAGGGGCAAAATGGTAATTTCGCAAAGCTTAACTAAACATCAAAAACCACTTATAAACATCATTTAAAATCTTTTGGTAAAGTCCAAACCAACCACATAAAACGATGACAAATAGCCATAGGGGCGTTTTGGTAATTTCGACGTCGAAACTCAAAAATGAGATTCTTCTACTCTATTATCACACACAATACATATAATCCCTTATTAACATCAAAACATCCCCTTGAGGATGGCCATTGACCTCATTTTCCGGTAAAATGACCTCAAGGCATTTCTATTTGTACATTGAAAATCAGGGTGTTACACATGTTGGTTTAAGAGGAAGTGAGGTTAAAGAAGATGAAATATCACTTTCTCCATCTAACATTTCATGATGGTTCTAGTAGCAACAAGACTAAGTCGGTAAGAAAGGCAAAAAGGACAAAGCCTCACTGAAGGTTTGGAAGGCCAAATCTAGAAGGAGTAGATGTTTTTCCTGAGTAGGAGGACATATGAAAAAAGATTGTCCAAAAAGAAAGAAATGGTCCGAAGAAAAGTATTTACTATGTTTTGAATAAAATCTTATTGAAGTGCCTAATAATATCTGATGGTTAGATTCTAGTGCAACAACTCATGTGTCACATGTTATGTAGGGATTCCTTTTTATTTAGCCCATAAAAGGAACTGAAGCTGGATATGGAAATAAAATGAAGGCATGGATAGAAGGCATTAGGACTTATAGATTGATCTTGGATAGTGACGTTGTTTATATCTAGAAAAATGTCTCTATGTTCTTGTATGTGCTAGGAATTTAGTTTCTGTTGCAAAGTTGGACAATGTAGGATTTAACTTTAGGATTGGAAATAGTGTGTTTTCTTTGTTTAAACATATGTACTATTATGGTTGTGGTACTTTGGCAATTTATATCATTTCAATCTTGATGTTAAATTTGTTGAATTTTTGTTTCATGTTGAGCATGGTATTGGTAATAAGTGTAATGCACGTAATGAATTTCGCTTTCTTATGGCACCAAAGGTTAGGTCACATATCCAAAGAAAGGATGTTGAGGTTAATGAAAAATGAAATCTTATCTCAATTGGATTTTGTTGACTTGGATGTTTGTGTGGATTGCATTAAAGGGAAGCAAACCAAACACATATCAAATAATCTAGCCACAAGAAGTAATCAATTCCTTGAGTTAATATACACTGATATTTGTGGTCCTTTTGCCATTCCATCTTGGGGTGGTGAAAATTATTTCATCACTTTTATTGATTACTTCTCATGGTATTGTTATTTGTATTTACTGCGTGAAAAGTCTCAATCAGGAGACGCCCTTGAGGTGTTTATTAATAAAGTGGAAATGCAGTTAGATAAAAAGGTAAAAGTTGTGAAGTCAGAGATAGTGAATATTATAGCAAATTTAATGAAAAGGACAATGTCCAGGTCCATTTACAAAGTTTCTTGAAAGTAAGGGCATATGTGCATAGTATACAATGCCTGTATAGCACAACAAAATAGTGTAGCTGAAGGTAGAATCGTACTCTTTGGAAATGGTTAGGAGTATGATAAATTATAGTAACATACCTCTATCATTATGGATGTATGCATTAAAATCCATTATGTATCTAACAGGTTCTTAGTAAGGCTTTAAGACTCCTTATGAACTATGGACAGGAAGGAAACCCACTTTAAGGCATTTTCATGTTTGGGGTTGCCCAGAGAAATAAAGGTATATAATCCATACGAAAAGGCTTAATGCAAGAACCGTTAGTGGTTATTTCATTGGCTATCCTAAAGGTCAAAGGGTACATATTTTGTTATCCTAACCATAGTACAAGAATAGTTGAGTTTGGTAATGCAGGGTTTCTTGAGAATAGCCAGTTGAGGAGTAAGAAATCACGAAAGGTGGATATTCAAGAGAAGTGTATAGAAACTCCTACATCTAGTGTTTCTCCTCAGGTTGTTGTCCCTTTTGTTGTATCACTATCACACAATATTCCAAGACAACAAATTAATATCCTAAACCCACAAGATGAACATGTGGATGATGAACCGGCTAACAATATGCAAGTCACAAATGAGAAAATGGTAAATGAACCACAAGAAATGACTTTAAGAAGGTCTTAAAGGAGAGAAGACCAGCAATTTCAAATGACTATGTGGTTTATTCACTTGAGCAAGAGTGTGACTTAAGCATTGATGAGGATTCAATCTCATTTAAGCAAGCTATGGAATGTAGCAATTCTGAAAAGTGGCTCAATGCTATGAAAGAAGAGATGAAATCAATGGACAACAATAAGGTTTGGGATCTAGTCAAGTTGCCTAAAGGTTCAAAATAAGTCGGTTGTAAATGGGTCTTTAAGATAAAATGAGATTCAAAAGGCAATATTGAAAGGTATAAGGCTAGACTTGTCGCCAAAGATTATGCTCAAAAGGATGGCATTAACTATAAGGAGACATTCTCTCCAGTTTCAAAGAAGGACCCTTTAAGAATTTTTATGGCTTTGGCGGCTCATTATTACTTAGAGATCCACCAAATGGATGTAAAGACTGCCTTTCTTCATGGTGATTTGGAAGAAAGGTTTATATGGACCAACCCGAAGAGTTCACAACCACAGGAAAAGAAAATGTGGTGTGTAAGTTAAAAAAGTCAATATACGGATTGAAACAAGCTTTCCGACAATGGTATCTCAAGTTCAATGATACTATTTTGTCATATGGTTTTGTGGAGAATGATGCGATCGGTGTATCTATATGAAGGTTAGTGGCAGGAAGTTTGTCAGATTGGTCCTATATGTTGACGACATTCTTCTTGCTACTAATGATCTTGGCTTGTTACATGATGTATGTAACACCCTCCTAATTACCATATTCTACTCGAGTATTGACATAGTAATTAGCGTATTACTTATATCCATGATCTATACTAGTCAAAATATAAGGTGATAAAGAAATTTTGATACATATGTTGCCACACCCATATTTACATATATAAACATCATGTCCCAAGTTACGATATATACATCATAATAGTACAGCCAATGAGACAACCCCGAAACTATTCACGAACTCCGTAGCAAAAGGGCTAGTCCCCCACCTAATACCTAGCCTGCTCAAGTATTCGGCCCAACAAAACACATATAGATACAAATGGACCTGGGAACGAATAATAATACATCAGCGGTGCTGGTAAAGTCCTAACACTACACTACTACTATGTACATGCCAAAAGTCTCTGAGAATCTCGCATCCTCCTATAGGAAGCCGTTGGCCATCGGCATGATAGCCTCGCCTCCACCTGGGCGTGTGGGCCCTAGATGGGTCCGAGTCTGAGGAGGATGATGACGAAGGTCATTTGCGGAGGGGGCATAAGTGGTGCTGGTGGGGTTATAAAAACATTGGGGCATGCCATGTGTAGAGGCACACCATCGTACGAAAAATCGGGGTTGAACTGAGGGTAAATACCGAAGCGCTGAATGAACGACTGAAGAATACGTAGGCTCTGAATCTAGGAATATGCCATAACGTAGAGGGAGTCTAGATCCGAGTCGTAGTGCCACCTCATTGGGGTGAGTCAAAGAAGAGAATCACCGATGACATCTGGGATCTGAATACAATACAATATATATACACATAGGGATGTGAATATTATAAAATTCTAGGAGAGTCCTCCCTCACGTATGAGTAGACATAATTAGACATTTAATCCGCATAGATAATATCATGTAAGGTCATATGCAAGAGTACTTCTAAAAAAAAAAATAATGATAGTTACACATTTAAGAAACTCACTTCGGTGCCATTTTTCTTTTCTTTAACATAAGGAAGGCTTAACTCCACATCTAAGATATTTACAGTGGACAATTCCACTATGGACAATAGACTGCTAGGACATGAGCTCATTCCTATCCGTGATCATTGAACTTCATTTTTTTCCATTTTCAAATCACACACAGTTCTACTCCTAGCCGATACATCCATCGACTCATAAAATCCCTAGGGAAGTCCTTACTCTAGCCTTCCCTAATTAACCAATATAAGCCTTGTTTTTGTTTTCCCTATATGTTAAAAGTATGCATAAGTGAAATGTATAAATTCTCTTTTCGCATATGAGTAATTCTAGTACTTTTCTCTTTCCCCAAAGCATGCATAAACCATATATATGCATTCACGCACAATGTAATCCTTATTCTTTTCTCATAAATCAATTATTAGAGTTCATAGTATGCTTTCATTCATATTCTAGTTGAATTACAAGCCATTATAGTCCTAAATCAACCTTGGTAATTCAGTTTTAGCATAAGTAACAAAATTTATTTTCCCCTGTACATGCTTGATTCAAGGGCTACAAAAATTCTCCATGATATTTTAATGTGTCAAAGAGGCCCTGTAAAAATTTCAAGACAAACGGAGCTCTCTAACTCCTTCAGTAAATTGTACAAATTTAGTAGTCAGGGGCCACCAATTCACAGATTAGACTAGGTTTCTCCTAATTCTTTACACTAACAAATGATTGAACTAACTCACAATAAAATTTACAGGGACACTTCAATATGTTATTAACTTTGTGTAAAATTTTCAAAGGCTCATTCAATCATTTGCTATGGCAATAAAATCGGACAAATTTATTGCTTCAGTTTCAAAAATCAAGACAGCATCAATCCCATTTCGGTACCTGATTTTTTTGAGGCAGTAAACCTTAAAATCAAAACCCAAGAAAATTCATGTAGTTATTTTAAGATGTTAACTCCAACATATTATTTTTATAGTCATGGAAATAATCATAACTATACCAGAAAATTCGTGCATAAATACTGCTTGCAGGAAAATCGAAAATCCATGTTAGTCCAAACCTTTTTTGATAAAAACTATTTTCTAACACCATCTAAACACACCACCAAAATTAATACATAAATATAAAAATAATACCAATCAATACAACTAGAAGTTTCAGACCTAGCTCAACCCAAAATAGATCAGCAAAATTTGACAAAGAAAAGCAACAAAAACCCTACTTTTAGTAACTTAGTGGATCTTTGGCTCCAAGATGATCCAAGCTTGAATCCTTCCACTCCAAAGCTCCCAAACCAACCCCAAACCCTTCTTAAATCAGTGGGGTGTGAGGTAATAAGACAAGGTTTGATGAGAAATATAGATTTTGTTCGGTTGGATTTGTAGGGATCAAGGCGTAGAACAAGTTTAATGAAGGAATTTTGAGGTTTCAACAACTCTAGCTTAGAGTTTTTGGGGTTAGAACTCAAAATGAAGCTTAAGGAAATGAAAATGGTGGCTGGTTCTTCTTTCTTCCTTGCTGGCCAAAAATTGTTTGTGGCTTAGGGAAGAAGTTGGTTTGATATTTTATGTGTCATCATGAGTAAAAAGTCTTATGACGTACATGATGACTTTATGATTTAAGGAAGACAAATGGATGGTTAAGATTTAATCTTGGAATCCAAGATTAAATCTTGGCCTTCCACTTATCTTAAATGGATAGATATTATCCATTGGTGGGAAATATCTTTCGTGTTAAAAATTACACACCGAAATTTCCCGAACGGATAAACACCATACCCGATAAAATCGATATTACCCAAAAATTAATTCTAAGCATAACATTTTCATTTCTAACTATTTCTAACCTTATTTCCATGTTTTCCTAATTTCGGGCACCTTTGGGTTCTGAATCCAGGGTTTCCACTGTCCCGCGAGCCTACGGCCCGCAAAACACTATTCATCTTTTTTTTTTTGTGCTTGATCATAGAGTCGTTCTCATCACAACTACTTCTATCAGAATCTTAATATTCCCATTAACCATTTCTCAATCAATTTCTAAAGAAAAGAACTAGGATGTTACAATGTAAGGAAGTTTCTCTCTAATAAATTTGAAATGAAAGATATGGGTGAGGCATCCTATGTGATAGGAATACAAATATTCCATGACAAGTCACAAGGAGTGTTAGGATTGTCTAGAAAGGCTATATCAATAAAGTGTTAAAGAGATTTAGAATGGAAAGTTGCTCTTCAGGAATAGTTCCAATTTAAAAGGAAGACAAGTTTAGTCATATGCAATGTCCCAAGAATGATTTGGAACGAAGGCAATGGAATCTATTCCCTATGCTTTAGTGGTTCAAAGATTGATGTATGCCCAGGCATGTGCTCGACTAGATATAAGTTTTGTTGTAGGAATGTTGGGCTACTACTAAAGTAATCCCAGGATAGACCATTGGAAGCTGCAAAGAAAGTCCTTAGGTATTTGCAAGGCACCAAGGATCACATACTCACTTATAGGAGATCAAGTAGCCTTGAGGTGGTTAGCTACTCAAGTTTAGACTATGCTGGATATGTAGACTCAAGAAAATCCACATTTAGTTATATTTTTTTGCTTGCTGGAAGTGCAGTTTCATGGAAAAATGGAAAAGAGTCTATTATTGTTACTTCTACTATGGAGGCTAAATCTGTGGCATGCTTTGGGGCCATATTTCATTCATTGTGGTTGTGGAACTTTATCTTAGGGCTTAGTGTTATCGACAATATAGCTAGGCCACTGAGAATTTATTGTGATAATTCTGGAGCTGTCTTCTTCTTTAAGAATGACAAGTATTCAAAGGGTGCTAAACACATGAACTGAAGTACTTGTCAGTCAAGGAAGAAGTGCAGAAAAGAAAGTGTCAATTGAGCTTATTGATAGAGATTTAATGATAGCGGATTCGCTAACTAAGGGATTGCCACCCAAGACATTTTCTGGTCATGTGAGACAAATAGGTATGATTGATAAATCCTCTTTAGCATGATCGTATGATATGTATACATATGTATGACTATCTTTCTTGCATTGTTGTGACACTTATGAATTCAATTAAAGTTATGTTTCTACTTATTTTACTTGTTGTCCACATTATATTATGTGCATGTAATATTTAGTGTAATAACATGCTATGTTCTTTGAAAGACATTATAGTCAAAGATTATAGTACACTCTGATTAAAGTTTTTTGAGTTGAGTTGATTTTGTGATACATGGAAGGAATCATGTCACTAAATGACATTGATCGCCATGATTCGATCAGTTCAATTCAATTGAGAATGATGACTTGATTGCTTCAATGTAAAGTGCACTTATGGTTGTTGAATCTTCAAGTCATCACATGGACTAAGTGGGAGATTGTAAGATTATTTTACGTTATTACGGTATGACCCATGTAACTAATAGACTAACTCTAATAAAAGAGTATTAAGATAATGATCATTAATATCTTAAAAGTAAATAGAGTTAGTGGGGGGTTTTTAAAATAATTATTTAAAAGTCCTTCCCATTTCCCTTTTGAAAATGGCATGGCGATTACTCCAAATAAAAAGAAAAGGCACAGCCAAAAAAAGGAATTGTAACTTCTTTCACCATAAAAGAAAACTGAAAGAGAAAGAAAGAGAGAGGAAAAGAAAGAATACTAAAAGGAATTCAAGAAGAAGATATCAAGGGTTTAAAAAATGGATCCAGGTATATCATTATACTTCATTTATATTCTCCTTGTGTGATAATCATAAAATCTAAAATTCTTAAAGGCTCTATAATTTTCTGACTATGTATTAAACAAAGAAAATTATGGTTAACATAGTCATCATCATCATTAGATAAACGGGATTAGGTTTGTAACCGTATTTTGGGTCTCTCAACGTAATGGAATTTAGTTTCGTGTTCTGAGATAAGTTCTACTAACATTTGCACTTCTATATTGTTATCATCGTAAACTTACCAAGCCTAGTTAAAAAAAAATGACTTGTCATCGTGTACACTTATTTCACCTTATTCCTCAAGCCCATGTTCCAAGATTACCCACTCACACACATCCACACACACACACACCCCACCACGCCTACTAACCTATCCGCCATCACATTCTCAACCATTAGCACAAAATAGTCCTCAAGTCCTCTACCCATTCAAAACATCAGAAATTGTTCCATCAGCAAGCAAAGATCCTTGATGATGATGTCGTCATTGCTGTTGAGTGCCATCCCCATCCCTTATGCCAAGTCCAACCAAGCCACTTGGAATAGCTTTATTCGCCCCATCTACACATTCGCCGCTCTCAAAGAATTCTAAAGGTTCCAACATTTTCAATTAACCTCCCCTCTTTCCATTACATTTGGTTGAGGCTAGCTGTTAATTTCTTTCCCATTGATTTTGTTTTTACCTGGTTCATGTGTTATGTTACTCCACTACCTTCTAACTTTTCCTTTCATCCTTTTCTCTGGTCATGGGTAATCACTTTTGTTTTAGCAATTGCTTCATCTTTTTATTATTAATTGTGCAAAATACATATGGTAATTACAATTGTGTTATGCTGATCTAATTTATTTTCTGTTCTTTTTGGTTGAATTCAACACTTGATAGTCCAATTTCTTCTTATTTTTGCTACTTATATAGGATAATTCCCTATTACCAAATATATTAGTTTTCAATTCAATTTAAAATGCTATTGATTGATATGTAATTATTACAAATATAAAATAAAACTAATCAAATATGATTTGTCTATCCTCGCTGCGGAATTTGTCCCCTTTAGCGTACGATCCAAGAGAAAGTGGTATCAGAGCCAAAAGTGGTGGAGAGAGATAGGTTATTTCAGTTTTGTCTATATTTCTGTTAAATTATTTCTTTAGCTAAGTTTGTTATTTAGATTCTGAGTAAGTGTTTGTTGTTAGTCTGAATGAGAGTGTAGTGTAAAGTGAGCCGTGATACGTTGGTCAGCAGATAGTGGTCCCGAGGAAGGCCTAAGGAGAGGCGAGACCGTTGGTCAGCTAGGGTGGTCCCGTAACATAAAACTCTAATAGGATTAATGGCAAGACTTCTTAGAACTCTAAGTAATCTAAACTTAGGAAGAAATAATGAGATAATAGTTAGGACAAATAATGAAGAAGCTTCCTCCTCTAGTAATAATAGTTCCTCATTAGAATTACAAATAGCTAAAATCGAAGAAAGATTACATAATTGGTCGATACCTATAATTAGGAAAAATGAAGTATACAAAAGTCAACATCTATGGCAAAGGAGAGATGAAGAAATACATATGTTAGAATATAGTTATCCTGTACAAGTAATAATAACATAATAAATATATTAGAAAATGAAAAGTTAAAAGAACATAGAGAGAAAGGATTTAATTTTATTCACATAGGATTAATCCAAGTAGCAAAACCAAACTTTAAGTTAGGAGTAAATACTCCCATATTAGTAATATTGAGAGATATAAGGTTTAAAAATTTTAAAGACTCCTTAATAGCGACATTAGAAAATAATTGCCATGATGGTTCTGATTTTTTAATTGTTATCCTAATTTTGCCATGAATATAAATAATGATTATACGGGAGAAGCTATAAAATTATATGTTAAAACCCCTGATAACATAATAGATGAAAAGTATGATCCTCTTCAAATAATATATAGAATATATTATAAAGTAACAAAAATAGATTATAATTTTAGAACCTTGAAGCAATCTCCTAGAGATGAAACCATACTAGTCCAAGCTAATTTGAGCAAGACCACAATACAAGTTCATAAAAAGTTAAAACACTCTAAAGTAGTAAAAAATATTCGAGAAGAATGGGTGTTACAAGATGTGGTACAACCCGAAAAAATAGAACATACTCAAGTAAGGGAAATAATTCAAGATGGAAATAATATTAGATTAAGAATGAATAGATCAAAGTCTATACAAATACCAGAATCTCATACTATCAACTCAAAAACTTCTAGACATTCAATAGATAATTCAACCATTAATATTGACTTAGTAGGAATAAATAATAGTAGAGCTAGAATTGCAATTCCAGTTTATGAAGATAATCAGGATTCCCCTACAGCTTCCCAAATATTAAATACTTTAACCAAAAAAAACATTTTGAAATAGATAAAGAATGGATAAGAAAAGACTTTGAACTGAATATAATAAAGAAGTAAGAGAATGATTTTTTAATACTTTTAGTACACAAGACACTTTAGAAATTAGAAAGATATTTTATCAATATATGGAAGATAACGAGATTAATCTATATTTCTTTGATTGGTTAAAAAATATTTATAATAAAGGAAAGGAATTTTGTCCTTTGGTAAAAACTACTATGGCTTTGGAAATTAAAGTTGGAAAGATAATAGAATCAGAATATCCACCAAAAGAACATGTACTACTAAGACTATCTAAAAACACTAATATAGAAATGGCTAAGTATAAAGACATTGTTAGTGAAAGTGGAATAGTAGACAAGACGGATATAAGAAAGATACATCAACAGCTAAATTATTCTAATACTATGCTAGAAATAATGAGTAATTAGTTAACAAGAATTGAAGGAAAAAGTGAACAAAATAGTACTAGTTCAACTAGTTCAAGTCTGCTTAAAAATAATTCAATCCCAAGATTAATAGAAACTCCTATTTATAAAATAGAAAGTAGTTCAGGAATTCTAAAACCCAATAGGAAAATAGAAATGGATATAGAAGATATTAAAGAAAAACTTAAAGGATTAAATATTACTAAAAAAGAGATAAATACTTTAGACTTAGAAATAATGAAATTAACTACTCATAGAGTAAATCCTAGAATTCGAAATTATTATCCCAGACCAACCCCTGATATAGGTTATGAAGAAAGAGGTATGCAGTATCAAAATACTTATTCAGGGAAATATAGAAGAATGGAATATAGATGGAATGAGTGAACAAGCTATATTAGATCAAACCTTCCAAATAGCTATGTTTTCTACAGCCTTAAAATCTAGCGGATTATCTAAAGAGAAACTGCCCTAATAATAATACATGGATTTACTGGATAATTAAAAGGATGATGGGATAATTTCTTAACTCAAACAGATAGAGAAACCATATTAAATAGTGTAAAACAAGAAGGAACAGAAGTAATTTCAAATGCGGTAACAACCTTAATTGTTTCTATAATTAAAAATTTTATAGGAGATCCTAGTATTTTTAGAGAAAGGATAGGAACTCAATTATTAAATTTAAGATGTCCAACTATGTCTGATTATAGATGGTATAAAGATATATTTATATCTAAAGTTATGATGAGAAATGATGCTAATAACTCATTTTGGAAAGAAAGATTTATAGGCTTTACCTAATCTATTCGCTAAAAGTCATACAAAAGTTACAAACTCATTATGGTAGCCAAATCCCATATGATACCTTAACCTTTGGACAAATACATAATATTGTAGTTGAAACAGGAATAGAAGTATGTACGATATGAAGTTACAAAATAAAATGAAAAAAGAAAAAATAACCAATAAAAGGGAATTAGGAACCTTTTGCCAGAAATATGGAATAGATCCTTTAAAAGCTCCAAGTAGACAACATAAAAGACAAATTAAGAAACAAGGGAAATATGCAAGGTCTAATAACCCTCGAAAATTTTATAAACCACAATATGCTCAAAAAACCCCCAAAATTATAATAAACCTTATGTAAAGCCAAGACCTAAGAAAGTTATTAAAAAGAAAATGTATGTTGGAAGTGTGGAAAGCCCAGACATTTTGCAAAAAGTTATCGGGTACAACAAAAAATAAACGAATTAACTAATGAAGAACTAAAACAAACATTATTAAACATATTTATTAATTCGGAACCAGAACTAGAATATGAAGAAGAGATGATTAGTGAAGAAGAAATTGAAGATAATGAAATCTTCCAAATAGATAGGGTTTCCTAGAAGAAAAGAGATAGAGGAAGAAGAAAAATATTGTTTAGGAGCAGGACTTTGTAATTGCGAGAACTGGATGGATAAAAGTTTAAATGTATTAAACAGTGATCAAACCTCAGTCTTAATATCTATAATAGATAAACTAGAAGATTCCCTATTAAAGAATGAATTTCTACAACAGTTAAATGAATTAATTTCTAAAGAAGAAAAGCAAAGAAAAGAAATAACACCCACAGAAATGAAAGAAGTATTTAATAGGTTTAAATCCTCTAAAGAAAACGTGACTGTAAAAGATTTACAAAATGAAATTAAGAATTTTAAAAAAGAAATTTCAGAACTTAAAGAACAAGGTATTAACTTAGAATATGGATTATTAAAATTAGAAGGAGAACAAATAATACATAATCAAAAATCAAAATCTATAAAGAACTAGAAGAAAGTTCTACCCCCTTTATTAATATATTGAGTCTTATAACTACACATAAATGGTGGACACAAATCACTTTGATAATTAAAAATGAGAGATTTGATTTAATAGCTCTAGTAGACTAGGTGCTGACATAAATGCCATACAAGAAGGAATAATACCAACCAAATATTATGAAAAAACTACTGAAAATGTATCAGAAGCAAGTGGAACTGGATTAAAAATTAAGTATAAACTTTCAAATGCAAAGATTTGTAAAAATAAAATTTGTTTTAAGACATCCTTCGTATTAGTAAAAAATATTGTAAATACTATAATTTTGGGAACCCCTTTTATATGTTTATTATATTCATTTTGGACTACTAAAAAAGGTGTAGAAACACATGTAGTACCAGGATAACCCAATTCTTTTTGAATTCCTAGAACCTCCCAAGAAAAAAGAATTAAATCTGTTACAAGAAGTCTCCATATTAGAAGAAAATTAGTTCATTAGAAACAAAAACAGATTAATCTTTTACATAAAGAAATTTATTATAAAAAAATAGAAGAACAACTTAAAACCGATAAATTACAAAAAATTATAAAGCATTTTGAAGAGAGAATAGAAAAAGAAATCTATGATAACAATCCAATGACTTTTCATCATGGCTTTTCATTCATGAAATATCTTTACCCTATGAAGAAGGATTTAAAGAAAAAGACATACCTATTAAAGCTAGACCTATTCAGATGAATGAAGAATACTTGACATACTTGGAAAAAGGAAATCCAGGAATATTTAGAAAAAGGATTAATCAGACCTTCTAAATCACCCTGGAGTTGTTCAGGATTTTATATTATGAAAGCATCAGAAATAGAAGAGAAGCCCAGATTAGTAATTAATTATAAGCCATTAAATAAAGTTTTAAAATGGATTAGATATCCTTTACCCAATAAAAGTGATTTAATTAAGAGATTAAATAAAGCTAATATATTCTCCAAATTTGATATGAAGTTTGGATATTATCAAATATCAGGAAAAGAAGAAGATTGATATAAGACCGCTTTTGTAGTACCCTTTGGACATTACGAATGGAATGTAATGCCACAAGGACTTAAAAATGCTCCCAGGAATTTCAAGAAATAATGAATAATATTTTCTATCCATATATGAACTTCTCTATTGTATATTTAGATGACGTTTTAATCTTTTCTAAAGGAATTAATCACATTAAACATTTAGAAAAATTTATCGAAATAATTAAAGAAAATGGATTAGTTGTATCACTAGAAAATGAAAATCTTTCAGACTCAAGTAAAATTTCTAGGTTATGAAATACATCAAGAAACATTTACGCCTATTAAGAGATCCATAGAATTTACAGAAAAATTTCGAATGAGATAAAAGATAAAAAACAATTACAAAGATTCTTAGGTTGTTTGAATTATGTAGTAGATTTTATTCCCAATATTAGAGTTATATGTGCCCCGTTATACAAACGTCTTAGGAAGAATCCCTTGGGATGAAGAAATGAATCAGACCATTGTTAAAGTCAAAAGTATTGTTAAAAGTCTTCCGTGTTTAGGAATACCAGACCTTCAGCCTCCCTTATTGTAGAAACAGATGCTTCAATATAGGATATGGTGGGATCCTTAAGCAAGTCCTCCCAAATTCCATAAAAGAGCAAGTTGTCCATATCATTCAGGTATTTGGCATCCAACACAACAAAAGTATTCCACAATTAAAAAAGAAATTTTATCTATAGTATTATGTATTACTAAATTTCAGGATGATTTATTTAATAAAAAGTTTTTAGTAAAAAATGATTGCAAAGCACTTCAAATGTTTTACAAAAAGATGTCAAAAATCTTGTTTCCAAACATATTTTTGCTAGGTGGCAAGCACTTTTGTCTTGTTTTGATTTTGATATCATACATATCAAAGGATATAAGAATGCTTTACCAGATTTCCTTACAAGAGAATTTTTGCAGGGCTCTGCCCACATGAGTCAGAATCCAAACACGAGAGATAATTATGGTCCTCCTAGGAACCATAAAAGTATCTTAAGCTGCATTAATACGCCTATGACCATGTCACAGGTTGTTAAAAGCTCTACTGATATATCTTTTCAAAATAAGTTTAAAAGCCCTCAGCCTAGTAACACCTTCTCAATTGTTCTTGACTAAGCCCACATATCAAGACCATCCCTATATTGAAAAACCAAATTCCTTACCAGTCATGGCCATAGAAAAAGAATGGTTTACCTTAGACTGAAAAATCATGTTTAAGCAGATATTCCCAAAGCCATTCCACTATGTACCAACCCATCCTCAATAGAACCCAAAAATTTTACGAATATATCCTTGTTGATACTGAATTCTGGAGAAGTTATCCATGTAGTTGATAAAAATGAACTCAAGATCTCCCATTCCAAACTTAAGATTATAAAGATCTTGACGTAAAATATTGGAATCAGCCTCTCTACCAACTAAAAGAATTTACTCGAGAATTTGAGCCTCAGGATTATAATTACTTTGATTACATAGAAGCCTGGCATCATGTACTAGATTTCTCACCTAATCCCCATTCATGGTTCTTTTGGTTTAAAAAGGGAATCTCTTTACAATTCTCTAAATGGTTTCTTAAGTGGTTTCATGATTTTGGACCTATTCCAGCCATCTTCCGAAAGAAACAACAATGGGATATGAATATTGGAAAGCTATGACATCCTTTGTACCAGATATGAAATTGATCTCATTTGTCACTTGTCTAGGTGTACCTTGGATAATGCAATGGGAATATAATTCAACAAAAATGGAAGAAGATAATAGCATTCAATTCTTAGTAAAAATTATAAAAGTCCAATGATGGGGAGTACTTGATTTAAAATTAATCAGGAAAAAAGCTATTGATGCATGGTTATCCCATTCGCATGATAAAAGACCCCCATCCTCATCAAGCATCTCAAAGACAGTTGAACTTAAAAAAGAATCCAAGCTTTTAGCACAAAAGCAACAATTATTGGCAGGACTTAGCCTAGCCACTTCAAGAAGAAATTCAAGAACATATTAAAGCAATATCAGTTCAAGTCAAGACGACGAAGAAATTTGTTCAGTTCAGGACATTATTTTGAAGATACGGAAGATTAGGACAATCTGCAATAAATATCTGGATAAGCATCAACAAAAGTGTCGGAGCATCTTGAACAGGAAAAGACAAAATCACAAAAAGAAGAACAAGACAAATGTGATGATGAAGCATGCACCAATTTGTCAAAAAGCCTAGATATAGAGCTAATTATTACAAATGTAAAATTGGTGAGATTTATAGGATAGTCCAATTTCTTCTTATTTTTGCTACTTATATAGGATAATTCCTTGTTACCAAATATATCAGTTTTCAATTCAATTTAAAATGCTACTGATTGATATGTAATTTCCATGTCTCTCTTGAGTTTTGTCCTATTGCTGAGAAGTATGTTTGTAAGGGGAGGTACCCATTCAATGTCAAGTCTTGATTTCATTAATATATATATATATATATATATATATATATATATATATAGGTCAAGTGCTTACTTGGTCTTGGATTATACCTAAGTATGTTTTATTTGTAGTTTGTTGAGTGTAGCTGTTTGTTCTACCTCAATTTGAGTATGACATAGATCTGCTTCTGAGGCTCCGTTGTCCAATAGGTGGATATATACTTATCAAGACAAGATTTGTTAAAATTTCATATCCAAATGTAGTTGATGTTTACTTTTTCATCTTTACAATTTTTTTTTATCCCCATCTTTGAAATCCATTTTAAATTTTCTTAGACTAAATATTGCTCCTCATCTTAGTTGTTTGATTTTCTTTTTTGCTCATAGCATGATTCGAATGGCTATATTGGCCCTCCATGAGGATTGTGACCCTAACGAGGTAATGGTTCTCTATTTAAAGAGGTTTAGTCTTTTCATTCTATTTGTAGAGTTTGTTTAGGGATTGGGCAAAACAGGTTGGTAACAATTTGACTTAATGACTGATAAGTATAATAGTTTAATTGTTTTATTCCCAGTTTCCCACTTATTTTTCCAAGTGAGAGGGGCTTAATTGCTAATGGATTTAATGGAAAAGGAAGTTTTGTATGCCATTACTACATTCTTTTTTGTCTTGCTAGAAGTTTGCCAATTCATGACATGAAATGTTGAATCTCTTTCCTTGGGTGGCATTTCTTTGCTTGCTAAATTTCTCAGGTTTTGATCTGTCCACCTATGCTACATTTCTATTATGCCTTCTACTATTTTGTTGGAAGTTTTAATTAATGGCTGAGTTTTGCAGGGTTAGGTGTTACTGTTATTTGTAATTTGATTATTATTGCAATTGTAAGCTTTGTTTTTCTATGGTTTTATGTTTTATACCATTGTCTATGTGTTATGTTCTTTCTGAAAGGCGCTTTTTTCTTTTTCTTTTTTTTGGTGCCTTCTTATTTCATTGACAAAAAAATAGAGTGACACATATCAGTTGCTTCTTTTTCCGCTCCACTACATAAATGTTCATGTAACTTCCACACTTGCTTCTAAAAGTATCTATACATCTATACCATTATATAAAGAGGATTCGGTAGATAGCTATTTTTGGTGTTTCCTAATTGAATTGGAATTCACTTTCAAGTTCATAAACATAGTTTATATTGAAATATCTGCTAATTTGTCAAAAATTTATAGCATTTTCTCCTTTTCCACTTTGCTTCCCATGTTCTCCAACTTTTGTGGTAGTTTCAATTTTTTTTTTAAGCCTTCCAACTTTTACTAATCGTGCACATCTTAAATTATTCTGTCTCTTCCATTTCTTTTTCTTCAGATTTTACTAAGTCTCAACCTTTTCTTTCCAAAATCTCTTGGAAATAATAAAAAGTATAAATTTAAAAAAATTAATTATATAAATACCTAAAAATAGAAAATGCAGCTAGACAAGACTTAACATTTAAAATGTAAACTGTAACTAATTATATTTAAATATTTATTTTATCGAATTAAAGTTGCCATATGTAATATTGTGCACTAATTATAATAATTTTCAAAAAATAAAAAAGGTGACTCGCAGGCATGGCAGAGTTGCTAGTTACTTTAATTTTCTTATGAATATATATAAAGTCATATTCATCAAATGACATTGATAACATCAAATACAAAATTATATAGTCAAATACTTGATATAATTAAAAAAACTACTATTTATGCTAAATGTTCTTTCTATACGAAAAAACACCTACAACTCAAATATTAGATACTTAGTTTCTTTTCAAAAGATAAAGGAAAAAGGAAATTAAAAGATACGTTATTGATTCCATTCCAAATTATTATAATCCAAGATCAAATGTTTGGTTTCCTGCTAGGACAACTTGTAGGATCATATGCATTGTTGTCTAGACAAAGAACCTACAAAAAGTTACTGTAAATTCATTATAAAATGTAAATAAATCTTTGCCACTATACCTAACACTCAAATAGATAAACATAATTAAAACATATATAATTAAAATGTATCCACAAAATTTTGGATAGAACATCTCCTCTTAATCCAACATTTTCCAAAAAGCACAAGTGGCTTTTTTTTTTTATAATCTAACAACAGACTCAACCCATAAAATCAACTGAACTTTGAAACAAAAATACAACCAAACATGAATCATAGATCCTACATCAATATAAAAATAACAACTAAGTCTTCTCCACTAAGTAGGGGATCTTACATCAATCCAGATCCTCCAAAACATATACTAACATAATACAGCTATCTATATTGGAAAACATAACAAAAAAAGGAAAAAATACACCAAAACTAGCATATCATAGAGCTAAGTCCTAGCCTACCCAAAATAACCACAAACTAGAAAAGCTCAAATGCAACTAAATAGAGATAACAAAGGTCATCATCTTTTATAGGCTCAACTTGTACAAAAAACCAAGTGCATCAACAAAGGTAATCCACAAGAATCATCAAGTCTAATGCCATAACCTAAAATTAAAAAAGCCTCCATGTGTAACACAATTTCATTTAGATATACTAAAAAAATGCTGGCATGTACTACACCACACTAGCCACATCATCCATCCATGAATCCACCTATTTTTACAAAACTAGCAGTCAATCCCATCAAGACCAATAAAGAAACAAATCAAAAACTAGTTTACAAAACTAATTTGAAGAGTTCCAATCTACCACCAAATTATACCCTTGTTGCAATCAATTTACAACTTCTCAAATAACCACATTTCTCGATTGAAAAACAAAATTGTAAAAATGCATATCTAAAAAAATCAATCTCCTTATCAATCAATACCTGATTAAAACTCTCTGGAATATTGTTGGTGTTTGATTGAGAAAATAAGCCAAGTATAGATTGAGAAAATAATCCAAGTATAGAAGAGAGTCGAGATTCAATAATATTCTCTTAGAAGAGAGTCGAGATTCAATAATATTCTCTATGTTATTATTGATCTCAACTTTCATTTGTTCAATTCTTTATTTAAGTTGTCCTCTACCACTTGTTCAACTCTTTTCTGCGCTTGATTAATCATAGCATTAATTTGAGCTTTTTGAATTCTTCCTCTATTTGATGGAGCCTTCTTTGTGTAACATTCTTTTGAAATATCTAGTCATTTTAGCAAGCTCAATTAAAAACTTGTCATCATTTGCATTGAAATCTTCTAATAACTTGTAAAATTTGTTTGTATCTTCATTTGATTTCTCATGTATATCTTCATAATTTCTTGTAAATTCCATGTCACTAAAGCCACATGCATCATGAACTATTCCTCAATGAGTGGTTCTTCTAGACTTGGCTCACCACCTCAAACTGGATTATTAGGTTATCTGATTTCCGATGAAGATCCCAATTCACACAATATTGCTCCAGAAAGCCCTTATCAAATATATGCCCTTACAACTTTTCTAGATGCAAACTCTGTGTTTCTACATTGTTTACATGGACATCGAATTCTATTATTCACTCTAGGCTGACTAAATGGAAACTCAAGAGAAGCATCCACCCTTGTAATGAACCTTGGATCAACTCTTTTTTAATGCTTATCCAAGACTTATCCATAATCAAATCCTACAAAATCCAAGGAATTTAATCACATTAATAATGTCAATTTTATCTATGTGAAACACTTTCTACCCTCTGCAATGATGCCAAAAGATCATTCTACTAGCTATTAATATTTGACAACAAATGTCATAGCTACATGTGCTAGTGAACAATGAACTAGTGAACTAGTAAAGTAAGCAAAATAACATACTAAAAAGGACGTGTGCATACCTTAGTTAAGAAAAGCCAAATATAACTATTCGTATCTTTTCACATTGTTACCTGGTAGAAAACCTAGTGGTATTCCCTGAAATTACACAATGGTAATACCAATGCATGTTATTTAATTTGTTGAATAGTTAAGATAGAGATGGGTTTTTTTTTTATTTTTTTTAAAAAGAAGGTCGGTTTAAGCATATTAATCATTGACCACCAAAAAACATAACTACACTATTGAAAAATAATAAAAGCGCTCAACAAATGCCTTAAAGGAGATTAAAAAAAAAAACTAAGTACCTCAAATTTAATTGAACAACCAAGCTTTTCATGTAACCACACCCATTCAAGGCCTCTAACATACATCACAAAGTCTAAATGCTAGAGTAATATCTTGTTAGCTTAACTAGATTATAACTTGAAAAAAGTTCTTACCACATGTTTGGACCATTTTCTTATTAAGCATGAGCAGGAACTTTATAACATGTACAATTGAAAGGGTTCTAAAATGATTAGAAAGTGTTCAAATTACTTAAATAGGAGATTAGCAAGTGGGTTTGTGAATTAGGAAGCTTATAGTTTGAAATAGTGAATTAATGACTTTGTAAATTTGAAGTAGGAAAAGATCTCAAGCTTCCTACATCAAGGCCCACTTGTTATTTGATGTAAAATTGCCTTTTCAATTCATATGTGTGACATTTGATGACTGGAAGAAAAGGATAAAGGAAAAATCAAATGATCAAAGAATAATAAAGCACAATGAAAATTTTAAAACACAATGAAAGTTAATATGTTTGCATAATGCCATGTACTTATGGTGAAGCCAATAGTAATTACCAAATGTAGTTTTCTTTTTTATGTAGAGTTTTGCAAGTAAATACTCAAGTCAAACTCGTAAACTATATAGGAATGAAAGAAACTTGATCTTTGCAATTCAACTTCCACATGGAACTCTCCATGTGCAAGTAGAAGGAAAAGTAAACTAGGAAGCGGGAAACTTTTTAAGGTAGTACTAACTAGATGCAAATGAAAATTACTAGATTAGTCATTCAATTCAAACTTCAATCAACAAGACACATAAAGATGTAAGATTAACAATTATGAAATTTTGACAATCACAAACAATAGTTGTTAAATTTCACAAAAGCCAATTTAGATGGCAAAATAAAGAAGTTAGCATGTTCTAACTAGTTTTCGCATACAATTAGCCCAAAGCTTTAGGATAAAATTAATCATCGCAATTTATGAGATACATTATAAATTAATCAATTACCCATATAAGATATTTTGGTTACCAGAAATTAAAACAACTTAAAAGAATCTAGCCTACATTAACTTGTAAATCTTTAAAGACCAATGAGACTTCACTAGTCACATGCCCACAAACCTTGGTCCAAACTTTATCTATCACATGTATATTAACTCTTAAGAACAAGGCTACATGAATGCTTTAAGCTCCATATCCACTCTCTATTTACTTTTGTTTGTTCTACAATTGTCATTGCTTTAAGCTCCCTACACATGCTAAGGAATTATGACTATAGCCTACCACTATAGGAGGGAAAATGTTGAATCAAATTCAGAATCATCAATCTTTAAGTAAAAGGTTATTTTATTTTGCTAGAACTAACAGAGCTAGAAGTTGCTGGAGGATCTTTGCTTAGGGGTCTGACCATACTCTGAGAATTAGACTATCACCTACCAGGTGAGGGAATACTTTGGGAAACCAACTAAAAAAGTTTGAAGTATTGCTACACTATTATTGGTTCAAAATAGTTTATAATCATAATCTTTGCAGAAATAGCTTATATCCCAAAATAATCTATTCCCAAACATGTGATGCCAAATTCAAGAGACTTATGGTAAGTGATGATGATAGGGCTATCATTTCACAAGTACAGGTATCTTTCATCCCAAACCCGACAATCAAATCTTGAATGAAACTTATAATAGATACTCCAAAAGATCAAAAATAAGATGTATGACATTGAAACTACTTTCATAAACACTAAGTCACTAAAGTCATGAGGGAAAGAATCAAATACAAGAATAATAAAATAACAAAATAATACCCCAAAAAAAATACAAAACAAGAAACAAGACAATGTTTTTAGTTTGCCACTTTTGCCAAATCCAATATGCAAAAAGGAAAAGTTCCACTTCATTTTTTAGTAGCAATAGTGCAATACCCAAAACAAACATCAGATTAACCCAAAAATTAGGTATCAAACATCACAACAAAAATAAATTAAAAAAAAAACATCTACATAAAAAGTTCAAAATTTTTGACACAAATTTATTACTGTGCAAAATGGAAAAAGATTGAAACCATTGAAAAGAATGAAGAGTTTGATTGACCCAAGTTCTTACCTTTGCTGATTTTTGAGCTCGTAATCCAAGCATAGGTTCATCAAATTAAAAGAATGAAAGTGCAACAAAGGTGAAATGTTGGTGCTCTTGAAGCGTGATAAATCACAATTTGAGAGAAGAGCATTTGGCGCATGCAGTGATGGTAAAGGAGTTGGAAACAAAAGAACACCGCAATGAATAGGAGGGAGAGATATGAGGAGGTAGTTACTTTGAAAATTGAGAAAGTGGGTAGTGGGTATGATAAGTGACGAAAGATAAGTGGGATTTGGGAGCTGGTTTTTTCTTAAAGATTATTTCAAAAGAAAAAAAATCTATTGATAATGAAAAAAACAAAAATAGAGAAAAAGAAAACAATTTTTTTGTAATTTTTTAATAGTTTAATTTTGATGCACTGAAGCGTAACTAATTAAAATCGTTCATTTGCATGATTTTTTAAGTTGTGGCTAAAAAAGTCAACTATAATGAGACGTGACAATATCATTACATAATTGTGGAATAAAAATTTATGTTATCAATGTCAATGTATAGAAGTTAAATCATATTTTTAATTTATTTTTTGAAATAATTATTTTTATTAGTAAATATTTAATTTTTTAGGTAAAAGACTTTGTCTTTAAATTTTTCAAAATATAATGTATGTAATATATTATTAAATAATTGAAATTAAACATATTATCAAAGTTTAATTTACATTTTTTGCAATAAAAATATAATTTTTAAAGTATATTATATTGATTCTCTATTTCATAAAATATAGTATAGTTACAATCATGAAATAATAGTAAATTTCAAAACTAATCCTAAGAAATCATTGAGGATATTCCTTGGTATTCTAAGATATGGTAAAGATGCTATATGATATCTTTATTCCAACACAATCCCCCTCAAGCTAAAGCTTACTAAGCTTTAAGCTTATTACAATTAAACCCTTAAAATATAAAATGACCTCCATTGAAATCTAGCAAGGTAACTCAGGATGCTGAATATGTCTGAAAAAGATAACACAACAAGGCAATTGGAATAACCATCAGCTTGAACAACCTTCTGGGAACTACATGATCAAGAAGAAAAAGAGACACACAGCAACTATCAAATGGTATAGCAATGAAGGCTAGAAGAGACGCAATGAAGGCCATGGAAATTCCCAATGTTACTCAGAACCCTTCAGAAAGCTTCAATGCTAAATGTTTTGAATGACAACAAAACTAATTTAGTGAAAATATTTTAAAGAAGGACTAATCCTTTACTTGAGTTTCTTGAAGCATCAAACATGTTTATTCACGTTAGCATACTAGTTCTTAAAACGAGAATATTTCACAATAACATGTGTAAGCATGTTTAATCTCATTTAAAGAGATTTGGAACTCAAAGAAAGTGTAAATAAATCATGGAATGACTATTACTATGCTCAACATATGTAAGGAAATTTTCAACAAGAAGAAACCAAGCCTCAAGTCTTCAGAAAGTATGTCACAACTTCAAAAGCGAGTTTCAAGTGAAGATTTCAATCAGTTTGAAGAAAAGCGTGGATACCATCTTCAATCATCATCACTACTAGAAACAACAGACTAACCGATGGATTTTACCAGTGGATTTTTTCCGCAAGTATTTGGCGGATTTACCAGCGAAAATCATGAAAAATGGAGGTATTTTTTTTTCATTAACGAGTTACCGAGGATTTACCAATGGAAAAATCCATCAAAAAGTTCGCGCCCTTTGGTACCAAACGTGCACAGCAATTACGCGAATTTTTCCGTCGGTAACTAGTTATCAAAATAAATCTGGTTAAAAAATAATATTACTGGCGGAAAAAATCCGTCGAAAATATTTTAATAAAAATAGTTTTTCAAAAAATAATATTATCGGTGAAATTTTCAGCGAAAATAATAAAATTAAAATTTTTTTGTTACTAGTGAAATTTTCGTCAATAATTAAGAGACTTGCCCCCTTTCCAAATTTTTCCGATAATTTGAATCTGAAAACTATTACTTAATATAAAGAAACCATTCTTCATCACTCTCTCTTTCTCACTCTTTCTTTCTCTCGTGTGACCGGCGACCCAGGAGTGGCAGTTGACCCTACGTGTGTGCGCGCCACCCCCGATGACCCAGGCGACCCCGCAACCCAGGCGTGACCCCGCGACCCAGGCACGTCTCACGCGACCCCGGTGACCCAGACGACCACCACTGCCCTCGAACCCAACCGCTACCCCCAGCGACCCAGGCGCGACTCGCACGACCCCTCGACAACCCGGATAACCGCCTCTACCCTCCACGACCGCGCGCCCCTCCTCGAAGGCGTGACCCCCGCGACCTCCCATGACCCCGCGACCGCGCGGCCTTCCGTTCCCGCAGCCCCTCTCGCCGGCCTGAAGGTAAGCAACCCTCTGTTGTATTTTATTTTTTTTTTCAAGTATGATTTGGTTCTCTTACTTAGTGATGTTTGGTTTATTTTGGTTTTTGTTTGATAATTTTGATTACTAAGAAATTTGGATTATTTATTTGTTGATATGATTTGGTTTGATATTTTTTTGTTAATTTTGGTTGCAAGGATTTTGGATCTATTCAGTTATGGGGTTTGGTTGAATCAAGTTTAGACTTATGTAATTTCAAAGTTTTTGAATTGGAATCATGAAATTATTGATTGGTTTTAAGTTGTTTGGCTCGTATTCTCATCATTATTTTCCATCTTTAGCAGGATCTGATTTTGTTTGAAAGTGTCGAGTCCACTTGGAACATTTCTGTGGTGAAGCATATAATTCTCTTGTCTTTTTTAAGGTAATGTAAGTAATTGTTTCTCTTACTTAATTACATTTGTTGTTAGGATAGAGACTTATGATTTCTAAAATAGAGTTGTAAGAAAATGGGATTGCATGACCGGGGAAGGGCGTAGAGGTCCTTCTCAACTTGTTTGCACTTTTGCTGTGGAGATTGATTGTGTATGAGAGATTGCAGGATATGCATGTTGTGATGTCATAAGGGGTGTGCTCTAGAACAATTTTAGGATCTTTAAATGTTTGTTTGATTGTATTGTGAATTTTATTTGAGTGGATCGATATATGTATATATTGAAAATGATTTTTTTGGGATGTCTTAGTTTAGGGGAGGTTCTGTCAAAATTTTTCTTTTTATTTAAAGAGTGGAATGTTAATCTAAGGGGGAGGTGTTGTTGAAATTTTGTTAAGTTAAAGAGCATAGACTATTTGATTGTATTGTGAATTTTATTTGATGGATTGATATATGTATATATTGAAAATAATTTTTTTGGGATGTCTTAGTTTCAGGGAGATTCTTCAAAATTTTTCTTTTTAATTTAAAGAGGGAAACGTTAATCTAAGGGGGTGCTGCGAAATTTTATTAAGTTAAAGACACAGACTATTTGATTGTATTGTGAATTTTATTTGATGGATTGATATATGTATATATTGAAAATAATTATCTTAGGATGTCTTAGTTTTAGGGAGGTTCTGTCAAAATTTTTCTTTTCAATTTAAAGAGTGGAATGTTAATCTAAGGGAGGTGCTGCTGAAATTTTGTTTAGTTAAAGAGCACAGACTATTTGATTATATTGTGAATTTTATTTGATAGATTGATATATGTATATATTGAAAATAATTTTTTTGGGATGTCTTAATTTCAGGGAGGTTTTGTCAAATTTTTTTTTTTAATTTAAAGAGTGGAATGTTAATCTAAGGGGAGGTGCTGTCAAAATTTTGTTAAGTTAAAGAGCACAGACTATTTGATTGTATTGTGAATTTAATTTGATGGATTGATATATGTATATATTGAAAATAATTTTTTTGGGATGTCTTAGTTTCAAGAGGTTTCTCAAAAATTTTCTTTTTAATTTAAGGAGTAGAATGTCTTTGTAGAAGAAGATAGCTGTTCCTCTGCCCGCCAGACAAGATGATAATGGTGGTGGTGATGGTGATGGTGATGGTGATGATGATGGTGACAGTGATGTTGACGATGATGATGCTGCAGATTCTCCTTATTTGAGTTATTTTTTTTCTTTATTTGTTATATATTGAACTATTTATATTTCTGTTTGTAGATTTTTTGAGTTTTATCTATTTTACATCTTGGACTTAAATTTATTGCATTTTTCTATTTATTAAGCATTTTTTAATAATTTTTTATTATTAAATATATTTACATATTTATAATTAGCTTTAAATAAAATATAAACTAATAAAAATATAGGGAACATTCAAATTACAAGCCAAAATAATTTTTAAAAAAGTTACTTAATGATGAATTTTTCTTAGTAAAATAAAACACAAAAAAAAAAATTAAATAGAAAAATAAAAAATTCTAATTCCTGACGGAATTTTCCGTTGGTAAAAATCCATTTTTTTTAAAAAATGATTTTAGTTTTAAATTATCGACGAAAAAATCCGCGAATAAATTTAAGAAACAAAGCGAAATACAAAATAAAATATTACGCAGATTTTTTCGTCGATAAATAAAATACTGTAAAAATTACAAGAAAAATTGGAACGAAAATAAATTTGCCAGGTAATGTTTTGATAATGACGAATTTGCTTGCGAATTTTGTCTTAACCCTTATCGATGGATTTTTTTTAAAAAAATCCGCAAAATCCACCAGGAACATTTTCGGAGATCTTTTCGTTGGAATAGTTACTGACTACGTTATACCGTTGACAAAATCCGTTGACAATTCCGTTGTAACTCAAAATTCCATCGGTAACACTATAAAATCCGTCGGTAAAATCCGGAGCACCATTTCTGGTAATGCATGATTATGATAATTTCCTTAACAACAAGCTCTGATTGAAGAATAGAAGATCAAAGGATTTTTCAGAAACTAAGGCGCACTTCAAAAAGCGCATTTACTATGAACGTGGCTCTTTACAGAAAAGGAGGGAATTTTGAAATTAAAATTTAAAGTCAAACGCAGTCAAGGACAAACGTGACATCTCTTTTGTCAACTTGATCAACTGCCCCAGCCTTTAGAAGGAAAAATTCATAAACCTCGTTTAGAAAGTACAAAATAGTTTCTAAAGGTAGACTTAGAAACCTCTATTACACAATGATTTCTACAATTACTCTGGCGCGCGAGCTACTCTTCTAGGCTTCATTTTCAAGACACAAAAAGAATATCAACACATGTCACTAGGAAAATAAATCAAGAGCAATGGTCATAAATGAAAATCAAGTATAAAAAGAGATGATGCGCTAACAATAGAACAACTTTTGCTCATTACCAACAATGCTGAAATGCTGAAAAAATTTCCTCTCATCTTCTGGAAAATCTATTATAGCTTGTAATTAGTTTTATCGTTGTAAAAATCTTCTTTCTACGTTCTTAGTAGATCATATGTTCTTCCTAGGAAGAATAGCTAGAAATAAGTCATTCAAGTTTTGAGCTCAAATGCTATTTTATTATGAGAAAACTTTAGTGTTTGATAGTTTCATGATCCAACCCAAACACAAATCTCTTAACCCAATCTGGTAGTGATTGCTGAGTTAGCTTGAAGAGGCTAAGCAAAGACTACTTGGAGGTGATAGTAGAGTGAGCTCCTGGTCACTAGAGAAAGCTTGAGAAGGCTACTATAAAGACTATCTAACTTTCTTAGGTTGAAAAAGGTTTTTAGTAGAACTCAACATTGATTGAAAATTGGTTGTAAATAGGTTACGAACCAGTATAAAATCCCTGTAAAGCTTCTTCTCCTTCCTTAACTCTCTTTTATTTACTGCTTTGTGCCTATTATATTAAGTTTTCTAGAAAACCTTTCTCAACACATTTTTCACATCTGTGTTATAGGTTACAAAGTTACTTTCTGACGTATACTAATGTTATTTTTGCTGAACTTCAAGTTCATATTTGATAGTATCTATTTGAGTTTTTCATAAATGAAAAGGAAAGAAAAGTCCAAGCATGATTCAACCCCCCTTTCATGCACTTTTCAACCTACACCCAATATATGCAATAATAGATTCCAAGAACAGCACATGGAAGCCTTGAATAGTTGAAAAATTGGAGATCCAAAGAAGCCATAAGAGCATATCATCGGCATGAGTGAAAGACAAATATCACCATTGGCATGATTCACAATGGGAGGTTGATAGTTCATAGAACAAATATTCATCACTACTAGCCATGTGGCCAACATGAAGCCAATAGTAATAGCCATTGAAATGACTAAACAAAATTGTAAAAGAAATCAGAGAATAAGTGACAAGAAACTTGGGGCAAAATCGAAATAATAAAATGCTAGCATTGACGAGTGAACAAATCGCGAAACCAAGGACAGATCTGGAAAGAGAAGGCCGAGGTAGGTTAGGCAGTCAGCGGCCAGAGACAACATCTAACGCACCCTTAAGAATGTCGAAAAGTGCAACTTATGAATAGTATTATGGACGCGTTTTTGGTGCTTGGCAGCTGTTAGACCTTAAACATGGTGTGGTTAGAGGGGTTAGGTTGCATAGAGGGAGGCGATCTAGATAGAGTTCTTCTGACAGGAAACATAACCAAAAAATCACTACTAGAAACTCATGGAACACAAACAAATTTTGTTCCATCTCTATTACAGACAATTTATAATTAGGAAAACAAAAGCAAGAAATTTTTTCTTTTTGCCAAAGTTACATAATTTGTTTGTAAAACGTATATAACTAATGACGCAACTTCGCACTACATGGTACGTAACTATTCCAGACAAAAAAATGAAAGAAAAAAATTCTTTTTTTACAAAACATACAAATGGTTTTCTGCTTAATATATTGATTTAAAATAAATTCAATACATTATAGATGGAAAAATCCGTCCGCAATTTGAAATTCAAGGCACGTATTTAACACACGCATTACAAATAGAAAACTTCATTTATAACAAATGAAATTAGTAAGGCACGTATTTAATGCGCTCATTACAATGGAAAAATCAGCCTGTAAAGAATGAAACTAAAATGCATCATTTCGTTAAAAAGATTACAAACTAAAAAATCTATCTATACTTTGAAATTCAAGGCATGTCATGTGAATGTTTCCACACATCCTTCCAAGTGACTCATTATTCTCACATGAAAGTGCAAGTGTCCATTAATCGTCTCACCTCACTACATGCTTGAGTAGCTTATTTTACTATAAATATAAGGACTATCAACTCTCTTGCCACACAAGTTACACTCTTCTTGTTAGGGACTTAGTGCAATACTTTTCAATATTATCGTGTTATTCATGGATGGCATAAACCTTTCCTTTTGGGAAATTCCTATTGCCCTATTTTACCCCTATTGAAAAAGTATTTAACTACATGGATCGAGTGTGGGCTCTAAAAAAGACAATGTTCAGATATAATCTCACCCTCAACAATGCTTCTCTCTAGGAAACATCATGACATATAAGCCAGAGTAGGCATATCGATTAAAGGAGAGTAATAGGCTAAGGATCAAGTTGATTAGTCATTACTTAAGTGTCCCAAAGCATCGTTTCATGACTATAAGTCCAGACAGTCCTTTCATACTTGAGAAAGTGGTTAATATGATTCGACACGAGAACAACTAGATGCAAATCAGGCTAAACAAAAACAAGGCCATCGAAGCTCACCTTGGGGAGAAGTGCCTTTCATGGTGCTAAAACGAAGACTTTCTTGATGGCCACAAAAAGTTGCCTAAAGCATTCTACGACGGTGACCCATCTATGAAGATCCTTACTAAATAATAAGATCAAGTCTCATTTTATGTGTGTTATTATATGTTATTATGTTTAGTACCTCTTTAAAATTTTGTTGGATTTGTTTTGAAGTATATAGTTCTAGTTTTATAAGTTTAGCTCCACTTTCCAAGTATTAGTTTACCCGTGCTACAACTATTAATAGGTAATAAAGTTTGTAAACTAGTGTTTAAAAACATATAAATCATGGATATAGAACTTGTAAACTAGGTCTGTAAACCTTGAAACAATGGGTCTCCCTATACTTTGTACTTGTTTACATATTTTTTACCATTTGTATTTACAAATGTAGCCAATACACAATTTGAGACCCTAAAGATAAGTTGAATGCAAGGATTAATTTAAAAATTCAAGCATAGGAAATCAAATAAATCACCATTTTTATGCAAACATTATGTCCAAAATATATTCCACTATTTATAAAATTTTTATACATGTAATAAATACATGAACACCTGCATGTGGTATGTTTAAGGGCATACGTGAGTTATACAAAACCACAAATGCATGATCCATCTAATGTTCTCTCAACAATCCCGTTGATGTTCCATCAAATAAACTAGTAAAAAAGATTATCACAAACCAAATAATTTGTATTAAAAAGCCATATATCTTGCACAAGACTCAAAATTATTGTCCATTACCACTTTTGTCCATCCTGTCATAGCATATGCGTAGCAAAGGGGAAAAAAAACAATACCACAATATGCGTTGTGACCATGGACTTTCGTATAACAAAAGTATGCAAAAGGTATCATCTTGTCCTACACTAAAATAATATGGAAAAAATGTGGTCAAATTATAAATGATATAAAACACTAAATACCCTTACAAATCACCAATGTGGGATTATGTTGGTAATAGTTGTACCTATATAAAAAAACAAAAAATCATTGTTGAGACATCACCTTGCAAAAAAGCCAACATGGTTAAATATTTTCTTGGTTTTTGTGACATTTGAATGCAATGGTATTATGCTTGAATCGCCCTAAGTAGACTCGTCAATGACATATCATCCATACAAAGATCTTGACTATAGGATTCAAGCACCTGCACAAATTCACCATGTTGCACATTTGAACCATGTGACCCTAGATAGTTGCTTTCATAGTTGGCATTCACCACACTTATGTTGAAGCCAACACCCAAGCTATATAATCAAATAAAACAACAATAATAGCAAGTATAAACAATCATCCTAAACTCACTATATAATCATTATAACTTACCAAGCATGACATTCATATACAAACTGAAAGAATTTGTCTTATCAATGCAATAATAAGTTCTACCAAAAATATGAACACCTTAATATAAATCATGCATCAATTGGAGGACATTATAACCACTAGGGAGTGGTTATTTGCATCCAACACTAGTCAAAGTGAGTATGAAAAAATTATGAATATAATTTGCTACACCAATTATTATTGAAAGCTACTATGATGGCAACACAACAATGCCATAAAACCATCAATCAAACTTGCAAATTAAAATTAAGTTCAATATGAACATGCACCATAGGCCTTTCATCAGTTATATTCCCACTAGTTTTGACCCCAACATATGACTCCATAAAGAAGCTGCTTCCACATGGCTGGAAAGCATGGCCTCCATCGATTCTTACAACATTGGATGAAAGAACAAATTACATTACAAATGAGTCCATATATACAATATTAATAAGCCTAACAATGTACATGAAAAATTTGAACACAATCTGATTTGCAACTTCTTATGGGCCTTATTCCTTTCTTTTTACATTTCTGAATAGCTTTTTCCACTTCGGAAATTTTTCTTTTCGATTGTGGTCTTTATTTATGTCTTCTATGCATAGGGCTATGGACTTTAGTCCATTCAATTGCACATCCCCCATCAACATTACCATTAATGTCATCATCTTTTAAAGTGGTGTTCAACTTAGGCAAAGAAGAAGGCACAAATTGTAAATAAGTATCTAGTTTGTCAAGAGGGCAATGGATATGATTGCTCCAGCCTCAAATTTGCTGCCAATTCTACCACTTTATAGAAATGTCCCACCAATTTATCAAACATCTCCATGATAGGTCTAAAGTCAGGAGAATCATTGCTAATCTTTATGTACAAGTGCCTCCTTTTTATCTTTTTGCTCCATCTTACAAGAATGTATTTTGTCGGCGCCTTTTATTCTTTCAAAAGAAAGGACACCAAGGGAAAGTTTACAGATGATCCCCTTAAATTCAAACAACAAGCATTGGTAGTTGACATCATGATTATCACAATTAAAGACAACCTCACGAATAATCTCCCTTGCTTTGCCAAAACTATCACTTCCTCCACTACATCAAAGGTCGCAATTGTACCATTCAAGGATTTTAAACTTGGAACACAACTCATTTTCCTTCTAAATTCAGCTTGCACTTCGCCAAATTTAGCGTGGGTATACTCTTTTTCAACCTTGCTCCTAAGAGCATTATCATATTGCTTTATAAATTGTTGCAAGTTAGTGCTCGAGTTCATATACCCATAAACAAAAGTGTATGCTTTCATTTCTTTGTGTAGTAGATAGCCCTGCCCAAAAAATCCTTCTTTAAGTAGATGGGCACCTATTTATGTCAATGCTCGAACAATCCACCCAATTATTCATTCTATTCAAGGTCATACTCTCTGACAAAGGCACCCCATTTCTCTTCAAATTCTTTGTTTCCCAAAGTTTCGTACACGGCTTTCTACAAACACCTTTTAATATTGTGATACTCCATATATCCTTTAAAATTTTCTGGGATCTTCTTCATTACATGCCATAAACACTACTTGTGTCCGATGTGTGGCATAACAATCTCGATCGCCTTCTATGTCGCTCTACATGGTCACAATACCATTAGTGGCTTACGAAGCATGCATGTAATCCAACTGTTAAAATGCCAGACAAATGAGTTAATGTCTTCGCTGACACTAGACCAAATCCAAACTAAACGATTACCCATGGTGATTGACTCCTACAAAAGCAGCAAATGGCATGTTATACTTATTTGTTAAGTATGTTATGCCAAAGCTGACAACATCAAAATTTCATATGTAGCTCTTCTCCTTGCATCCACCAAAAATATATTTCTTATATGAAAGTCATCATCTAAGTCTATCTCGTGCCAAAAATCTCTTTTCTTTGCCTTCATCTTGGAAAAGTACTCAATCAAGGCTTTTCCATCGCTTCTTTTACCAATCGTACACCTTTGTTTATTGATGTAGTTTCACACATTCTTTTCACCAAATGATAAGTTTTCATACCCTCTATACTCTTTTACAGGAGTTTGAAATGTCTTCGTGATCCTAACCCTTGAACGAGCATTCAATTCAATAGCCCTCTTCGCATGGAGGCTAAAGCTAGTGTTCATCTTCAACAATCTTGACTTTATTGAGCTAACAACATGGTTGTGATCAAGCACAACTTTGTTAATACACCATCTACCGTCTTCTGCCTTACTTGCTATAATCTTTGCATCACGTTTTGCCTGTTTCCTGGGTTGCGTCCTCAATGCTTTAGGATTTCTGAAGCAAGTCTTCCCTCCCATAAACATGAAAGTAACATGTAATTTAATTCTCCATTTGAATCCCTCCTTGAATATCTAACTTTGAACACAAAACCCATCTTGCTTGCATAATTTTTGTAGAATGTTCTCACTTCTTTATCTGATTTGAATATCATCCTAGCAGGCACCTCCATTCAGAATTCCTTTTAAGATGATCCATCTCAACTTCAACATAAAAATCTACATCAACATTAATTGAATCCTCCAGTTTTTCCAATTGATTATAATAACAAACCTATAACAAAAATAAAAGCCCAAAATTTACCCAAAAAAACTATAGTTGTCATACAAAACATACCTCGCAAACAACCATTGAATGCATATATAGAGACTTTATAAATTTTTACCATGGGTTTACAAATTTTTCACATTGATTTACAACTTCTAACAGAGTCATTCCCAGATTGTTTTCTTGCTCAAAAGATTTTGAAAAAAAAAAACATGTATGACACGGGTTTACAACATTTTAATGATGGTTTACAACTTCGTAATATGTATTTACAATTTTGTAATATGCATTTACAACTTTCTAACTCCAGTTTCCAATAATAACATCAAATGTCAACTTCTATAAGAGTTATTCTCATTGTTTTGCTTGCTGAAACAATTTAAAAAAATTGCATGTATAACACTAGTTTACAACATTTTAAAAATAGTTTACAATTTTTCTCATGGGTTTATAACATCTTAACCTGGTTTACAACTTCATAACACACATTTATAATTTTCTAATTCCAATTTCCAATAATAACGTCAAATGTCCACTTTTAACACGTCATTCTCAAATTTTTTTCTTGCTAAAAAATTCTAAAAAGAAAAAGTAATCATCTATGTATAATACGGATTTACAAGATTTTAAATAGTTTACAATATTTTTTTCTTAGGTTTACAACATTTTTATGCTGATTACAATTTCGTAACACGCATTTACAACTTTCTAACTTTCATTTCGGTAACAACATTAAATGTCAACTTCTAACCGTCATTCATAGATTGTTTCTTGTTGAAAAAATTTCTGAAAAAAAAATTAATCATCTATATTTTCTTATATAAACCACAAACACATGAAAAACAAATGAAAATGTTGAATCCACATACCTTACAAATAGAAACTGATTCACAAATTGTGAAAAAATGTATAAGACATTATTTTCATTTGCCCTCTCCTGTATTTCCTCAAAGAAGTGAAAGAAAAAAAAGAATAAAATGAGCTGAGTCTTCATGAGTGATGATTGATTTTGTGCACTGCCAACATAGGTTGATTATCTTTCTTCTTCTTCATTATGTGAGCGACGGACGAAAGCTGAGGGGTGAAAGAGATGAACAAGACAAATAGAGAGAAATAATGGAAACTTTTGGAAGGAAGGTAGGTAAGGTAGCATTTGGTAGGAACGGGACAAAAATACATAAACAATGAGGCATTAGATATGGAGACATAAATAATAAATATGTATAGGCGTATTATTGGAAGAAAAAATATTAAATTTCTCGTTTCGTAATCCGTTCCCACATTTTGGAAGTACAGGGATTTTGTGTTTTTCTATCTGGGACAAAAAAATTTTGTCCCTGCTCCTTCACGCCAAACAAGTTTATGTCTTCAATATCTTTGTATTTCTATCCATGGATCACTAACTAAACACTATCTAAGAGTGAAAGAAGGTTCTTCTTTTCTCCTTTAACTCAACGAAAATACACTTCTTTTTTTCCATAATCACAGCATTGCTATCACTCTAACACTTTTATTTTTCCCAATTTGCCTTCTATATTTCATATACTCCCCATACGCATATTTTTTGTTATGCAATGAAGTGTAAATATACGGTGTAATTATAGTGTGCAAATATCATTCTTGATAATTTTAATATACAGCTTTGCAATCGTGAAAGCAATCAAAAGCTCAAAAATTTCGCCTGCAAAAATTATTGTTTGATGCACTATTTGTTTGCCTTCTAGCAAGATTGCCATGAAAGCCATCAAACCTTTCTTTAACACAAGAATGGACCTACCAGAATACAAACCCTTCCCACTAAATATTTTTGTTGTTTTCTACCTCCGAGCGCATTTAATTGGCGGTACATGTCACTGTCACTGTCACTGTCACTGTCACTGTCAGTAGTCTCATGTTTTTCCATTGTGAACGCATCAACTTGCTGAGTTGCTGTCTCCTGTCCACATGAAAGTCAATATGTAGTCTTTCTTTCTTTTTCTTTTTTTATTTCCATTTTTCTTGTTCCATTCGTTGTACAATTCAACCTGGTTTACTGCACATGAGTAATCATGCTATTGACAAACGTTAACAAGAAAATTCTTCGATGCACATCTTTCTGGATGTTTCTTTTCACATGTTTATGTGACAAAATTAAATTGTGGCGTGCAAAAAAAGGAAATTAACTGTCATATAATTATATAATAAAGACCGTGAAAATTATAAGATGATGTGAGTGTTAATAATAAATACAGAATTGTTGTTTTCACCTTACATTAAAAAATTGTTATTTTTACCTTATATGAAAAAATCGCCATTTTTGGGCATTAAGCCGATTCGATTTGAGTGAGACTTACCAGAGCTTAATGAACTCCGAATTTCGATGATTTTAGACCAAATGCATTGTTTATTTACAGAATCATAAAGGCAAGCAAGGCTATTTCATTTATGAGGGTCTAAAGTCCTGCCCTATTAAAAAAAAAAAAAGCAATCACATTCTAGGCCTATGGTTTCCATTGCCTGATGAATAAGTTCTAATCTTTGTGGGAATCTTGAGAAAAAGCAAATCACATTCTAGGAACCACGACCACCAGGCCCACCACTATATAATGTTCTATACCATTAGGAAGAGTCCAAAAGGAATAAGAAAACCAACTGGTCTTTTTAGTCAACAAGGAAACAAGGCCTAAACTGTTGTTTATAATTTGAGTAGAGAATTTAATAAATGTTACAACTGCAACAGGCATGAATGAAAGTAGTGTCACATACGTAATTATGTTTTCTCAGAAACAATGCCTGGACCAATGATGCAACCTCACTTGTCGCCAAACTAGTATAAATACATTAACAATTGATTTTAGATTCAATCAACTCATTGTTAAAAAAGTCTCATGATGTCACACTTTTAATATGTTAACATAAAATTACCAGATAGTTTGAAAAATAAAATCCATAACAATTTGTCTAGACAGATAGTATAATACATTTTTTTGCTAACTTGCTAAAACAAGCAACAATTAACAAGCTAGCGGTGATTGGTGGGAGATTTGAATAAATTGACTAACCTAGCAATTTAATTTGATCTCTAAATGTTACATATAACATTAGTTTAATCGTTGAAAAAATTTACATCAATTTCAACCCTAAAATAGACACTACAATTTAATTGCTAACAAACTTTTTATATCAATCCGGTCTCTATAAGATATCCACATCATTTTGGCCTCTGAAAAATGTACGTGACATCATTTTGATCCTAGAAAAGGAGTGAATATTCAAGTTTGTCCTGAAATTTTATGCATGAATCATTTTGATCTGAGATTTAGAAATGAACATTTTAGCCCTTACAAATCATATTAGTCCCTAACCTTTTTCTTTATTGTGCAGCATAGTTTTACTAATGTATCATATCAACTGACATGTCAGGGATAGAACAACATTCTACTTGACCTTTGCCCATCAAACTTCATGAAAATATGCATAATTGAAAACTATATATAATATGTATTTTACAATATAAGTAATATGGTTAATATATTTGGCATATAGTAACAGTTTGAACTTATTATTCAACCATATTACTTCAAAGCCCAAGTAGGATGTTAGTCTATCACCAATATGTCACTTAGCATGACACATTAGCAAAAACATGAAAAAAAAAAAAAAACTAAAAATAGAATCATGGACTAACTTTACACACATTTTACAATTTCAAGAAGTAAAATGTTGATTTCTAAATTTGAATGACCAAAATGACTCAAGTGTACAATTTCAAGAGCTAAAATAGATATTTACTTATGAAAGAAGTATGTGACGTCTATTTGATCCTCTATTTTGTATAAATTTTAAAACTTGATGTCACATATCTTCCAGGAACAAAATGAAGTCACATGCATCCTTCAGAGGCTAAATTAATTAAGGGACTAAACCCACGTCACATGCATCTTTAGGTGATAAATTGCTAGATTAGTCAATAATTTATGACGTCATAAGTTCAAATTTTCTTGTCATTGTATCCAAAAAATGAAAGAGAAGAAAAAATAAAAAGCTACACATTATATTGTAAGAAGATGAGTTCTTCCAGTATGAATTCATCAAAGATCTGTGCGAACATTTGGGGTTCAAAATTCTGGATAAAATGTTGAGACAATTCTTCTACAGCAAATGCAAAGAGGCCCGCTATCTCTCCAAAGTACACACTTCTCAGGTACGTATGAGAACCAGAGAACATGTCTCATTTGGTTCTGTTGACAAGATGAACACACAAGCTATCTTCTTCAGTTAAGTAAACCTATATGAAAGATTGAGGTAGAAGCCTCAAAGTGAGGAACAGCAATCAAAAGATTGGTCTTATTAGATGCTAAATTAATCCGCAACATTAAATTGGACCATGTTCATGCGACAATCCTCAGGTTAGCTATCAAACTACAAACTTCCTAGATGATCTATGGGCAAAAGGCATGTGTGGCGAGAAATGGTTACCACAGGGTCTACTTTCTTACCAGGCTATTCAGTAACCATGTTTTACCCAACTGGCCTCAGAGCTTGAACCTTTACTTTAGATCATTTGCCAGTATAATTGGGCATGCCCTGTTCAATTGTCAGAATAGAGTTAGTTCAAAATGCTTTGAATAATAGTGAAAATAACCATCATTGTTGAAAAGAACTGAGAAATGGGGTGGTTACAGTACCTGAAGTTCTCATAATAAAACTAATTCGCAAAGCCCTGGTGAGATGCACTGGTACCATCTTAGTCATGCAGGCTTCCAACAAGAAAGGGCATAAATGATTCGCCCCTTCCAACCTTGCAGCAACCACTGGCTATCTTCATCAATTACAAAATCTGGGTGGAATTTAGACCTTACTTTCTCCACTGCCATCTCCACTATCCTACGATCAAAAGGTTGTTGCACAAACCCGGCCCGTAGTATACGGACTTGCCACTGCTTATATGTCTCTGGCCTCTCGACTCTCTCACGGCCTTCACAAGCTATAACATTCAACGCCTCCCTCCCAAATATCTCCTTCTCAATTAGCATCCTCTCCCACTCTTCGCGAGGCACAATAGTTTCAAGCATATCAAATAGCGAAGAGTAGTGAAACAGTGCCTCCCTAAATCGAGTAACAAAGAAAGGGGCGTTAAAGGCACCGTTAATTATGCCATGAATGAATAGATCCGGGTTGATCTTCCTTATCAAACTGAGGACTTTATTCCTTGGACTGTCCACTGCCACAGATTCATCAAGCAAGTTTCTGCCTCGATAAAAACAGGTAACAACAAGGTACTCATCCCTGTCAATCTTCAGTTCCTCAAGTTGAATCGTTTCCCACTTTTTTGCTATGGCATTATACTCAAATGGGACATTGAAAGTCTCAGCATAAGCAGCCAGGCGGCGTCCTGTTTCTATAATTCTTTCTGCTGGCCTGAAACCAGGTTGTGGAAAGTCTATTCCCGTAATCCGAAGCTTTGGTGGTCCTCCAGATCTCCATGAAAGCCTCTGTATAAAAGTGGGCCACTGGAAACCATAAAGGATACCAAAATCTATAACATGGACCCTCATTGAGTTTGCTGCAGACGTCCTTATTTTGACATTTGAGATAATGTTAGAAATCTTCCTAAAAGGGCAAGCAGCCAGGTAAAGATGGTAAGCTTTAAGAACATCAGCAGCTGATGTTCTCTTGCAAACAAGTCCTTTATATATTTCGCTTCCAGTACCAGCCAAGCGTGCCTCAAGGCCATCTGCAAAGATTTGAGCCAACCTCTGATTTCCATCCCCAAAAGGACTTGAGTGCTGCCTGATCTGCTTTAGCAACTCATGTGCACTTTTAGAGTCGTCAGCTGCAACAGATTGTGCACAAAGAACCAGAAGTGTTCTCAAATCAACCACTTCCTTCTTCCCATTTTGTTTCTTACCACGTCCCTTTCCACCATTGGATGCTTTCGACTTACCATTTGACAGCACTATCTTGTTGTTTTTATTCTGTAGAGCCTCACGACGAGCCATATAATGTTTCTTACCGTCCCCTGCACTATAAAGAAGGATAATATCAATCATATCCGAGCGAATAGTAGGTTCTGAGTAAACTGCTGGTTGCTTGCTGCTTCTATTTTTTCAACATCTCCCTCTTCCTCTTCCCTGTGAAGATGCTTCCTTCCCTTGGATCCAGCAAGTAAAGACTCCCCCTCATACTTCTCCACCTTAACAGGCAATGCTTTCGTCCCCAATTTAGGCTCTAGTGGTGAAAATTTAGCCACATGCAAGTTGGCAAAGAGCTTATTTCCACTTGGAAGAAACTTACTAGCCTCCTCAACACCCTTCTGAAATTGCAAAATAGATTGACTCTCACTGCTCAGATGAGGGACCTGTACAATACTATTTGTAGAATCCACAGGCCCCTCCACACTACTACTTATCACACTATTTGAAGAACTATAAGACAATTGGGAAACGCTATTGTGTTGAAAATTTTGGGGGGAACATCCACAGAGTTTCGATGAAAATAATTGCCATTAACAATGCTACTGAGATCACCATCATTATTACCTAGACAACTACCATAATTTTCAGAAAAATCATTGTCTACACCCCCATCATTGGGATTAATGAGACTAGGATTTCCTAACAGCAGAGGCGGGTACTTTTCACCGATCACCTCATAGAATGATCTCTCAGCAACTTGAAGATCCAAGGAATCCTGAAGCATGCATGTCTTATCTTCCATGTCTTCTTCCATAAGCATCTGATTGATGTAACCCAAAACTTCATCAGAAAAATCACAGTCCTCCGGAGAAGGCTCCTCATGTGTCAAATTCGAGGATGAAGGTGTAGTATTAGCAGCTATTAGATTGGAGTGAAGGTGACCGAATTCCCTACTTTGATCAAAGAAGCGATTTTCAAATCTCTGATTCTGCAGAATCGGCAAAGACTGATTCCCAAACCGGATTTCATTTGTGGAACCACTAAACCCACGAAAACGTGGATCCATTATCATCAATTATGCAAACCTTTTTTTTAACATAAAAATTGAAACTTTAGTCCTAACAAATGTTCAACAACACCCTCTTGTTCTTCTTCTTCTCTAAACCACTTGGTGTATCCCTCTAACGAAAACAGAAAGACCTTCAAAACCAAAACAACAAAACCATAAAAATACGTACCAAACTCTCTCAACATGAATCATCTCGTGGGGTACAATAAAAGAAAAAAAGTAACCTTTTTGCATCAAGAGAAAAAAAAAAAAAAAAGCAAAAGAAAGAAGAAAAGAAACTTTCAAAGATATGCATACAACAAAGTACAAGAAAAATAAGAGGGATATCAAAACAAGACAAAAAAGGGAGACACATAAAAAGTAGCCACTAGTTTTCCACATTAGATGAAACCAATAAGCTAAGTTTCAAACATGAAGCTATCAATAAGTGGAAGAAATCCAAACTGACAAAAAAAAAGAAAAAAAAAAAGAAAACCCATATAGAAATACTAATGCCAGTTTAGTTTCAATGTTGAGTTTTCACCCTCAGTTTTTAAGATTTTAGGAAGGAAATTGAAAACTACAACTGAAAATTAAAATTTATAATTTTCAAAATTTTCAATATTTCTTCATAAAAACTAAAAAATCAAAAATAAAAATTAAAAACACAAATCAAAAGCCTAATAATCATGGTAAATGAGAATGAACAGAAGTAACACGCAGAGAGCTAACAAAGAGTTGAAACATGCATTGACCCAGAAGAGAGAAGCATGCCTACCTCCGAGAGACCCACCACGAAGCACAGGTTCCCAGGAGAAAGAAGCAGTGGAGTTCAAGAGAGAGAATGAGAAGGGGAGCGCGAAAAGGGTGCTGAGAGAGCTTTATGATCGTGTTATGTAGCTGAGTTGTCTGCTAGAAGGGAAAGAGTGAGGGGGAAGAGAGAGAAAGAGTGGTGGGGCCCAGAGAGAATGTTAAGGTCAATCGGAGCCGCTGATTGGAGATCGGACATTACTACCGGCTATAGCCGGCGGAAAAGATCGGAAAAAGTGCAGTATCATGTGTGCGTGTGGGTGAACACTAGAAAAAGGTTGAAAGCCTATGCCAGGGAGACACGCGTTCTGCTCAGTGGGGTGGAGTCCGATGTTGTTTTCCGTTAATCAGAATAATATTAATATTAATATTTGTAAATAAAAAATACGAACATGGCTATCTAATTAAGGCTCATTTTTTATATATGACCCATTTTACCAAAATATTGAAATGGGTAGTATTTATATTTATTTATTTTCATATATTAATATTTGATATTAATATAATTAATATATATTTTATTTAATAATAGTAGAAAATATGTCGATATTATATATATATAATATATATAATAAGTATAAATAATATTTTTATATTAAAATATATACATATTCTATAAAAAGTGAGTTACAAGTAAATTCCTCATCAACCATGGAGAATCTTTTAGAAAAATAACAAAATGATGTACTGAACCTTCCATTAGTGGAGACGGTTTTATTTAGAGGAAAAAAAAAATAAGGGCCGTTTGGAAAGAATTTTTAAAAATTGCTTTTTATTTTTAAAATGAATAAAATAAAAAAAATTGTTTGATGAAATATTTTTTACGGTTGACTTTAAAAGTAGAAAAACAAACCATTGGCTTTAAAAACAAAAAGGACAAACACTTTTAATCTATTTTTGAAATTCTATTCTTAAAAATAAGGATGGCATTTTTATAATTATCAAGTTGCACACCTTCAAATCTCACTTTCGAATATAAAAAAAAAACTAATGGCAGCTTTGCTAATAGGAGTTGGCACGTTGTGAGTCTTCTTTTGCATTGTTACTTTTAAGAAATTTATTTGGATCGTTATTTTCAAAAATTGTTTACCAACCAGGTATTTTTGTTTTATTATTTTAAAATTTACTTTTAAAAATAACAAAATCAAACAAGTTTTTAATATATGCTCTTTTATTTTTAAAATTGAGTTTAAAATTACTTTTAAAGTTATTTTAAAAAACACAAAACAAAAATATTACCAAACAAGCTCGATGATCCATGTGGCTAGGGCACCATGTCATTGGCCACTGGTTAAACTAGTTGAACCTAATATAATTAAACTAATATGTAAAAATATAATTTAATATATATTAAATTGTATTTCTATATTAAGGAAGCAAATAACAAACTGGCATAGTGATACTAATAGCACTTCCTTCTTATCATAGCTGGGTTTAAATCCTACAATCTTCATTTTTTATTTTCGTTCCAAACAAGCCGGTTTAGCCCAAATCAAATAACTATCTGAAAAAGGGACTAAACTTGCTATCCATGGTGGCGAGTTAATAAAATAAAGCATTTACCAACATTCATTGAATATGGTTAAATGCATCCAAACGTGCAGTTAAATTTATCATGCTCAACCAACAAAACGTTATAAAAAATAATAAAAAGGGTACACTCTCTATAACGCAAGGTGAGTTTAGAAAAAAATCTCATATTTGTATAGATACCCACAAAATAAGTTTAATTATTTTGGAAATCCTTATAGTTTTGTCATTAATTCTCAGAAATTAAGGACGTAGAATCTCATATTCACATAAGCCTTTGATGACGTGTCTCTCTAAACATAAAATAGTGTAATTTCATACTTAAATACAATTTTTTTTCTAAATCATTATTATTTTCTCTAATTAAAATATAATATTCGTGTTCATAAAATGAGAAACTTAACTTACACAACTCTAAAAATATTTTAATCATGCTCTAAAAATCTATTTAGAACTTAAAACCTAAATCATAAACACATCTCTAGTTCATTATGTAAATCCTTTAAACATAGTCTACATTCCAAATACATTCTTAAACTCTTAAAACATAAAGCGAAATATATAAACTTTGAAAATAATTACAATATCTTAAAATACATGTGTGGCTCGTCTTCCAAGCCTCCTGGAACACTCTAAATCTAACATAAGTCTAATATATGTCTTACGCAATGTAAAGCTCACCAAAGGATAGCTATGGTTACTAGACTGTTGAAACAGTATCTAAATTTCTAATCAATCATGAAATCAATTTAACTGATGCTTGGTAGAGCCTCAAGAAACCGTATTATTGAACGTGATAAATAATAATAATAATAACTATTTCTATCAACTGAAAAGTGATACTAGTCCCTCGCAAACAAGAGCACTTAACTAAAATATTAACAGTCCTTCACGAACCGTCCCTTGCAACAGATCTAAATAAGGATAATTTGCCCCTCACGGGCATTGGTATATCACAATTAACGAATAATTACCATTAACTCATAGTCTATCTCTTTATCTCCGCTGACTAAACTAATTTAAACAAAATTCAATTGAATCTAAAATCTCTTAGCATTCTAGAGGCTCTAGATTCATATAATTCTAACAATAGTATAACTGTGATTGTGAAAATCATGCCCAAGGTATCACCTGCTTGTAGGCATTTCGACACAGAATATATATCTATAGTTGTTATAAATCATCCTGAAATCCATACTTCTTAGTAGTATAAAACTAAAGTTCTAAATTCATATTTTACATTAAAATATTCTCATACACTTGATAACTCTGCTATTGTAATTCAAAACATTGGGGGTTCTAAATCATGAAACTCTAAAATCGAATAACATATGTATTCAACTAAATCATCCTCTATTCTATCTACCCATAATAATTAAACTTGATATTCTAAAATCCTTCTAAAATCTCTTTAAATGTAGCAATATTGTAAAACCATAAAATGTGTTTGATAATTTTAGTAAACTTGCTAAATCATATATTTTCTAATAAATCTCTTAAACTTGAACACATAAAACATATCCATAACATATAATATATCAATCATGGTCTTATGGTTTTCTAAATTTTCATGCTATATTCAAAATCATACTCTTTGCTATAACTTACAAAATATATATTCATATAATAATTTCATACTTGACAATCATCATGCATCAAACATAATCATAATGACAAGAAATAAGGTCATGAGTTTGAATCCACTCACCATTAGAAGTCGAGAGTATGTGGGCACCACCAACTTGACCTTGAGAGCTTGGAATAACACCAACAACTGTCATAGAGCAACATATAAACTCATGATCAATCTCTAATCACATCTAGATAACTCTAAAACAACTCTACCAATATTGGGGAACACTCCACTTGACAACAATGAAAAACTATAACACCCAAACTCTATTGTCACATGGAGTTAAGAAAGGTCACTAACATTAGAAGGAAAAGAGTGCTCATTACCAGTATGAAAGCGAAGGCAAGCGGCATGCATGGCTACATTGACCCACGTTGACCGTCTCGAGCCTTGTTCATCAGAGTTCAAGATGTCATAGGAAATAAGATGCCTCTGAAGCTAGTTCCAGTCCTCATTCAAACTCACACTCCTAGCCTCAATGATCTAATGCGAAGGACAAAGCTAGGAGGAGCCGCTACAAAGTAAGGCATGGCTCTTAATTATTGCGAGAGAACGACTTCTGTTGTCATGTGGTTGGAGGAATCAACTTATTCAACTTCTCAAGACCACCAACAAGGAACCAAATGCTCGCATCATACTACTATAGATTCAAGGAAGGGGAAGTCGGTACTAGAGGAGGACAATGGTATCAAATTTCCATTCTCCGATTACATTATAAAGATACAGCTTCCTGAGACTTCAAGCACCCTACGGAGCTAGTGTTAGCTCCAAAACCCTTCAGAAAGCTTTAATGCAAAAATGTTTTGAGTGATAACTCAACCAAGAGAAAATATTTTGAAGAAGGACTAATGTTTCTCTTGAATTTCTTGAAGCAACAAACAGGTTATTACGTTAGCATAACGGTTCTAAAGCAAAAATATTTTCACATAACATGTGTAAACATATTTAATCTCATGTGTGAAATATATCGTAGAATGAACGTATATATGTTCAACGTATTGGAGAAAATTTTCATATATAAGAAACCAAGGCTCAAATCTTCAGAAAGTAGCATTCAACTTCAGAAGTATATTTAAGTGAAGATTCCTATCCAACTCTGAAACAAGTATGTACTACAATCTTCAATCATCATGATCGTAATCATAATAATATCATCTACAAGCTATGATTGAAGACTTGGAAGATCAAAGAAATATTCATAAACTAATACCACTCTTTAGTAAGTATATTTCATAGTGAAACATTGCACTTTACAAGAAACGGGGGGAAATTTGAAATTCAAATTTAAATTCAAACCCAATCATGGACTGACGTGACATTTCTTCTGCCAACTTAGTCAATTGCTCTAGCTTCTAAAGGAAAAGTTTAGAAACCTCGTTTAGAAAATAAAAAGTAGTATCTAAAGGTGGTATCAGGAAATCTCTTTTTCACAACGGCTTCTGACCGCTCTCTATAGCACCGAGCTACTCTTCTAGATTGCATTTCCAACACACAAAAAGAAGATTAACACATGTCACTTGGAAAATAGATCAAGGACAACGGTCATAAATGCATATCATCTATAAATAGAGATATTGTGCTTACAACAAAGAGACCTTTGCTGATATAGTCCTAAAACGCTGAAAAAATCTCCCTCATTTTTGTTTCATTACTTCTTGTAATCAGTTTCTTCCTTATAAAAATCTTCTTTCTATGTTCTTAATAGATCACACGTTCTTCCTAGGAAGAATAATAGAAAGAAGTCATTCAAGTTTTCCAGATCTATTATTGTACATCTTATAAAAACTTGAGTGTTGGTCAGTTTGAATGTTAAACCCAAACACAAACCTTTATAACCCCGATCCAATAGTGATCATTGTGAGTTAGCTTGGAGAGGCTAAGATAAAGACTACTTGTAAGTGATAATAGAGTGTACTTGCTGGGCACGGTGTTAGCTTGGAGTGGCTGGTTAAAAACTATTTAGGTTGTGACAACAGAATGTACTTGTTGGTCATAGGTTTAGTTTGGAGAGACTGGTGAAAGACTACTCAGTTGTGATAGTAGAGTGAACAACTAGTCAATGGTAAAAGCTTGGGAAGGCTACTGTAAAGAATATCCAACTTTCTTGGGTTGAGAAAGGTTTTAGCGGAACTCAAGGTGATTGAGACTGGAGTAGGCAAGTTGGCCAAACTAATATAAAAACATCTATGCAATATCTTCTTCTCCTTTAACTCTCTTTTATTTACTACTTTATGCTCATTATATTGTATTTTCTGGAATATCTATTGTTACGCCTTTTAATATATATCTCATTTAGAAAGTTACTTTCTAATGTAACTAACACTGTTTCCATTGTACTTCAATTTTAATACTTGATAGTCTTTGTTTAAGTCTTATAGAAAATGAAAAAGAAAAAAAAGGCAAAGCACAATTCAACCCCCCTTCTCGTGTACTTTTCTACCTACAGCTGAGAAGGGTATGATGAACGACAGACCTCCAAGGCCACATCAACATGCTCAAGTTAAGAATGTATTTGGTTGGGACCTCCAACGCAATCAAGTGTCGTGCCTTGACAAAACTCTTTGGAAGGCAGCCTTGAGGTGGTTTAAAACCCTTCCCCAAAATCCATTGATCGCTTTGTAGACCTGGTCTCAAAGTTCTAAGCTCATTTCACAACAAGGAAGTTCAAGCCTAAATCAGCGTAAAGTCTGCTAGGTTTCTACTGGCAACTCAATGAACCCCTTCAGAGATTACTTGGCTTTTGAACATCTCCTTATTTGTCTAACTCCAATATTTTCAGAGACTAAGTTGAAAGGTCTTCCTCAAAACATGTTCATAAGATAGTTAAACATCATGAATTTGATATGTCGCTTCGCTTTCAAATAGGAATACAATTTGTAATTCTTGTATAAAGTTTCATGTTTGAAAATTTTGAAGAGGATGATTTAACCCCTATCTTTTGCTACTAGCCACTTCTAGAAATGTCCTATAAACTTCATTAGGTATTCATTCTTATTTATGAAATTACAAGGACCTCCCCTTAGATCTTTTAATATTACACTTACACCTATCTAATTTTTAACATTATCCTTTTAAAACTATTTTTTTTTGTAAGCTTTTGAAGCATTAAAAATGGTTGAGATAACACTTAATTTGCTTAGGAAAATTGTTGGGCTTGTGTAGGAAGGTGCAAAACTTGAAGCTTGAAACATGTCATAGTATTGGGGAAAGTCTTGCATCTATTTTAATTGAAGTACCTTGAAACAATAAATGATCTAGAGAAGGATATATGGATGGCTAAGTAAAGGACAGAACTGATGGATGATAGATGAGAGGCTGAGAAATGGATAGGATGGGTAAGTGTGCAAACAGTTAAGAAATAAAATATTGAGAACCCATGTATAAACATACACCCCCCTCTCAGGAAAAAATATCAATTTTTGTATTGGACAAATTAGTCCACAAAAAAAAAGAAAGTGAACTTTCGTCCCTAATATTTTAAAATGCTGGACAACTTTGTCTCTCTATCAAGTCTATCTATTGAGTACCATAACGTGACCTTACTAAATTGACTTGATACTATTATTCTTCACTCTATCATCTTAATCATTCTCATTAATAAAATTATATCATCAATTGGGTTAATGATACGTTTGGAGTAAAATTTGTCAATGAAATTAGGTTTTTGAGCTTTTAGAATGAAAAGGGTGTTATAGTTTAGTAATCCATTAAAACAAAACAAGCATATCATAATCTAAATCTTTTAATGAGGGAAAGTGTTTTACAATACAAAGGTGACACCAAAGATGGCAAATAAAAACATAATTCAAGCACAATTTCACATTTGCAATAGGTCTTCAATGCTATAATTAAAAATTTCCAATATATTAATTGATTTTATAGTTCAATTGGAACTTCTTGAAAGTTGACAAGTAACTTAGACAAGGTAATAAGTTAACAATGTCAGTGCTATGTATGTAGTTTACTATATAATAACAATTAGGAAAACATCATATCAAAGTTGTATTACAATCTTTCATTTGCTAAGGATTCTAGTTACATAGTAGTGACTCAATCTCTCAAGCATAGTGAAACACAACTTTTAGTCATTCATGATCATATTGCTCGTGTGTGCTATAATCCACAAAGCTACATGTCTACCAACTTCCCGTAAACTAGATATTAGACACAATCACTATAGGCATGATTGTGAGTTAGCACTAAAACCCAATGATGGGTATTCTACAACATTGGAGCATTATATCAACGTGCTGATAGATAAATGTTTGATACGAAAGTGTGATTACAAGTCCAATGAGAAAACAAAGATGTGCAAAGGATGCAATGATCAACTTCTTCAAATAGGCAAAGTGTGCAAGAAAAATTGTCAAATACACTATCTCAGCAGACAATGTAGAAGACTCGGAACAAGAATTAGAAGGGTTAGAAAACATAATTACAACAATCACAAAAAGATTCGAGAAGCCTTCCAAGGGGTGGGAGTAGAATTGGACGGTTGTTTCATAGGTTTAAACGCTTCACTTGTAAAAAATACTAAGTGAACTCAAGGGAGAATTTTGTTCTATAATGGACCAACATGGCTTGAGGTCTCTGAATATAAGTGATTTAGAAAGAGAATAAAGAAAGTAAGTTTCCAATAAATGGTCAATATACATGGAGAAATCTGACCAAAAAGTATCAATATAATAGTAAAATAACATTTTATTGTATCTTTATATAAATAAAATAAAAAATCATTATATACATTTTCTCCCTTTTTAAGCCTTTTTTAAACCCAAAATACACCATTTTAAATTGTTAGGTGAAATCATTGTAGGCTTCAATGAAGCTCTACTTGAATTATGCCTATACATATGAAATCGTATCAAAGGGGCTCACACATCCTCTAAGTGAAAATTTTTATTCTAGTGTTTCTGTTGACCAAAATTTCTAAAAGAGAGATCAAATGGCGCAAAACAACCTTTGCCACCATGATAATTGAAAGCCATATTGCAAGAAGACTCAATGTACAAGTGATTTTTTGTTTCGCGTAATTAAGTTTATTTACCTTTAATTTTCCATAGTTTTTATTTTTTATTTTATTTTTTTAGTATTTTAAATGTTTAGATTGTGTTTAGTACAACTCTTTGATAATTATTTGTTAGTTTAATTTTAATTTAGCATTTAGTTTATTTAGTTAATTAAAATTTTTACTTTATTTAGTAAATAATTATTTGTTTATTATTTATAGTATTTAATTTATTTAGTTAATAATTATTTGTTTGTTTATTTAGTATTTCTTTAATAACTATTTAATTTAATGACCTTATTTTATTAAAATCAGTTAGTTTATTCACCTTTACTAGTTAGTTTATTAATTGAAATTTTATTAATTTATTTACTATTTTTTCAACTCATATAACCCCATCGTGTGTTGCGGCCAAGCCGTGCCAACATTCGGGATCACATCGACACATGGAGTTTAATTTGCATCATGTAGATTTGGGAGGCTACCAAACTTCCACTACGACAGCGTATCAGCTAGGTTAAGGAATCAAATATTTGATTCCTAATTATAGGAATATTCTTTGATAGGAAAACCAGTTTTAAATCAAAATGGTTATTCCAAAGAAGAGATTAAGTTAGTCTATAAATAGCCCTTGAATGCTCATTTGTAAAGGTCCTCGACCAAATTCACAAATTTACCCTTTAAGCATAGCCTTGTACCTTTTTTCTTTCAATTTGTAGCTAATTGTTTGTAACCCAGAACTTAACTTGAGTGTGTCCACCAATACCTCTTATTGGCCATTTTTTAATAATTGACAAGTTCTTTTGTCAACCTTTCTCAAGTGTATCAATTAACTTGTTCTATTATTTTGAGTTCCATTCCTAGCTTACCACTATTGTATTTAGTTTGATATAGCCAAAGGCTTAACAATAAATACTTTGGAAACCCATATTTAAAGAGTCAAGTTCTCTCTTTGAAGTAATCATTTGATACTTAGAATTTGTTAGGCTTAGGGATTGATTCATAGTGTAATTAAATGATGCCAATGTGGCAATGAGCACCAAAATAAATATGATAAAATTAAATCTACCAATCAGGCGCGCAAAAATAAATCTAGGATAAATAGTAATTTATAGTGGGACCCACTTATGACTATTCACGTGGACAATACTAAACAATTGGACCACATCACTAATCTCGTGAATAGTATGATAGGCATTACTATTCATTGGAGTGGGGCCCATGTTACTATTCATGCTACTAAAATATATCAAGAAATTACATATCAAATTTTTAACGTGAAAACCCCAAATACCAAAGAAAAAATCAGGCAAAAACTCTGAAAAATATTTCACTATATTCAGGATAATTACACAATATCTTTTCAACAATCTCTAACCCAATAGGTAAATATAGTGTTTTCCGGAGAACCTCCTATTCAAATACTACATTTTTGCAATACCAAAGAGTAATAAAAATGATACCCAAAAATATTTCCTGTGCATTTACCTACACCTACACTCTCTGGGATTTACTTACACTCCCTATTTTTCCTCTCACTCTCAAAAAATAACACACTCTTTTGTGTATTTTCTCTCTTCTCAGGCTCTTGCACCGCTGCTTGTTGTGTTTTTTGAAACTGATGAAACACTTCTTGTAACATCCCTACTACTTTATGGATTGACGACCGTCCTCACAAACTAACACTGGGTCTTTTCGCGTGCTTTGTCCTCACTCACACACTTCCTAGAAAACTTCCAAGAAGGTCACCTATCCCAAAATTGCTCCAAGTAAACATACTTAACCGTGGAGTTCTTCGTGATGGGCTACCAAAAAGAAGATGTATCTTTGTTAGTATAGGTAGTATCAATCAATTCATATAAGTCATCCTCAACTGTATAGTCCTATATCTATCCAGTCTTAAGATCCATCTCATTCTGGTGTGTAATCGGTTCATTCATGTACCCCTCCGCTTCCAGGCCTTGTCCGTGCCTTCTTGTACCGACGATCACTTCCCTTCCTTGTCACTGGGCATTACATGCCCACTAACTTCCGCCTGGTTCGTCCCTAACCACACCGTACTTGGAAGGTGCATGATCTAATACTATTTGTAACATCCCCTACGCTTTATGGATTGACAACTCCTCACAAACTAACATAGGTCTTTCAGACTTTGTCCTCACTCACGCTTGCTGAGAACTTCCCAGGAGGTCACCTATCCCAAAATTGCTCAAGTCAAGAACACTTAACCGTGGAGTTCTTTCGTGATGAGCTACCAAAATGAAGATGCATATTTGTTAGTATAGGTAGTACCAATCAATTCATATAAGTCATCTTCAACTGGATAGTCCTATACCAATCTTAGATCTCTCTCATTTTGGTGTGTAATCGATTCATTCACGTACCCTCGCTTAGAGGCATTGCCAGGAGCTGCTCCTTATCCATGCCTTCTTCACGGCGATCACTCCCCATTTCTCGTCAGAGCATTACACTTCTATTTATAGAAGCTATAAGCAGTGTGAACACTGCAATGTTAGACACCAGAAGAAACTTTCATGCAAAACTAATCACCTTTTACTATGCATTTGAAAAATTGTCCCTTCCTTTTTAGTTTTCAACAACTTGCAACTCTCTCTCTTTTCTTTCTTTTTAGCTTCAACAATTGCCTTCTCTTTCTCTCTTTTTCTATTGGCTGGACCCCATAATTCTCCCCCTCCAACCGATGGGAAATAATCTGGGAGCAATCATTGGATCCATGCCGATCAACTCGACATAAAGTTGAAGCTTATCTCGTGCTACAACTTTTGTCATCATATCAGCAAGGTTTATTAATGTGAATCTTTCTAACTTGAATTGCTTTTCTTCTACCGCTGATCAGCCAATGATACTTGACATCAATGTGCTTCGTCCGCGAGTGATACATCGTATTCTTGCTCAAATCCAAAGCACTTTGACTATCGCAATGGATAATGGACCCATTCTGCTTCATTCCTAATTGTTCAAGGAATCTTTTCAACCAAAGCATTTCTTTCCAAGCTTCAGTTATAGCAACATATTCTGCCTCGTAGTGGACAAGGCAACGCACTTCTCCAGCTTTGACCTAAGAAACAGTTCCACCTGCAAAAGTAAATACGAATCCGAAAGTAGATACTATCCAAATCACCTGCCATATCAACATCTGCATAACCTTCCAAACTGGTTCTGGTCCTCCAAAGCTCAAGCACTTTTTCAACTACCCTTCAGATATCAAGATCCACTTCAACTTCCAATCGTCTTTACTAGGATTAGAAAGAAACCTAACAACTCTAACCGCATGAGCGATATCAGCTGAATACAAACCATAGCATACATCAAACTCCAACTCAGAAGAGTAAGGAATACCATAGCTTTCTTTTCTTCATCAATAGTGGGACAACTTTTTTTTGAGTTTGAAATGATTGGCCAATGATGTGTTAACTAGTTTAGCATTCTTCATATTGAATATGCCTAGAACCCGTTCAACATGTTTTTCCTATGACAACCAAAGCTTTCTAGCCGGGTTCGCAAAATCTGATACCCAAAATTTACTTTGCAAGGCCTAGGTCTTTCATATCAAGGACTTTGATAGTTCCTTTTTCAAATCACCAATCATCTTTGCATCTTGTCCTACTATCAACATATCATCTACATACAATAGAAGGATGATAAACTTATCACCTGGAAATGTTTTGACATATACACAAGTGATCTGCATCTATCCTGGTATATCCATGACCCACCACGAATGAGCCAAACTTCTTGTACCATTGTCTAGGAGCCTGCTTCAATCCATACAAGCTTTTCTTCAATCTGCAAACCATGTTCTCCTTTCCAGTCTCCTCAAATCCTTCTGTTGATTCATGTAGATCTCTTCCTCTAAATCACCATGGAGAAATGAGTCTTCACATCTAACCTGCTCAAACTCCAAATCCAAGCTAGTTGTCAATCCAAGAATAAATCGAATAGAACTCATTTTGATAACTAAAGAGAAAATCTCGTCAAAATCTATCCCTCGCTTTTGACGAAAGCCTTTTACAACCAAGTGAGCCTTATACTTCACTAGTTTGTTGCCATCTTTTTAAGCTTGAACACCCATTTATTCTTCAAGGCTTTCTTGCCTTCAGGAAGTTTTACCAACTCATAAGTATCGTTCTTCTGGAAGGAATTCATCTCTTCTTGCATGGCTTTAATCCACTGAACTTTATCCTTATGAGTCTGAACTTCTTCAAAACTCTTTGGCTCCCTTTCATCAATGAGAAGGACATACTCCGATCTGGGGTACTGCTGGATGGTTGTGGCACTCTCTAGATCTTCTGAGGTGTGGTGTATGAGCTTGCTCCCCTACTCAACACCTCCTCCGTCTCTAGCATCATCAATTGTTGGCTCATAATCAACCCCATGATCTTGAACCTCTCCTCCTTCTGTTCATTTTCTTTAGGAAGAGACTGGTGTAAAATCAACCTTACCACCAGATTCATCAGTTTCTAGAATAGCAGAATTTGACATAGTTTCTTGCTCATGGAACGCGATATCTCGCTTCTAATAATCATCTTCTTTCCGGATCCTATAGCCTGTAGCCAAATTTCTCATCTCGTAGCCCATAAATATGTAAGGAATGACTCTATCATCAAGCTTCTGTCTCTGCTCATTACTTACGTGAGCAAAGGCTTTACATCCAAATACCTTCAAATGAGAGCAACTAACATCATGTCCGAACCATATTCTCTTAGGAATGTCAAAGCCCAAAGGAACAGACGAGATCTGTTAACAATGTAGCATGCCGCTTGAACAATTACCTTAGAATGGCTTAGGCAGCTTAACCATTCTCAACATACATCTGACTTTCTCCATAACGGTTCTGCTGATCTTTCGGCCACACCATTATGTTGTGGGGTGCCAAGAACGTCTTCTCATGCCTGATGCCATGTTCAAGAGCAATAGTTCTTGAATTCATGGGAAGTGTACTCTCCCCCATTGTCACTGTGAAGACATTTCAAAGGTTTCCCAATTTCTCTCTCCACCATGACATGAAACCTCTTGAAGTATTAAAACACCTGGTCCTTCCTTTTTAGGAAATAAACCTACACTTTCGTGAAGCATCATCAATAAACGTCACAAAATATCTGCTACCACCCAGAGTATCCACCTCCATGGGACCACATACATCAGAGTAAACTATATCCAAAATATTCTTTTCAGCTTCAATCTTTTGTTGAAAGACACTCTATGATGCTTGCCAAATAAACAATTATCACAAGGATTTAACTTTATACCTTTCGCATAAGGAATAAGGGATTTCTAGCCAAAATCTTGCAATCCTTTTTCACTCATATGAGTCAGTCTTTTATGCCACAAATTTGGCGAAATATGGTCCTCTCCGCATTCAACCCTCCGATCTGCTTAACTTGAGTCTTGTATAAAGTATTGTACAATATTCCTCTGGCAACTACCATCGAACCTTTGGAAAGCTTCCACTTGCCATCACCAAAGTTCCTGTGGTATGGGCTAGATCCAAGAGCATGCAGAGATCAATTTCAGGCGTAAATCGGCACATGTCCCACATTCTTCAATGTCAATGTACATCCTATATTTGTTTAAATGCACACATCAACAACTCCTACAATGTCAGAATTACTTTTATTACCCATCTTTACTTTGCCAAAGTCTCCTACTTTGTACATAGTAAATAATTCCTTGTTGGGAGTAGCATGATAAGAAGTCGCCGAGTCAACGACCCATTCTACATATGAATCTGTAACATGACACTCTTCATCTACAAAAGAGAGCAACACTACTTCCCATTTGTCACAAGGGTCATAGTATTTTATCATCAGCGCATTGACTTCTCCGATTTTTGTTGTCTCGTTTTTCCAAGTTTTACAATTCCTTTTGATGTGCCCTTCTTCGTCGCAATGGTAACATTTGAACCTTCTTCTTGATTGGGATTGTGATCGATCTTTAGACTTTCTGACCGACCTCTGCTTTTGCTTCTCCTTTCTCTGTGACAAGGGCTTGGGAATTATCTATTCTTACCAAGTCTTTCCTTCTGTTTCTTCATTGAACATATTGTCTTTGACTTGCACTAAAGAGAGTTTCCCGCTTGAAGTAGAGTTGCTCAGTGACACCACAAGTCTCCCAGCTATTTGGTAAAGAACTCAAAAGTAATAGTGTTTGTAACTTATCATCTAGCACTATCTGCATGGTGCTTAACTGATTTACCATATCTTGGAAGTCACTCAAGTGCTCAACAACAGACCTTCCATCTCTTACTTGAGATTTACTAGCTTCCTAATTGCGAAAGCTTTATTATGTGTAGTCTTTCTTATAGAGATCTTATAAATTCTTCCACAGAGTATGAGTATTTGTCTCTTGGCACATGGTGGAATACACTAATATCCACCCAGCCTAATTAACCCAATGGCCTTCAAGTGCATCTTTTCCATTCCACATGTCACATCTTGCCCTTTGCATCTCCTTCTCCAGAGGATCATACAAATCCTTAAAAAAATTATATCCTCCATTTTTGGCTTCCAGATGGAGTAATTTGCCGCTATCAACTTGATCATGGTACCCATATTCTTCTTCTTTTAATTTACACAGGCACAATCTTGAGTTCAACTTAGCTTGATACCACTTGTTAGGCTAGGAACTAATTCACAGTGTAATTAAATGATGTCAATACGTGGTAATGAGCACCAAAATAAATCTGATAGAATTAAATCTACCAATCAAGAAGGCGTGAAAATGAATATCAAGATGAATAGTAATTTACGGTGGGACCCACTTATCACTATTCAAGTGGGCCCATTTGTCACTATTCACGTGGAGCATCACTACAATGGACCATGCCACTAATCTCGTGAATAGTATGATAGGCGTCACTATTCACTGGAGTGGGACCCACGTCACTATTCACGCCACCAAAATAGATCAAGAAATTCACACCAAATTTTTAATGTGAAACCCCCAAATACCGAGGAAAAAACCACGGGACAAACTCTGAAAAATATTCCACTATATTCAGAATAATTACAAAATATCATTTCCACACTCTCAACCTAAGAGGTAAATATAGTGTTTCCCAATGAGAACCCTCCTATTCAAATACTACACTTTTATAGTATCAAGGAGTAATAAAGATGATACCCAAAAATATTTCAGATATATTTACCCACACCTACACTCTCTGGGATTTATTCACACTCTATTTTTCCTCTCACTCTAGAAGATAACACATTCTTTTGTATATTTTCTCTCTCTAAGCTCTTGCACCGCTTGTTGTGTTTTTTTGAAACTACAAACGCTTCTATTTATAGAAGCTATAAGCAATGTGAACACTGCAATGTTAGGCATGACAAGAGAAACTTTCACGGAAACCAACCCCCTTTACTCTGCATTTGAAAAATTGTCCTTTCTTTTTCAGTTTCAACAACTGAACTCTCTCTCTTTTTCTTTATTTTCGGCTTCAATAATTGCCTTCTTTTTCTCTCTTTTTCTATTGGTTGGACCCACAAAATCAACTAAGGGCTTTTATCTGATTTACAATATCTAGCACGCCTAGCATCTACACTATTACTTAAAGCCAAATTTAGCCAATAACAACTGCTACAACTGATGTCACTGAGAAAGATGAAGATTTATGACAACAACGCTAAATGTCGTTAGGAGAGATGCAACTCTATAAGGGCAACTATGAATGTTGCTAGAAAAGATAAACACTTAGGATGGCAACACTGAATGTTGTTAGCATAGCTTAATTTCAATAGCATCAAGTTTGATTTCTGCTAGGATACATGCAACTTTTTGACTGCGATAACCAATGTCTCTGGGAAAGATGATGATTTGTGACAATGACGCTAAATGTAGCTGGGAAAATTTAACACTTATGACAGCAACTTTTAACACTTATGACAACAACACTAAGTGTTATTGGCATAGCTTAATAGCAATGAATCTAGTTGTCGCTGGGATACATACAATTCTTTAACTATGACAATTGATGTTGTTGGGAAAGATGAAGATTTATATGACTCTAAATGTTGCTGGGATATATGCAACTTCGAGCAACAACACTAATCATCGTTGAGGAATATTAACTACAGGTGTTTCCGTGTCTTTTCTAGAGATAAATTAATTAAAGGGGATTGCTAATCTCCACACCTTCATGTGGAGGTTAGCAAGTTCATATTTTATTTTGGACATAAAACTCCTTCTCCTATTTATTTATTCCATTTAAAATTTTGGATAGTATTGCAATTTTATTGACTAACGTTTAATACTATTTCAACTTTTCTCTCATCTAATTAATATCAACTCTTTACCATTTGTCTTTTTGCATGAATTACTACTATTTTTTTTAATATTTTACTTGAATATTATTTATATAATTGAAAACTATATGATATTATTAGATGCAGAATAAATATATTTTAATAATTTTAAAATTCATTCATAATTAACAACGCCGTCTTTTACCACTCAAGGCTTTAAAAAAAACATTTATTCTGCCGCACCCCAAAAAAATGACATTTTATTCTTATTTGAATGTTGATGATGTAAATAAAAGTGCTGATGCTACACGGAGTCGGGTTAAAGTGTTGCCGCAAGTAAATTTGTCTAAAAGCTATTACAAATTAGTAAGAATTTATTCACCAAAATAAAATTAGTAAGAATTTTTTTATGTTGACATCATTATTAGTTCTTTGATGAAGAAATGGTACATATTGACTTATTTAATAACCATCATTGAATCTTTATGAACTCTTCTATCTGGACCTAATTAGCAGCACTCGAGAGAATTATGAAACAAGGCGATGCTTTCCATTATGTAACAGTGAGAATGTATAAGTCGTTTATAATTAGTTCTTAATTAGTTCTTATATATATATATATATATATATATATATATAAGATTTTATTAAGATATTTGCAGTGACGTTAATCTTCAAAATATTGGAACAAGGAGAAAAAATCATTTAGCAAATTATTATCCGCAACGTTAATTGTTAACAAATTTCAAAATTGTTAAAATAATATTAAATATATTTATACAGCATATAATAATATCATATAATTTTCAATTATATACATGATATTCAAATAAAAGCAAAAATTTAAACAAATAGTAATTCATATACAGAGGCAAATAGTAAAGAGTTGATATTAATTAGGTGAGAGAAAAGTTAGGGGAGTAGTATTAAATGTGAGTAACAAAATTATAATATTATCTACCTGTCGTTGTATGTTAAACGTCTTACAAATGAAATATTTAGGTGAACAGAGAGTAAGAATATCATTGACTCTGATTCATTTATTAATATTGACACATCAGTTTTTTGGATAATTATTGTCTTATCCTTCATTATATATTTTTAATGCAATAACTAATTTATAAATTAATAAATAGAGAAAAACAAATACTTTGTATTCTTAAGAGCGTATAAGAACTTCTCCAACGAAAACCAATAGAAACATGCCAATCTTGCAGTTGATTCTGTCGTGTTGCAGATAATTCAGAAGAAAAACATAGAATGAAATATTACATAGCCCTACAAAAATTCTGGTAAGCTTTCATGGGTAAACGTAGTTGATTTTATTTTGGAACGGTGACTGCAAGAGTTTGTAGGCAAAGTACTGGTGGGTTAGGAAAATTAGGTGACCTTAAAGCTTTAACCGGTCAATTCTGCACATTTTTCTCACAATCACGTCATTTTGTTGTCCTCACTTTGTTCCAATGTTAAAGCTTTGCAGTCGTTTTCTATTTTGGTTGAATCGCTTTGTACTGTGTACAACCTCAACAGCTTAATGTTACTGGCAATGAACCATGCCATATCATAGGTGGCAGAAGGATATTAAAAGGGAAATGAGAGAGAGAGAGAGAGAGAGAACATCTCTATTATTGTAGCAACTCTGCATCAGACAATTATTTGCATGGAAAGTTATTTATTTGTGTCTGCTCATAGGTCATCATCCTTTATGCCTAATATCATTTTAACTGTTTGTAACTTAAATAACTTGTAACAAATTCAGGAAAGGTTAACTTCTATACATATTCCATTATTCTAGTCTACTTTTGATAGCATACCATTACCAACAATTGACCACTAGAGGGATGGAAAGAGTGATACCCATCTTCCCTTTCGGTCAAACAACCATGTACAAATCCCCAAACCACTTCCAGGATTAGGAAAGCTAAATTATGGATCAAATATATGTGATCATATTATGTGGACTTACGTACTATCAACTTTTTGCATAACTACACTAAACCTCTACTTTTGCAGCAATGTACTTGTTCTTCTGCATGCCTCAGTATTGAAGAGGCTCACATTGGTTTAAGATGATGCTTACATTGTTGTTGAGACCAGTAGGCATGAGCAGCTAAGACCCTGTCCAGAAGCTCTTGAGGAACAGGTTCACCTCTCCTTTGCTGAGGGGAGATTCTTGCTGTGTGCACCAACGTCTTCCACTTATCCTGCAGCATTCCGCATTCGCATAGTCACGGATGAGTTAGCAGAATGCAAATATTGCATATTTCTCAGCTGCAATCAGTTTGCCCTCTCCTTTTTGTCTCTGTGTGTGTGTGTGTGTGTGTGTGTGTGTGACAATCCTAGCACCTCAAAATGCTTTACAACAAGGAGAAGCATGATAAAAACATGCGTGAAATAATTAGCAAACGTGAAATGTACTAGAGATTTGAGAAGATAATTCATCAGTTGAAATAAGAACCTACTATTGGATGTTATAAGATATCTCTTCTCCTGTTTGGCAGAGGACAATCTAGCTTTTACTCTAACTACTTTGCCTTCTAATATTTGTGTTATGTACTGTTCTAGTTTGAATACTGTGACTCATCTTTTTTTGTACTGTTCTAATGCAAATTATGTTTGCAACAAGCAGATTTTAAGAATTAGATCTGCCCCAAGGATTTGCATTGGTTTCTCCATATTAAATTCAGACGTCTTGGCTTTCATAAACAAGTTAAGGTTCTATAGCAGTGCTTAGTTTTTGGTATTGTTTGGTGTCTTTGGCTAGAAAGGAATGTTAGTATTTTTCAAGGGAAGCAGGGAAAGACAACATTTGTGATAGGGTTCTCATTCCAGCTTCTGTGTGGTGTTCTTCTGATATTCTATCTATAGAGGTGTTTCTCTGTTAGACATGCAGAACGATTAACATACCATGTTGCTTTGATCAATCTCTTAAGACCTATATGCTTTCGTTTGCTTTCTTCTAGTGAGGATGCCTTATCCTCTCTTTTTTCATTATTTTTAATTTCTTTTTCAATCAGAATAAAAGAACAAATGGTAAACAGTAGCTGAGAATAAGCATCATTGATTAAACCATCATGCAAATTATGACATTTTAGCTTCTTGTGGGAGATATCATTCCCCACGAATTCATAGTGCATCAAATGAACAACCACTCACCTTCAAATCCACATAAGTTCGATGCTTTGCATTGTCAAAAGCCCGTTGTTTGACATCACGCCACCTGCAGTCCACAAGTAATGCTTGATAGTTTATAAAGTTTTTAGCACCACTGATTAACCTAATCTAAAACGAAACATATCTCATTAAGCAAACCTTCCAGTTCCAAGTTTCTCAACTGCCTGAACCAATGCTTCTACTTCAAGAACAGAGAAAGGCCTCCTGATTCGGCGCTGTGCAAAGTCAGGATTCCCTGATTTGTGCCGGAAAGGAACTACAGCTAATGCCTCCATGTTAATGGCTGGAACTGCTACCAGAGTGCGACACTTTGACATGTTATTGTTAGCTGAAGTATCTGCTATAGAGGAGACCACATTAAGATCACCTTCATCACAACTTTCAATTTTGATCAGGGAACGCTCTTGGGGTACATTATATGTTCCTTGTTGTAACATTAAAGATCTTGATTGCCTGTGTATTGAAGATGATCAAATTAGTAAATGCTAGTAGGACTGTCAGATATTGACAAAATGACAAATAATTCCATGGATGAAACGGCTAAGAAAGATAGATAACAAATAGAATTAAATATATTTTTAATCCCTATACGATAACAACAAAGCCTTGTCCCACTAAGTGGAGTTGGCTAATATCTTTAATCCCTTTAAAAGTATAAATATAAATAGTTTTAGTTTTAGTTTCTCTGAAATTTCTTTTGGCTTTTGATCCCTCTTTTTTCCTAATATTATGTTGTTGTCCTTACCGTTAGTCAACAATGTGAAATGACGATATTTATAAGGACAAAAAAAATCTTAAGATGTTTGTAAGAATCAAAACAAAAAATTTCAATATTTGTAAGGACTAAATCATATTCTAAAATAATTATAGGAACCTAAATTTAGAGCAATACTGAAAACATAATATTGAAAAAAAGGAGAGACCAATAGCCAATAAAACATTTTTTAGGCAAACCAAAAACATTTTTAAGCCTAACAAATAAAGATAAGTTAATGCTAGGTTGAATTAATAGTTACCTGGATAATTTTTGTCGTGGACCAGTGGTTAGAAAACAAGGGTCTTCATTGTATGAAGGTGGAGAAATCCTATTATGTCTTGGCTCCAACATGAACCCCAACCTATGACGTTTATCATCTTGAGATATCCCTGTCTGAATTAGAGTTTTGTTGTCATCTCGGACCTTCTTCCCTGAAGAAGGATGCCCACATGTAGTTCATCTCCAAGTATAGCCGTCACAGCCTCCATTACTGTCCTCTGCAAAATAATAGTAGTAATAATAAAAGACAAAAACAAAACAGGACACTAGTTAGATTGGGGAAAGGTACAACGAACTGCTTACTATAGCTGCTAACAGCAACTTGCTATACTTTGAATATTTGAAATCTATAACCTACGGTCTGGCGACAATAGGACATATAGAGGTGATTTGGTTTCCCAAAGTGTTCTCTCACTCAAAGAGAAGAGACTAATCTCTTTGAGGTATGGTAAACCGCCTAAGCACGAATTATGCCATTTAATAATCCACAAGCATGCTGCTCTAGTTTCTTTAGTGTAAGCTTCCATTGCTTCAGTTGAGCATGGATTCAACTAAACTACTCATAAAATAGTGGATAAATCGTTCAATCTGCCTCTCAGATTAATTTTATGGCATACCTTCAGTGAACCAATAGTTGCAGTTTCTGGTATATCAATAAAAAGCTCTGGGACTTTAAAGGATTTTATGCTAAGCTTCACTGCAATGTACAGATGAAAACCATTTAAGAACCTTATATATCAAGATGTTAGACAAAATTAAGATTAAATTTGTCATCATTTCACAAACTTTCCTACCATTACAACCCCTGGACCCAGGATGTACTTGTTGACCAGCTATAGATGATGATTCTTCAATTGCTGCATGTGATAGTTTGGATTATTCAGCCAGCAATGAACATATTCCTAAAGCCTAAAGGGGAAGGAACATAGATTACAAAACAAACGACAAAGCAGGCAGCGATTGATTGTTGCACCTGCACCATGGTTTGTGCCATTAACTTTGATGTCAGAAGAATCAAATTTCCCTTGACAGTGAGACCCTCTATCAGATGCAGCTGATGAGGTCTGATTGAAGAACTTCCTCTTCTTAAATGGATACATCTTTTGTGAATTTTCAAGTGCAATATTGTCTCTACTATTGTTCTCATCTATGACAACACAACAATCCAAGGAACTGTGAATAATCATACAAAAGGTGCCAAGTTTTGTAATTTAATTGACAATCATGAGTACATGCATCAACAGAGATTTCTAGTTTCACAGTTCAGAACTCAACAGACTGGTTATGAGACTAGATTAAACTGAAAAGTCAACAGCAAGTAAAGCTTCATACCACTTGCAACAGGACTTGCATCCTTCAATTTTAGCATATTTGGTGGGGAGCCAGATATCTTACTCCTGAAGCTTGGTTGAGTGAACCTCGCAAAGTTTTCGTCATCATCTCTATTTACTAATTTCCTAGCAGTGGAACCATTGAGTAAAGAATGAAGATGCATGTGGCCTTCCAGTGAAGACTTTTCCACATTATTTTCTGAATTGCAATCTTTGGATGCTCTATGACCTCGTTCAATTAATCCATCAGAGATGCCTTTAATGTGGATCATTTTCTCAATTGAATTTCTCCCTTTTATCCCTCCATCTTCCCTCTCAAGGACATTTTGTCCTTGGCCTTCAAGATGGTTGTCAAGAAAAGATGAATCACCCATGACTCTGGCCACAGTTTCACAGAACAATATTGCTTAGTGGTTGGTGACGACTTTCCAATGCCATCAAGATCATTGAACCAAATTTTTTCATTTGCAAACAAATAGCTATTCAGCATGTACCTTTGGTTGTCGTGTTTCCCTTGCAAACCAGGGACACAGACCGAGCCAATTTCACTGCAAGTTCCATAATCAAATATGTCCCCCTTGAATGACCCTGCTTCATCCTCTTGTTTGTCTTTTATGTCATTACCAGGAAAAACATGAGGATCTTTCGCAGCAGCCGCATTATCAAGATTGGAGCTCTCATTCGCATGCAGAAAATTGCCGGCTACGCTAGCCAAAATTTCAAAAGCCTGTATCTGACTGCTGTCACGCTTCTTCCTTATTGTACCCTTCCCCTAAACCATTTATTGGACTGATCAAGTTGTTGAAACTCTACACATAATACAAGTCAAGAGATTGTTGGGAGAAAAGATCATTTGATTACCCTCAGCAGATCTTGAAGCTCTAGGAATGACAGGCACATGATAGCCATCAAAACTATAGTTCAACCTCTTCTGCAACACCATATCTCAGACAATCATTCCTATAAGAAAAATTCATCAGATAAAATATACCCAGCTTCCTTGAGTTTTGCAGACATCCAATATCAGAACCTGTCGGCACAATCAATTATTAGTGAAATAGTCATAATAGACCAATGAGCTACTCTCAAGAGGCAACATTGTATCAAGCTGATACAAAAGCTTTTAGGGGTTAACTCATTTAGTGCAAAACCATTTCCAATGCAAAGGCTTGGCATTGCATTTTTTCAAAGGGCAAGCAAAATAACAAGCTTCATACTGTGCCTAACTAGTATTTAACACCAAAAGACACTATTTTTACAATTTACAACGTAAGGAGTAAAAATTAAGTTGAAAAAAACAAAAAGCAAACAATGAACCGTTTAAAGGAAATATCAGTAGAAGAGAAATACCAATATTTGAAACAAAATGGAATGAATAATAGCATGGCATTGCATACATGATAACAACTCTTTTGAAATGGGTTGTGTGATAATGACATTAATAGTTGCTGCAATCCTGAAGCTCCCACTGGAGATAAGGTTCCCCCATTGTAAAGTAATCAGAAAAATATAAACTTGAAAAAGGGTACTGAAAGGCTTAGGGTATTAGAAGAAGGAAAAAGAAAAATCCTGTCAATATTTGAAACTCAAGCACAGAACAATCCTGTCAATATTTGAAAAAAAGGAAAAAGAAACACATAAAACCTTGTTAGTTAATTTTCAAACATGAACATTCAAAAGGTAGAAACTGCAAAGTAATGATCATAATTATCCATACACATTTAAATGGCACGAAAAGTTGAATATAACACCAACAGTAAGCAAATAGAACACGGGGACAAGACCAGGGTTAGAAATATATATATATATATATATTGTACATAGCATCATTCTTCTAAATATGTCGACCAAATGGAGCTTATAGAACCTTGTTGAAACTTTTAAGGAGACAACTTCTGACAACAATCTAATAAATTTAGCACTACTGTACATGTATGAGAGAGTGTGTGTGGGGAGATCAAATATATAAAAAAAAATGCAGTAAAAGTAGGAATATTCAGTTTACATAAAATGAAATGAATCAAGAGTGAACCTAGGAAACAATTGGAGAAGGTACATTAGCAATGCAAATTCCCACACTAAAAGAGGAAGAATAACACCACAATTGATGAAACAGACAGAATGGGTGAAGAGAAAAACAACAGTGCAATACCCCATTTGTCGTATAATAGTGTTGAATTATTTTGCAGGAAGAAAAAGAACAACACCTTTTTTGTTCATGTCTAAAAAGAATTGTTCATGAAAGGCAACAAAACAATTCTCACCTAGAAACTTGGGCTATGTCTGATCAACAAAAACCCCCTGAAAACCACCCAAGCCTTGTGTTCTTAAACCCCTCACAACCCCAACTAACTGTTTGTGAAAGTTTGACCACTCATATCCTAGGAAGGGTCTAACCGGTTGCATCATGTCAGTTACCGGCTATAGCAGGTTGCCTAAGCAAAACCACTTGGATTAGACCAGTTCCTTCGTTTGGGGTGATCCACTCACTCCTCTCCCCATGGCAGTTCTTTGCTTCCCACGTGGAACACTCCCCACTCATTTGGGTTCATCTTATCTCATTCACAGTAACAACACACAAACGATTGAATGAGTTTCGAAAACTTGAGCCACTTCTTGGTCCAAATTTCCCAACTAGTCCCACAAATTTTCAAACCCTTTGACAAAGTAATACAGATGAGATTAATTTCTTTTTTAAAAAAAAAAAAAAGAATCGATGGCAACAAAAACAGGATGCAGGATATGTCACTGACCATTGAGTAAATCCAGGATGCAAATGGGAATCTAAGTAATGCATGATTTCAAATAAGGGATCTGATTATATTTTTCCCATCTAATGTTAGTGCTTAAATTTTGTATGAATTGATGAAATTATACATATTTTACTAATTATTTACATGAGAAAAACATTAAGATTTTGGTCGATTCAAAATAATTGTTGCATAAACAAAATAAAATGAGATTGAGGGATGCTTATAATTTCATATATGTCAATACACATATAAACCATAATATTAAAAAAAAGAAATATTCACTTACCAATAATGTATGCTATTTTTTAAAAAATGAAAAATCAAAATATTAAGATAAAGGTGAATGCATTTCCAAATTTGGGTGACTTTTATGTAATATATAAGGCTCAACTATTTTTATTAATGTGTACGATCCATAATTAAATAACAATCAGTATATAGAAATTAAATTTCTTTATTTAAGCGATGCTTAGAACAAAAGCAAAATAGTGCGGGGATGAAATTATCAATGAAACTTTTTTCGGGTTCTGGTAATTGATTTGCTTCTATTTATATGTTTTTACATAGTTGCATCAATCTTTTGATATACAAGTTAAATGTTACGAATATTTTATAATTGATTTTAGAATGAAACAGAAAAATCAAAGAAAAGATGTAGAAAATGAATTTCAAAATAAAAGTTGAAAAATAATGTAATTTTGAAAACATTTTTAGTCGATACCTAAAGAGATAATTATTTCGGGTAAGATACATGAAAACTCTTAAAAAAGGAAATATTGCATAATCTTATGAACGTCCTTTAACATGTGATCCATGTACGGAACTTTCCCTATTTCTTTTACAGTTTAGATTCATCAATGAGGAAAATATTCTTCTTGCACTAAAAATAGGAAAACATTTCCTTTGTTAAATGAACATCAACAATCCTCACAAAAAGATTAACATAAATAAGTTTTAAAATGTTTATTTTAAAATTAATTTGATATAAAAGAAAAGGACCTAAGACGAGGGTGACAAAGAGAAACCGTGACATAGCATCGTGTGGTGAGACATGAGAAGAGGAAAGTGGGTGAAGGGAAGAAGATTATGATAGTGAGACTCGGAGAGTGACCAGTCTCAGCCTAATGCTACGTAACTGTACTTCGTAACAAACTGTTAATTTGTCACTCAAAAATCAAAAGAGAGTGTTTCTGGTTCAAGTTTAAATCTTGGGTTGACACCTTCTCGTCTGCCAAATCCCTTCCTACAATTGTGGCTCGCCATCACCAAAAGCAACGGTGCTCCACTTTCTTTGCCTATGTACAATTTGGTCCATAACTCTCTTTCATTCGTCCGTCAACTTCTTCCTCTGATGTACTTTTTCCTTTGACAAAACGTACTTTCATACCTATTATCTTTTTAATTAAAAAAATACTAGGTGAATAATTGTGGTCATTTTTTTTTAGACATAGACTTTGCATCGTGTTTTAACTCATCGATTACAAGATTTAAATGATAAAATATAATTTTTTTCCAAATCAAACATTGTCATTGACAAGATTTATACATCATATTCATATAAATTTTTCTACCATTTCATATATTAAGAATTGTTAAATTAAAACACTATATCAAAACTAAAGAACTGATAATTTTCAGAGAAATTAAATAAAGAAAATAATTTGTCCATGCAAATCTTATATTATTATTATTATTATTATGAAAATATAGATTTGTATATTCAAATAACAGTGTCATCGTAACAAAATTTAGTAGTAGATGAAGACACAAGTTTAGTTGGAAAAAACTGTACATGCAGGCAATGAAATGTCCTCGTAATGACTTTTATCATTAATGATTCACCTGATCTAGGTTTCAATCCCAAGCAAGCCTAATTTCTTTAGTTTAGCTTACGCTATTCAATTTCTTATTAGGCTTTTCTACCTTCATTATGTGTTAAAAAACATTGTATAAGTTATGAGGAAAAGTTCACTTTAGTCCCTAATATTCTATATATATTTTATTAAATCTATAAAATTAAGATATTAATTAGAGAAAAATACATTAATTATCCTCAAAATTTAGTGTAATTTTACTAGTATCCTTCTATTAATTATCACCAATCTCTTATGAGGTTCACAAAAATTACATTAATCTTTCCTGTACATACTAATTTATCAATTTAAGTAAAAAAAAAAAAGAGATATATACATAATGTTGATATTATTAACATGAAAGCTATTAACATAGTTGAATTAGATTATATATATGTTCAATCAAATTGAAATGGGTTGTCTACCCCTTTAATATTAAAGTTGATAACTACCGTTGCACTCATAAACGACAACTTCAAATATCTATTCATGCCATGATCATAATTATCTTTGCTTATGCTTTAAACAGCTTTTATTTACTAGAAATTATATGCTTATGTTTTAGATTGTATAATAATATGATTAGGGTGACGGATATGTTGGTCCTTTCATGTTTTGGAGCATCACAAGCGCCTTATTTTATAGCGTTTAAGTTATTATATTAACCCTGTTTTAATTTTTATTTCCTCCTTTCAATTTTCACCTTCGCTCTCCTTTTTCTCTTTCTTCATCCTCTGCCAAGAAAAATACTTGTATCCACCCGGAGGAAATGCTTTTTCTTCCTCAGAGTGAGTTTCAACCACAAACCCATGTGAGATGAGAGAGAAGATATAACAAAAAAGCTAGATGAGTGGTTGTGTGATATCTAGAGGAAGAGTGCATTTCCTCCAGGAAGAGGATAGACTTCTCCTCTGCCAATGGCAGCCATCGTCACCCTTTGCCGACGCGACTACTACCACCAAATTTGTCTCCTCTTCGACCCATTTTTTGTCTTGTATGTTAATGCATCACCACATATTCTGAACTTCTAGTTTGATGATGGGGACAGGAATATCATCTTCCTCTCATCTCCATCTCCTCTTTCTCTGTGATACATACCACCACTATCGATTGGGACCATAGAAATCTCACGGGCCAATTGCCAAGCTCCAACAATAGCCTCACGTCACCTGATTCGCCCCCTTTCTTGCTCTTCTTTATCGTGTGGCCATGGAGATCGAGCACCAGCGGTGGTGGTGTCGTTGACAATGGAGATGGCCACCATATGCAAGGATTTGATTGATTCATTGATTAATTTCACTAGTTGGGGGTACCTTTTTAGGTTTCCTCGATTGGGATTTCTAATGAGAGAATAGACTTTGGAGGGCTTGAAATTGGAACCAGATTACACAAGTTAAATTATAGGGTAAATTATACTTATCTCTGAATTCCTGAAATGTAACGGATATCCTTCTATTTTCAAACTTTACAGCATAGGTTCCTAAGATTTGTGACAGACAAAGTCAGTAAGCTGTCTCCTAAGACGAGCTCCATCACTTGTTGTTTAGCTCAAATATTGACTTGGCCAAGTTAACTTATCACCTATTTGTCAAAATCTAACAAGATATATCTATTGATAAGTTACTAAAGGGTAAAAAAGTAAATTTACTTTTTCCATTAAAAGTGATTAGTTAATTTTTTCATTTATATAAAAGAGGTAAATGTTAGGTGAATAAATAGAAGGGTGTATGTTATATTTTAATAAATCTAAGAGGAGATAAATATAATATATCCTAAATTCTTGTCTTACGGTGATCAGTTGGCAGTTTATTAAATTAGTTTAATTTACTTATTAACTTATAAATTTAATTCTTTGCATTGTTAATGTGGGTTAAGTGAAATTTTTCCCAGGCCACTCATGTGCCCACCATGTCCGACGTCCATCATGAAACCGACGAAGCGACGCAGCCGCTGTCCCCTCCTCTGGCCTTCTTGCTGCAGCGTCCGCCGCTGTACAAACAACGATCGTGGCCGCCTGACGCGTACTGCTACGAGACGAGGCGTGGCTTCGCGTGTCATCTCATCATTAGGTCACTTTGATTAGGCACCATAGGACACAATCGTTCTCTGGCACTAGAGAACTCACCTTTCTTTAATATTATGATGTCTTATTTGGTCATCATTTCGTTCTTAAAAATCAGCACTTAGCACTTAGCACTTAGCACACAGCCCAAAGCTCCTTCCTCCTTCCAACATGTTCCAATCATTGTCCCCCTCCACCTCCATTGTTGATAATGGCAGCTCCTGCATCTCATGAGTTTGAATCGCAGATCCTACTTTATCTCCATTTGCACGTGCATCGTCAATTTATTTGAAGGTGTTGGGGGGTTTATGTTTGTTTGGGTGATTCATCGGTGGCATCGACCGATTCAAAGAAGAAAGCCTCTATTCACTCACTCACCTCAATTTATACCTTCCAGCACCTCCTCGATCGGCATGTGGCCCATCATCACTGAAAACCCCTGTCACCGTACGTAGAAGACATCCTCAATACCCACTTGTCCAACTTCCAAACACCATCTTCATCGAACCTTCCATTGGAGAAATGACATACAATTTAGCATATTTATAATTTATAATAAAAAAAATTGATAGGTAGATATCACCGACCACTAGTCAATAGGTAGATATCACACATCATGGTGATGGATAGTGAGGCAATTTTTTTTTAAAGGGACGTGGTTTAAGTGGTAAGCTTAGCGTTAACGGAAGTATAAATTTGGGAATTTGCATGCCCATCGTAATGGGAGAGGAAAATCCTTTTCTGCTTTTTTTTTAAAAATTTTTTAAAAGGAAAAAATTGGTTAAGTGACACCAAACCAACAATTAATGTCAGGACAAAACACTAGGACTTCAACCTCCATATCATGTCTTGCCACATACTCAACTCACTATTCCTTATCAAAAGCAACAGCCATGGTAGAACGCACCATATTGATATAGTTGTTATATATTTTTAATGCATTATTCAGTTGTTTTTCAACTGTGCAACATTTTTGTGTACTCTCTACTAGTCCACTTTTCTCTTTTTCTTTCCCTTTTCATCAATTGTAATTCTATTTTTATTTTAACATCTATATGAGTATAAACATCTATATGAGTCCTATATAAATATGAGAGGAGTGATGAAAAAGAGAATAAAAAAAAATTAAATGATGAAATCCATATATTTTATGAGTAGAGTATTTGAATGTTTAAGAAAGTGAATGTTAAAATAGTAAAATTGTTTCATCAATTGTGTAGGGGCATTGAAGGCCTTCTTGTTAGAATCTCTATTTTTAGTTTTGATAGGCTGATTTGGCTCGATGCAAGCCATCTACAGTGCTTAATATGGTGGAAGCTTGCAAACTCTCAAATGCCCACGTTAGTTTCACAAAATGCAACATATAGAGCATATCAGATACAGGTACCAAAAATTTTTTGAATTTAAATCTCGTATATAATTGTTCTGACCTGTGAGCGGCAGCTCTGTCCTCGGCAAGTTCAAGCATTGTCATTGTGTCCGTGACGCCAGTGGAGGAGCTACATGGACTCGGATACTTAAATGATTAAATCAATAATAATTTCACTCAAATGTGAATGAAATTGAGATGTTATTTACCTGGTTCTCGGCCAGTTCCTTTCTTATATAGATTATTCCATTGTTATCTTATCTCATATGATTATGATAATTGAATATCATATCTCTAGTATCTTAGGTGGTAGGTCTTCCTTTTAATGTAACAAATTCTGGATGGAGTGTTCGGTTTATACTCCTGTAGTCAATCTTTTTTTTTTTTTTTGGTTTAGTAAGGGTATAGGTTCGTCGGTAACGTGGTCCCTTTGCCAGTTTGTGTGGGCATGGAAGATGAGCAGGAGAAGTCTCTCCATTTCCAAAGGGGATGCCCTTGACCCTTGGTTAAGGGTGACAACTAGGTCGACCACATCCACGGTTTCCTGTAGTCAATCTTATTAGGTCATTTAAACTCTTTCAGGTTGAATTATTCAGCCCATTGACATATTTGAGCTCCATATAAGCCAAGTGCTGCGGCCCAATAGGCTAACAGGATTATCCAATAATTAAGTTACATGCTATAATTAAAAAATAATGCAATTAATATTTTAATTTTATATTAAAAATTTTCAATAAGGTCAAATGCAAGTTAAAAGATATTTTATAATCTATTAGCAATTGTTATAGGAAAAAATGTCCTCAAAATACTTTCTAATATTGAATCGGATCAAATCATGTCAATGTGCAATATAAACTCAATTCAGAAATTTATGTTAAATCGTCTTAAAGAGCTGAAAATTTGAGTCTCCTGACGAACTTTTAAACCAAATTAGGTTAGAGTACCCTTACCTCCAACCCCTACTAATCTGCATAAAAATCACTTTATGTGTTCTCAAGTTGTCAATTGTGGGTATGTAAAGAGACTTGAAAAAACTAACTTTAAATACTATGCATTGAACAAATTAATGGTCGGCAAATTACGCAATGAGGTTTGACAAAATTTATCTATTTGTAAAATTTACTTAGAAGGTTCATAAGTTTGCGAAATTATTATACTGATCTCTCCCAAAAATTACATTGGTCTCCCTTCTATCACACATGAACAATGCATTCAAGGGAGGAAAATGTCATCTAAACAAATAGAGGAGAGTTAAAGTGAAACCAAATCTTAGAGAATATTAGGGTAATTTGTCTTTAATGGTATGGTGTTTGTACATAGAAAAGTGGTAGGTTAATTATCATTAGATTATTTGATATGATTCACATATAACAATAATTATTAATATAATAGTGGTTAATACATCTCTTTCTTATTTTACAACTACCTCATTTGATCTTTTTTTTTATTATTAAAAGGGTGCTTTAGTTCCTATAAATGTCATTAACTTTGGATTAAATTTCTAGGCTAAAAAAATTGGATAAATTACACTCACATTTCTTGAGATTCGAAAAATTTCACATTGGCTCTTCTAAATTTATTTAGGTGACACTAGGATCTCCTTTAATGTGTATTGGAGGAGAAGATAATGTAATAATTTTACAAAATTAAAACGTGTATGAATATTAATTGCAAAGTGAAGTGGGTTGGGTGAATAAAAAGTCAAAAAGAAATCAAATTTATACAAAAAGAACTAAAAATATCTAATGTAGAAGAAAATACCATGTGACAACTTTAGTGAAAGAGCTTTAGTATTATTATAAGGTGACTACTACCCTAAGTCGATGGCCAATACCTTCGCTGCAGATGTCAAGGTGGAAGTATACGGGCATGACACGTGTTCTAAAATTCAGTTGCATGTAACAACATTCATAAATGTGGTTAAATGAAATAATTATGTGGCTAAATGCCAAAATGGTCTCCACTCACTATGAGTCTCCTTCCTCTACTTCTGCCTCACTTCCGCACCTCCGCCACACCCCCTCCTCCGATGACCCTAGCCATTGAGTCGTCTCCTCCCTTCTTTGAAAATCAGATTTAGGACATAGAGACATCATCATCATCAATAATAACAACAATAGGAACAAGAACACTTGATTAGATTTAGAGTGGCAAGGATTTTTCTTGCAGCGCCCCTTTTAAAAAATGGCGCTGATACCACTACTCTCTACTCTCCTGATCCTCGTTTTTGCTATCAATTCCCAACCTTGCGCACTGCAAGACCACTCAAACATGATGATAACATTCCATAGTTAACATGTCGTTTTGTCCAGGTGTTATCTTTGGGTCGAAATCCTTGTGCGTGTGTTTGTTTTCTTAGAAAAAAACCATTTTTATTTTCGAGAATTTTGCAGTTCAAACTTTGAATGAGATCAAGGCTTTGCTTGGTTGGTTCCACATTCCAACATATCGGAGGTCATTTTAAGTCCCAAATCAATTATTCCTTCCAACATCAATTCCCCAGTTATAGTCCTAGCACTAGTGGTATCTTCATGTTCAAGCCTCCACTTGCTCGATTTCTAAAAGCTACTCTAATGCAATAACCCCAAAATTCCAAAGAAACACAACAGCCTCAAGACCCCAAACTTTTCCAAGCTCTAACCCATCATCACCAAAGTCACCATCAAGTTTCTCACTCCTCAAAGCTATCCTATATGCCTATCGATAGTAAAACACCAAAACTAATTTTCTCATTTCCTTATTATATTGTATTGTTAATAATAAAGCACGGCTCAAAAATTCTAACTTTTTTTTTGTTTGTTTAGAATCGATGTTGTGTGGGGGTTGATATTGTTACATATTACATAACCAGTTTTATATAGAGGGAGAGAGAGAGGATGAGATGGAGTGAGGAGGGTGGTGATGGTGGTGGTGGAGGAGAGAGGAGATGGCTTGGTGGCGGCGGTCATCGGAGGAGTAGGGGTGCGGTGGAGGTGGGGGAGTGAGAATGGAAGTACATAGAGGAAGGAGATAGACATGGTGTAGAGAGATTATTGGTGGTTTGCCACATAATTGATTTCATTTAACCACGCTTATAAAATGTGGTTAAAAATGACTGTATTCAGAAGGCATTGACTGCCAAATGTAGGTGAGAATCTGCCTTATTTATAATACATACGATAGATAGATACACACACACATACATACATAAAAATAAGCAATTTTTAATTACCATATTATCCTACCATTACATACTTTTTCATTATATAATTTAATAAATTCGTAAGAAACAAGCTATTGATAAAATAACAAAATATTTGTAGCTGTTAGACTCTTGGAAAAATTCGGATATACTATTAGCACAATGCCCGTTATCAATCAAGTAATTGTTTAAGGTATTTGAAAATGAATAATGTTTTATATCCAGAAAAACATTGATAACATCTTTATAAAAAAATCATGATAGTTGCTGGATATGTGCTCTAAAAAGAAGATAATGTATTTACTTTGTTCTATTTATTAAATGATATATCACTTTTGTAAGCCATTATTCTCTCATTTTTCTTGTATATTTAATTTAATAACTGATAAATTATTTATTAAATCAACGGAGCAAAACCATTGTCTTGCTCTCAGAGTACCCAAAAATTTATTAAAATTGAAGTGATATAATTCATTTATTCATTTAAAGACTAATAATTATACTACATCATTCTAAAAACAAAATTTTAGTAGTATCTCTAATTGTCTAGTATTTTTCCATAATTAATTGTCACCGAAAACTTGGAATTAAGTAAAATCTATTATAATAAGAAGCATATTGATATTATAACACAAATCATAAAATAATCACAACATACATGAACTTCATTACAATGATTTTGTAAAATACCCCTCATTTTTACTTCATCTGTCCAAAAATAGAAAAACATATATATTAAGAAAATAATAAATGTACCTTGAAACTGATAAAAGGATGAATGAGTAGACCATATTACCCCTATTAAAATATAAATTTACATGATTATAATGTTGAAAAATAATTAACTATATCAAGGATAGTATTAGAAATAAAAGAATTTAATGCTTTCTTGTTATAATAAATGGACAAATGTTTTATAATAAACAGGCTGAAAAAAATGCACTAGATAGAGTGAAAAGGAGGAGAGGTTATGCTAGCAGTGAATCACATCATAGCCAAAATTTGTTAGGAGGTTAATAGAACAATGAAGTTGAAATAAGAATCACCCAACTGACTATTACTTCAACAAACAACAAGAGTGTTCTGAAGGCAAATGCACAGGTGACAAAGTAACAGACACCAAGGAAATCAGGCGGAATGCTAAAAGGGGGTGAAGCCATGATGGGAACTAGGTAGAGTTTAAATAAGTAATTATGGAGGGAAAAGACGGACGTGAGAAGCAGGAATTGTCAGGCGAAATGATGACGAAGTGACCCATCCAATAAGCCGTAAAGCCTGTCATCACTCTGGAACATACTCTAGCTTATGGGCACGTGACACAAGGAAAGTAACTGGAGGGCACGAAGCTTGAGAGGTGGTCTAGAAGACATCTGCAGACTAAGTAGAAAGGAAATAGGTTCTACACGTGATAGGGAGAACTGGGGGAAGGAGGAGAAAGAGAAGGACGTATAAATACTCGTAAGAGCGAAGAGAGAGGGGCTGGCAAAAAAGAGAAGGAGTACCACATAAGTGAGTGATACACTACAAGACTGAGAGAAAAATAAAGAAAAGAACAGGCGAAAACATAGCTATACACTTAAATCCTTTGGGCTCGTAGCGTTAACCGGACCACACATAAAACAAGGGGTAAATAAGTGATAGCTCTACTTATACATTGAAGTGAGCTAGAAGGGTCACCGGAGCTTGAAAGAGTTCTGTACTAAAATTTATCCATGCATGGCTAACACAATATTAATTGATCAAATGCTACAAAAGCAAAACACAGCCAAAAACCCAAAAAGAAAACAAAATTCAAGCAACATATCAAGATACATACAGACTTAATAACAAACTGACATAAAAAATAATAGAAAGAATCTCACTAGGATGCCTATTCAGCATCCAAATTAGCATATTGCCAAGGGTTGAACTCCGGTCTGCTGTCAGGCTCCTCAATGCACTCGGAACTATGGATAGCAGCACGATGTGCAGTGTATTTACCGTTGTATTGGTAAACTTCCAAGTCACCCCATGGTGTAGGAGTTACTTCATCTGTTAAATCAAACCATTTGGAAGCGAACTTGTGGCCCTTGGCCTCTCGGCTTCTCTTCTCAGCTCTCTGCCTCTCCTCCAAGCTGAAAAATAAGTTTAAGCAAACATATTGTAAAGAATTAAGACCTCCCAGGCAATGCTTACAAAGAACAGTGAAAACTATAACCCCTATTGGACATTTTTTGTTTGTGGAAAGAAATAGAGTAGTACCTGCTCTTCTCATGGCCAGATGTGGAAAGGTCACCCTTCTCAAGGGCCATTCTATCGGGGACAGACAAGAATCAGAAGCCAACAGCTTCTTGGGAGCAGTGTCAAAGCTGTTTATCTTGTGTGCAAAATGTGTGTACTGGAATTTGTCATTTTTGGGAACATCAGCAACTCTCCAGGACTGCAGAAGGGAATTTGTCATTTTCAGTCAAGTTCTGTCAGAATCAGTGGACAAAATCCTTGCAGGCTAACCAAAACTATCAGATAATGCAAAATCTAATCAACTACAAAAGCAAGAGTTAAAAGGTACAAAACTGTTAATTAGAGATCTCATTAGCAGACACTCGAAAATTTTGAAGAACTGTATTGACATGATCTATGGAATAAAAGCGGCATGATACTAATTGATAGCATAGCATCTTTTAACCAGAAGACGTTGAGTACAAGACCAATGAAAGTTGAATAACAAACCTCTTTCAGCTCAGTGCCTGGAAGTGGTTCTCCCTCTAAGTCACAAGGTTGATAACTCATAGCCTCATTCCATTTTCCAGTCATCAGTATCTTGGGCTCATCAGCAGAATTATACACATATCCATCCACTTCATATCGACCAGCTCTGCAGATGGAAATGCCTTTTAGGATGAATAATATTCATAACGGCAGCACCGAAGAAATTATGAAAATAGAAGTCCACATACTGAGCAAGAATGTGGTAGTTGGTAGACAAATATGCATATGACTTATGTCATATATAAGATAATAAAAACATAGCATTTGTGTGTGTTATCCTTGACATTGTCAAGAATTTTCAAAACTAAACAAAAAAATAAGCACAATATAAAGTGGGTGTTTGCATCGTCCATTCACCAAGCCCAAAGGGCCCACTCCTAGGATTCAACCTAAAAGCTTAACTTTTAGGCTGTTTTTGGTTAGAGGGAGGTGGAGATTTCCATGAATAAGCTCCATGTGTAAATTCTTGACAGTTTGAATGAAATAAACAAAAGTCTTCTTTGGTTAATGCTTGAGGAAGCTATGATCAGATCACAATTCATGCTTTTCATCAGCACAAAAAATTGGATCCTTTTAGAACGATTCTAACTGCTACAAGATGGAATCCACTATACAAACTGTAGGTCACAAGTGAACATGTGATGGCACGAGACATTAAGAGTATTTCAAGAGAAAGTAGTCATACCCAAACCAGCCACACGGTTGAAAATACAGCACCACTTTGTCCCCTGTAGTCAGATTTGTCAGGATCATCTCCCCTGCTGAATCAATCCAAGTTCGTCCAAAAATCAAGTTGCTAATTTTTGTAGGAGGAGGCACCAAATCAAGGACCACACCATCTCTTTTGAGGGTAACACGTGTTCTGCATCCAAGTAAGTAACAGCACGTTATATATGCACACAAAAAATGAAAAATGATTACTATTGAACTGAAATGCAGCAGACTTCAGCTATTACAAAATAAAATCAAATTAAATTGTAGTAAAAACATACGGAACATTCTTAATCACAAGATACACAAATTAAAATCAATGCCAAGGGGAAAAGTTAATAAATCCCAAGTCCTATGTTTCTTAAAGACATGACAAAGAAACGTCTGTGTTTTATCTTTTCTTTTTAAGTAAATAAGTGAAACCATAAAAGAACCCCAGACTTGAGACAACAAAGGGCATTGACTTAGAGTTTCCAACATTGAGTTCCACAAATCTAAGCAAGAACAAAGAGCCACAAAAGATAGAATAAGTATTATTACCTTCCAACAGGATACACATCAGCTGAGTTTCCAAGAAATTTGGTTTTCAATTTTGACGTCACATCATAAGTGAAATGTTCATTTTCAGCATGCCCAGCACTCATTGGAGGGTGATGGCTGACCTGTAGCAATTTGTTTTACATGTAACCACAAGTCAGAATCATACTTGATATGGAGCATCACGTAACTGAAAATTATGTACATTTCCAATATATTTTGGATAGCAAAGGAGGCCAAGCCCAAAAAATGACACAGAGCGGGAGGAAATTTAGTTGATCTAGCATATTGTTTAAAGAAATGGCAGAAAAATAAATAGAAACATAACACACCTGCTCTGCTATAAATGTTAGGCCACCATGGTTAGCCATCTCATAAGTCTCACCAAGAATTGGATTGAATGGCTTCCATGTTCGTTGGTAGGCATAGTAGACAGATATAAAGAATGATGCTGCAAAAAATCATCCATAAAAGTCACATGCCGTGTAATGCATGCACAAATGATGAGACAGAGAACATGAAAATAATCCTTACACGCATATACTAGTCTCATGTATGGATCCTCAGTCTCGTCTGCCATATCTAGCAGGTAAGAGTACTCCATAAGCTGTAAAATTATATCAGAATCAATGAGATTATACAGACAGAAGACTTGCTACACATAGTTCGGGAGAATATAATAGCAAAAGGCAAATGCACCAATGTTACATATGAGATATAATACTTACCTCAGCCATTCTCTGTAGCATTGTCATTGGCTCAAAAATGATAACTGGAAGTGTCACCATTGATGTGATATCAGAGCCCACATACTTTTGCATCATTTTCCAGTAACTATCCCGTTCCTGCGGAGTACATGGGAACATTAGAGGGATAACATGCAGAAAATAGTAAACACATTATAAATTTGAAGACGAAAATACTCCAAAATACACCACAAGATAAATCTAAACTTTTACATTGGTAATCAAAGAGATTACTGGTTTTAAACTGCATATTATTAGCAGACCATGGCATGACTTAGCAGGAAGCTAGCTTCAACTTGCCAACCAGAACTAAAAGGTTAACTAAATTATAAAAGTGGGAAACATCAATTTTCAAAAATGCAAGTTCCCATCTCTTTTTCACAAAAATGAAAAGCAGTAACTTGTTGTCTATGATAGAATCTAATTGCATCAGCAACAACGTCCTCGCATAATATATTTGCTTTTACACAGTTGGTTCCTTCATTCCTAATCGGTCGCCCATATTGTTTGGACAGTCATGACTACAAGCCTTGTCACCATTTCTTTATTTTCACTGCAACATACAATACAAAGATGGTGATAAATATCATACCTCTTGCTTCCATCTTCCCTTTCTTGCTTCCTCTTCAGCATCTTCAGTTCCTCCTTCTGGATTAATAACCTCCAATCCCTCATAGCCCACCAAACTGAGTACCAACATCACAAATTGTCAACAAATAAAATCTCATCAGCCCATGAAAACTAAATCAACCTAATCACACACAAGCTTCAAGAAAAAAAAAAGAAACCAAATTATTACAAATCCAAATTTCAAGTGATGGTGGAACTGAAAAGTGAAACCAACATAGATAGAAATAATCACAACTACACAGTTAAACAGCTCTTACATTAAATTATACATTTAGAAAGCTAACACACACAAAAAAGATTATACATCGTGATTTATCCAACGAACACACAAACAAACAAAACCAATACAGATCGATGATCATCCAAAGCAAGTATCGCTTGCATCAAGCACTGTTAGAAAATTGGCCAAAAAAAAGGGGGCAAATCAAATAACAGCGAAAACATGTAAAATTAACAGCTTTCAAATCTCAGGCTCCAAGAAGATCCATCATACCCATTAACGGATTTGGACATGGCACTGCCAAAATTGGATATACTGGAAGCAATAGAAGCAAAGAAGCCACCCCCACCGCTAGAAGCAGAAGCAGCAGCAGCTTGCTTGGGATCCTTCGGAGCCATGGCAACGAAAATTCAACAAACTATGGAAATCCAATTGAAAGAAAATGAAGAGAAGGTTTCTGATATATATATATATATAGAGAGAGAGAGAGAGAGAGAGAGAGAGAGAGAGAGAGAAAATAAATAATGTTTGATGAATTGAATAATAGTAATAATAATAATAATATTAAAATAATATCTAGAACAGCGAAGAAAAGCAACGAGTCTGGTTGGCGGTTCTTGAGTTTGAAAAGTCCAAGCGAATGGAAAGTGGGGAGGATATTTCCTCATTGCGGGCATGGCAATGAAAAATGGGAGACAAAGGTGGAGTTTGTGCTACACGCGCGTGGCCTCGAGCGTGGGGTAAGGGTTGGAGTTGATTTGTGTTTGTGTTCAGAGAATCCAAATCGGCGGCTTTACGAAGAACAACTAGCGCCGTTATGGCATTGGAATGACGCGGAGAGCCACTTGCCTTTGCCGGCTATCCACGGTCATCATGTCATGTTCATATACCGTATTATTATTATTATTATATTATATATTATATTTTACTAGCTGTTCAGAAGTAGTAAGTAGGAGGTTACCCTGGGGATGACAATATCAGAGTCTGTTCCTCCCTTCCTATTTAGTTCTTGATGTATGTTGCGATGAGTCGATGGTGAATACTTACAAGCACTCCATCAAGGTATAAGTTGTATGAGGTAACAATCAAATTATAGGTTTTTTTGTGCATACCTAGATATCGCTGGATACCCTTCAAATAGGCGACCCAAATGCCCGTTACCACTTCCCATGTTTCGGAATGTGATTGGTGGGCTTATGTATGGATAGTGATGGAAGATCGTGGGCCACGTGACTCTAGTCGGGCGAAGTTCAGACTAAAATTCAACGCCTTGATGAGTTGGAACCCATGGGCGTGAATGCCGTATCTTTCCTCCTACCTTGTGGCCTTGGGTACTTGGTAAATGATCTTTTGCGGTGTTGTTGGGCTTGTAATCATGGACTTACTTGATGGGCTGGTCCAATGTCTTTGTGGGCCTCTCTTGACCATGGAAGATATTGTAACAGTGCCCAACTTAGTATGCAGTTATGTTTAGCCGTATACCGAGTTCTATCTTATTTGAGATTTGGAATGTATTGAAATTCGAGTTCCAATTGCCAACCTCCGTCTTGTGTTTCTTGGGATTACCATGAAGTCGTTCTATCGTTCTTCGAGTTTGACATTCCTAATTGAGAGTATCAAGGTGCTTCTAGAGTACTCCTTATCCGAGTACCATCAAATATCGCATCCAGTCCTACCTTGAAGGCAAGTGGTAGTGTGCACTTTTCCCGAGACATGTAATAAATGCAGTGGGTGTGATTTCCTCGATATGCCCCCAAAAGTTGCTAGGAAAAGTCACTTCTGCCCTCCTTCACTCTTTCTCTTTTTGCGCCTCTTCTCCTTCATTATGTTTCGATTTTCATTTTTGTTTTTCTCCCAAAGACTCTGCTTCCCAGTTTCATCATCCTCCTTTGTGGTCGGTTTTCTTCTTTCTCCAACCATTGGCAAGTTCTTGCTCTTGCAACTCTCAGGTAAATCTTCTTTGCTTATTCTCGATTTGTTTTGTCCTTCATTGGTGATTTGTTTGGTTGTTGTTAGGCGTTCTTTGACGCCATGGCCGTGCGGTTTCACATATCCGCGATGTTGTCCTTGGTTCGCATAGCACTACCATCGAGGGGCAATATCCGTGGCGGCGCCACAATTAATGAAGTCTTTCTTTTTTTTTTCCTTTGGCATTTCACGGCCATCGCTGCATCTCGTATTTTCTTTGGTCGAGGGCTTCATTCTTCGGGGAACCACCTTAGGGCACATAATGTTTGCACAATTTTCTTAATTCACAACTTTCCGAACTCCAATCTTAGACATGGTGGTTTCCCCTTTATAGGTAATGGGAAAGCGACGTTAAGATGCTGAAAGTCCTCCGTCCTCCATCCTCCATCTTCAGAGTTCATTAGCAGGTGACTACCTCATCATTTCTCTGACGAGGTTCTTGGCATTCCTTTTCTAGCGGACGAAGAATACCTATCTGCCTTCAGACTTGACACTCGTATATGCTCAGACTTTAGGATGAGGCCCGGTATTTCTGAGAGGTGGCCGATCCGACGAGGGTTTGCACGCACCCAGGGGATGATAACTTCCAGGACATGTGGATGTATGACATATTGTTCGAGAAGTTGGGCGTCGACTTCCATTTTCTAACTTTCAAATTTTGATCCTTCGAGATTAATGTCGCCCCTGAATAGTTGGGCAATGATCCAAGGCTTCGAGATCGTATACAATTTCCTTGGGATTCCCTCATTTTCCCAGGCTTTTCTTTATCTTTTTATTTTTACTAAGCCTTCAAGTGGTTCTTGGATCTCCTTTCGAGGGTGCGTGAATAAAAGGCTTTTGAATCTTATGAGGAATCACTTCACCATTTTAAGGAATTTTATTTCAAGGTGCAGGGGTACCTCATCACCAACCTTTCTTTGTCGAATGATCTCGTAGTTCTAAGTTCCCTTCTTCATGGCCCATTGCTCCTCGATCCCTGAGGATAACGAATAATCCACTAACCCTGATGAGCGCTCCATCGTAAAATTCTTTATTGAATCATGGAGATACAACCGTAAGTATAAAAAATTTTTCGCTCTATCCCAAGGCCGTTAGAGCTTATCTCAATCCATTTTTCAGTTTCATGTTCTTCTAGTTTCTCTTATTTCCTTGTTCATAGACTTATAATTCTTGTTTTTTCTTTTCAAGACAAAATGGCTTCTCACTTCAGCGTCCGAGCCCTACGTCCCAAGTCTTGAAGAAGAACATGGAGGAAATGTGAGCGCTCTAAAGTCTAGAGCCCAAATGACTCCAGCTCCTCTACCCCTTCCTCTGGGCTCGAGCATCTGGAGCATAAGAAATAAAAGCTTGATGTGATTAGCTTCACCCGAGAAGGGCAAATCTCCCCTAGGTGGGTCTACTTCTTCTCAGGATATAGAGATCGTGGACTGTGACGCGGAGGATGGGGGTAATACTCTGAATAAGAAACGCGGAAAAAGGGTTGCCTTATTCTCTGAAGACTTTCCTTTCCGCTTTTATTGATGGACATCTATTCTTTAAAGAAAATCATCATTAGCTACATAGTTCTGATCTGAAGGGCCAACTTCAATGGGGGCAATATTCTCTTCTCAAAGCCAACATTAATATATTCTCTTCTTCAGAGTGAGGATCTTGCTTCGATTTGATTGAGGTTAGGAAAGAGCGGACGATCTTCGCTCCAAGCTTGAGGAGGAGAAGGAACACCTGGAGAATGTGAAGGAGTCCATGGAGGAATATATTAATGATAATAAGGACCTCATACTCAGCTAAGTCAGAAGAAAAGCTGGATGAACTAAAGCTAGTTGTAGCTTTGCAAAATTAGAAAGATTCTGATTGCTTTTGTATCTTCTCTCCAATAGGGTAAAGAGGGTTTTGCTCAAGAGGTTTCCGACCTGAAGGCTGAACATAAGAAGACTGTGGTTGAATGGAGAAAAGTGCTACAAAGATTTTTGACAACACCATGTCCAGAGTGAAGCTTTTGTGCCTGACGTGATTTTCAGAAGTCGGATTTTCCATATGGTGGAAAATGGGAAGATTGTAGATATCTTGGATAATAAGGGTGTTCCTATGTGACCATTTATCTTTTGTACTTTCCCTTTTGTTTCGGCCTCGCGTGGCCATATGTTGTGAACTTTTCCTTTGGTGATTTTCGTGATGTAATGGTGATTCTACTTTTAATAGCAATCTTATTTGGTGGCAATGATCTGACTTCGTTTCCTTAGTAATTCCCCCTTTTGAGTTTAAGTAATTAGCAGGGTTGTTGTTGTAATACCCTAGGTATACTATTACCTAGGACAGTTTAGAGTAGTACACGTGTCCTTAGACAAATTAGGTTCCTAATTTCACTAAGTCTAGACCCTACACGCCCTTGGAGGGCTATATGATGGAACCATTTTCTTAGGATCAAAAGTCCCAGTAAATATTCCCTAGAGAAAAATAAGTTAAAGAGTGATTTTTAACGAATTTTATGAAACCTTTAAACATTTCATTTTTAGCCCAAAAGTTTATAAAATCTTCAAGATTCCAAATTTGAACTAAAACCCAAAAATTAGATTTTAATTTATTGGGATTTGATTTTTCTAATATTTTATTTGAATCTAAATGGGTATTTCCTTATTTACATTTATGTTTTAAAGTTAATGGAAAATAAAATAAATGATTTAACTTACTCCTGGAGACATACCAGTATTTGGCCTCCTAGGCCGCAGAAAGAGAGAAGGTGGTACGGCGCTGGGCTGGGGACCGCCTCAGCGGTTATTTATAGCCCCAATGGTCAAAGTTTTATAAAAGCCTCCCATTTTAGATCCAGACTAGAATTTTCGAGACTTCACCCTCTAAATCATGAGTTCTCACTCCCAAACACCATTCTCCCCTAAATCTTTATTTTCTTTCATTTCCTTCAAGTTTTACCTATATTTTTCTATCTTCCAAGCTTTAAGGTATGCTCGTTCCTTGATTTTACTTCTTTTCCTCCTAAGTTCTTCTTATCTTGGGATACTTTACATGCCCATCAAGAGTAGGGAGTTCTATCCTCATGTTAGAGATAAAGTTGAGATGTTTAGGGGTCTTAAGAGTTGATTTAGTGTTCTGTTGCTTCTATGACGAGACGGGTGTCATTCCTACCTTCTAGAATCTAGTTGGTCCTGTTCCTACATCTTCCACCACTCCAAGTGAGTGGGTTTAAACTTGTGATCTTTATGTTTTGCATTAGAGCTATTTTCACGAAAACATGACTTATATTATGATTTAGAGATTTCTGCAAAGAGATTAGAGATTTCTATTGATTTTTCAAGTTTATGATAACGTGATTTCAAATAGCATGAACTATACGTTTTGTGTAAAACCATGGGACCACTGTTGTTGAAATGAGTTTACATAGAGCTGAATTTTGAATATGAATTCTTAGAGATGTTGTAATGAGTATATGAATTTCAGAACTGTTGATTTTATATTCTAGAGCTTGTAAACCTAGAGTAGAAGACTTTATGAGTTATAGAGAAAAGATTTAGATTTCTAATTAAGCTGACAGTAGCTATAGAGAAATAGGATGTGTGTTAACGTAATTAATGTTAATCTTGATACCAAGTAGCCACGGACTAGAGAAATTGTTGACACACTTGGGATAGTGATATGCAATGCCCAGATGTGACTAAGAATTGATTGGTACACTAGGGACAGTGATACGTAACACCCAGATATAACCAAAGATTATTATACATAGATTTCTGTTTTCTATTAGAATGCTGTTAACTAGTGTTAAGAGAACTATGATTTTGATAATTTATTTACACTTTATGGTATGTTTTAAAGTTTTATACTATTATTGTTATTATGATTTCCTGCATGGTTTCCTTGGTGTCCATGAAGGGGGTTTAAGGTGGGAATTCACTCACTGAATTTTTGTATAAAAACTCACCCCTCTCCTTTTCTCCTATTTATAGATCCAGGTAAGCCATCTGGATTCTTTCCAACCTCCTTTTTCCTCAGCAATAGAGATTTCAGCTAGTGAGCTTCACTTGAGTGAAGCATTCTTGATTCAAGTTTCAAGCGTTAAAGTGTCATTGGGCAGGAGTCCTTATTAATATAGAGATTATTTTGCATTTTGCATATTTGATCGTATTATGGTTTGTATTTAAAGGATTTGGTCATTTTTAAACAAACTGGATAAGAGAAGTTTGATATATTTATATGTTGTGTATGGATGATACCACAATTTCCTAGTTTAAATATTGACTATGAAATTTCAGTTATAATTATCTTGATTTAGAAAACGGGTGATTTGTACGTAGAAAATAAAGTTATGTTTTGAATGGATTTTCCTATTTATATATGCATATAAGCAGTTCAGGGTTATGAGGCTTACGTGGGGATGAGATTCCTTATGTCCGGTCACATGCCCAAATGAGGTTGTGACAGTTGTTTAGTGTGAGTTTTTTTGTACCGATTTCGTTAACTTGGCCCAGGATTCATTTTTCCTTAAGCATTGGAATTTTATCGAGTTTGAATCATTACAGTGTTCCGACCTTCGATCTTAAATGATTGACACCAGGGGTAGTTACCTTGGTTTTATATCCATAAGTGTTTTTGTATGAGTTATTATTATCCTTGTGATGACCTCAAATCTGGGACATTTTGGACTCGGTTTAGTTTCCTTGGATTATCCATAGGTTTTATACTTTGAACGGGTTTGGATTATTTATTGGGTTGTGACCTCCTGCTTAAACAATTATTACCCAGTTTCGCGTTTACGATCTTCTAATATGATGGTAACTGAGTTAGGACATGAATGAATAAAATCACTTCATTAATATCTAGGAAACCAGGTGGCTTTTTGTATCAGACACGCTTTGCCTTGGCCTCATTAAAACCTCCTCGGAAAAAACCTTGTGGGTAAACCCGAGGTAAGAAAGAGTATGGGTTTCCACGCGATTTGTACATGAGTGCTTACACATAAAATCTCCTGAGGTTGGTGGCATTCCACGACCTCGAAATTTTTTCCTTCCATGGTTATGAGCTTGTTAGCTCATTTGCCTAATTTCTCACCAATGTGATAGGGGCCTTCCCAATTTGCCGTGAGCTTCCCTTGTCTAAGAGGAGGTGGTCCGATATTGGCATGATGGAGAACAAGGTCTCCTTGGTTGAAGTACCTTGGAATTACACCTTCGTTGTATCTTCTTGTGATCTTTCTTTTTAATGCTATTTCCTAGAGGTGAGCTTCTTCCCTTACCCCTCAATTAGGTTAAGATTTTCTTTTCTTGGGATATCTTTGCGGCTTCGAATAAGAAGGATGCAGGAGCTTGATTCTCCAACTTCAACGGAATGGCTGCATCCGTTCCATAGACTAACCTGAATGGTGTCTCTTGGGTGGATGAATGCAATGTAGTCCTATAAGCCCAGAGGACGCTTCCAGCTCATCGGCCCAGGCCCTCTTGGCTTTATCTAGTTTCTTCTTAAGTCCTTGACGGATGACCTTGTTGGCCTGCCAATCTCCATTAGCCTCAATCTACTGAGGTGAAGTGTTGCAAAATCTTCAGGTCTTCCAACAGCTTCCTACACTTCCGATCTATGAATTGAGTTCCATTATCTGTGACGATTGACTTTGGAGTCCAAACGAGTGATAATATTTTTCAGATGAACCTTTTGCATTGTGCTGTCGTTATGGTTGAGGGGTTTCACTTTGATCCATTTGGTGAGTAATCAGACTCCACTATCAGATACTTCACTTGTCCTGAAGCAAGGGAAAAGGTCAGAGGAGATCAACGCCCCATCTTTCAAATGGCTAGGAAGCCATGATTGCGATCATTTTTCCGTGGGGCAATATGGAACTGGAATGCTTTTGGCACTTCTAGTAATACTTGACCAAGCTAGGAGGCATCCCTTGTCAAAGATGGCCAATAATACCTAGCTCGGAGGATTTTTAGTGCGAGTGCTCGCCCTTCGGGATGATTTTCGGTGATCCCCTCATGAACTTCTCATAAAACGTACTCGGCTTGTTCCTTGTCTGGGTACTTGCGCAGAGGTTGTGAAAGCTCTTCTCTAAAGCTCGCCACCAACAATTGTATAGTTCCGGAGCTTGGTGGGCCACTTTTCTTGCTTCCGTTGGGTCGCTTAGGAACGTTCAGTTTAAAGCACTCTAGGATCCCTACGCCCAACTAGAACTGTCTCCATGAACTCAGCCTTCGTTCCGCCATACACTTGGCTGCCTAGTGTCTCGATATGAGACTTTTGTTGTTCCCTTTGGGTTTAGTGCTTGCCAGTTTAGATAGAATATCAGCTCTAACGCTCTCTCCTTAGGTATATGTTTGACTTCGATTTTGTCGAACTCGGAAGATAAGCCCTTCACCTTTCTAAGTACATCTTCAACATTGGATTTTGGGCTATATAAGTTCCCTCGATTTGGAAGTTACGATTTGGGAGTCACTCCAAACCATCAATTCCTTTATGCCCATGTCCTTTGCCAAGTTCAACCCGACAATGATGACTTCATATTCCGCTTGATTGTTGGAGGTAGCGAAGTCAAAATTTCCTGACATTTTGACATAGACCTTGTGTTTCTGTTCTAACATCACTCTCGCTCTTCCTTGGAGGTTAGATGGCCGTCCACGTATAAAGTCCATACCTAGGGTCGCGTTCTTTGTCATCTACGAACTCCATGAGCAAATCTACTAATACCTGGGCCTTAATAGTTGTTCTTGGCTCATACAGGATATCAAATTCTGAGAGCTGCGAGACCGCTATCATCCATCAGAATCTTGGCTTTTGTAATATTTGCCAGATTGGCTGGCCTTCTTACCAAGATGCTATGGGCCTGGAAATATTGCCTTAATCTTAGGGCAGTAAGTACAAGGCAAAATGAAATCTTTTCAAGCTTCTCGGTACCTTAGCTCAGATCCTCAGGGCCTTGCTTGTGAAGTATCCTGGTTCATGCTTTCCTTCTTTTCCCTTATCAATGCTGCTACCATGGCATCCCCACTGACAAATATACTATAAGTACATTTCCTTCTTCAGGCTTGATAGAGTTGGAGGGGTGGCTAGGTCTAAATTTGAAACCTGAAAGGCTTCCTCACACCACTCCATCCATTCAAAACTTTTCCCTTTTTGAGTAGATCAAATAAGGGGAGCAATTTCGGGCTAAGAGAGAGGAACCTAGACAATGATGCGAGCCTTGGGTGAGTTTCTTACTTCCTTCACGCGGTAGGGCTTTTCATTTCCATTATAGCCCGACATTTATTTGGGTTGGCTTCAATCCCCCTATGGGTGAGCATAAATCCCAAGAACTTTTCGACATTTTGTTAGGTTGAGTCTTATTTTGTGAGAGCGAATGCATTGGAAAATTTCTTCCAAATCCGAGATGAAGCTTCCAACTTCCCTGGTTTTTATCAGTATATCATTGATGTACACCTTCATTTATTTCTGAGGTGCTTCCCCAATATTTTGTTCGTTAACCTTTGGTACGTGGAACCTACTTTTTTCAATCCAAAGGGCATCACCCTAGCAATAGTTGGCTCTTTGTGTGATGAACGCCATTTTTTGTTTATCTTCTAGTTCATTGGTATCTGGTTGTACCCTAAGCAAGCATCCATGAAGCTTACAAATTGGAAACTGAAGGCTGAATCGTATAGACTATCTATACTCGGAAGTGCGTGTAGTCCACACACATGCGAACCTTTCCACTGGCTTTTGGGACTAGCACCACGTTTGATAGCCCAGTGGGATAGAAAACTTCTCTGATAAATCTAGCTCCAAGGAGTTCGAAGGTCTACTCCATCACGCTTTTTCCTTTTCCTCCAATATTCTCCTTCTTTTCTATGCTATCGGCTTGGAGCGATAGACAGAAAAGTGATGACTCATCACTTCCAGGCTTATTCCCAACATGTCTCCTGCTGACCACATAAAGATATCCATGTTTGCTCTCGAGAAATTCAACAGCGCTTCTTTTTCAAAGGGTGGTAAATTCTTGTTTATCTTGGTCATCCTTTTAGGCTCTCTTCTGACTTGGACTTCTTCTAGTTCGCCAGGGTTCCGCTCTAGCATGCGCTTTCTGACTATGCACGTCCAAGTCTATCGTCATGACCTCTTAGGCGTCTTGATCATCCCTTTCTTTCTTCTTGGACCTAACTCAGGCTGGCATTGTAGCATTGCCTTGTCACCGTTTGGCTCCTAAAGCTGTGATTACCTTTCCTTCTTTTGAGGGAAACTTCATCATTAAATGGGGGGTTGAAACAACTGATTCAAGCTTATTAATGGTTGGCCATCCAATGATTGCGTTGTATGATGAGGGGCAACTCATGACTAGGAAGTCTACGAGTCCGCCCTTGATTCATTCTGGGTTCCGATGGTAACTCATAGTGTGACAACCTTCTAGTTTGGCTGTAGCACCAAAGAAACCGACTAATTCATTAGGATAGGAGTGGAGGTCGAATCCTTTAAACCCAGCTTTTGAATGATGGTTTGAACAATAGATCTCCTAAACTTCCTTGATCTACCAAAATCCTTTTGACTTCCATGTTTAACATTATCTCGGAAATCACCATTGGGTCGTTGTGGCCTAGGATGATTCCTGGGTTGTCCTTCTTGGGGAATACTGACTCGGAGACAGTTTTTCTATTTTTGTCTATCCTTCGAGCTAGAATTGACCCTCATGACTTCCTTCAAGGCCCTTTTTTGAGATTTTGAACATCTGCCTCGGCGAAACCTCAGCTATATATGGTGTGGATTGTCTTAGTTATTGCGTTTGCTTTATTGCTTCTCGGGGCTCGCCATCCTCCTACCTCTGGGTTCTGCCTTTGTTCTCATTTCTTCGCTTGAGGATTGCCTACTCCTCCTAAGGCTTCTTTGTTTGGCCATATATTTTGCCAACTTCCCTACTTTTATGAGCTCTTCCAGCGTCCCAAAGATCTCTCAGTCCTTCTGTTTTGTGTCTTAAGCTTTCGTAAAAGTCATAAAACTCTGACTTATTTGTGTTTGCTCTTGGTCTTATAGGTTGTGGCCTTTTGAGACACTCGGTGCTTGTATTTCGTTGTAGACTTCGCTGAAGGACACATTTAGGGAGGGTGTAGTCAACGATCGCCCCGTGTCCGTGCTTCTTTTCTTGGGGGCCTCTCCTCCCTTTTCAAACTACTTCTTCTCTTTGGCCTAGCTCACCTTCTGACTTGGCCAACATTACTTCTTCCATGTTAATATATTTTTTGTCCTCCTTCGCAGTTCCTCTATATTTTTGGGTTCAGTTTTTAGTAGGGATTGTGCAAAGGCTTCCGACCTTAGTCCTTGGATGAAGGCCACCAAGTTTGTGGTTCCAATGTGGCTATCCTCAATGTGGCCTTGTTGAACCAGTCTACGTAGGCTCAGAGGCTTTCCTCTCTTCACTGCTTAAATCCCATAAGACTCGTCACTAACTTGGGCCTTCTCCTCGGAGGTTAAGCCAGGAACTTATCGACCATGTCAGAAAATCTATGGATGGACCTTGAGGAAGTCTGAACTACTTTAACGTTGTCTCTCTCAGAGCAACGGGGAATGTTCGGCATCTTGCGGGTCTGGATCCGTCTGATACATTCGTGAGCGAATATATCCAAATGGTTTTAGGGATCTATGGTACCATCATATAGCCTGATATTGCTTAGGGGCTTGAATCCGAGAGGTAAGGCATACCTCATGATATCTTCAAAAAAGGGGAGGTTATATCCTTTCCAGTCTTCCATGATCCGTTTCATCGTGTGCATTCCTCTATGTCGGGTATTGTCTTCGGGTGCTGGGAGCTTCCCTCATTGCTGACTTCGCCTTCTAGCTCTAGTGCTATGATCTTGATGCCTTATTCGATGTATCCCCTGTTGCATCTTCTGAGGTGAGGGGGTGCTTTGGTGGTATTCTCTAATGTGGGAAAGTCTTTGTGGATGTTCGGCCTCTTCCAGGAGCTTGAGGCGTGCCTCTAACTTTTTTGCTCTATCTTCCTCATGTCGTAGCCTTGTTTCCACTTCCCGAGATCTCTTTCCAGGAGCGAGGAGGTCGTCATCCTCCCTTCTTCTTTGGAGTTCATTTTCCAATGCTTGTACACGAATGGCTTGATCGCACATCATGTAGAACATGTCTGTAATTAGGGTTGGGGAGGAGCTTTTGCTCGTGACACCTTGGAGGCCCTACCGAGATCTTAGTGTCGATTGTGTAATTCTGGTTGGGGCTCTAGTTAGGGCGAGGGCAATGTTAGGTGCTCGCAATGGGCATCTCTGGCCTTTGTACGATTGAATGCACCCATTATTATGCTTCCAAGCTCGCATCCATCAGTATGAAATGCAAATTCAGAGGAGGTTGTTCGCTCTCTTGGGGAGGTTCTGGGTGCAAGGCATTGCCACCTTGGAGGATAAGCCTCCTCGTAGTCTTAATTCTGGCCATGGCTCTTCTGGTATAAACATGAAAGAAAGAATGACAGCAATCGTGTCCAGGCAACGGCACCAATGTTTAGAAGTAGTAAGTAGGAGGTTACCTAGGGGATGACAATATCACGAGTCTGTTCCTCCCTTCCTAGTTTAGTTCTTGGCGTATGTTGCGATCAGTGAATGGTGGGTACCTGCAAGCACTCCACCAAGGGTATCAATAGTTGTATGAGATAACGGATAGAGTATAGGTTTTTTTGTGTGTACCTAAGGTATCGATGGATACCCTTTAAATAGGTGACCCAAATGCCTCTTACCACTTCCCCTGTTTTCGGGAACGTGGTTAGTGGGCTTATGTATGGATAATGATGGAAGATCGTGGGTCATGTGACTCCTATCCGGCGAAGTCAGACAGAATTCATGCCCTGATGAGATCAGAACTTGTGGTGTGAATGCCATATCTTTCCTTTCATCTTGCGGCCTTGGGTACTTGGTAAATGATCTTTCGCATGGTGCTGTTAAGCTTGTAATCATGAACTTATTTGATGGGCTAGTCCAGTGTCTTTGTGGGCCTCTCTTGACCATGGAAGATATTGTAACACTAGCGTGCCGAGCCATGCCTCTCGAGTCGCCTTTTTTATGTTTTGAAAATTATTATAATTAGTATTAAATATTATATATGGCAATTCTATATATACAATAATATAAAGGGAATTTCTTCTTTTGGTGTCCAATTTCTTTTTCCCATTTTTTACCCTTATATATAATTTGGTGAAGAAGTTTTAATGGGGGTTAAAAATGTAAGTTTCACGTTATCCATTGTGTAAGTTTTCATTACCAGTTGGTTTCTTAACTTCCTCTTACGTCAATTTTTTTTCCTTTTAAATCCTATAACTGTTAATTTTCTCTCATCACTCTCATTCTTCTTCTTTGTCTCTTCATTCACCCTTTTTATCCCCATACCCTACAAGAACAATGTGTATGCACATAAAACAAGGCCAACAAAGAAGATTCATGTTGTTTTTTAGGGATATCAAAATTTTGTTTTAGATTGAGAACCCCATATTGGCACTATTCTTGATAGTTTGTGAAGGAAACTTTTAAAGTATAGAACCATAAAAATCAAGTGCCAAATTTTAATTTTAATGTATGATTTCAATTTTGGAATATTACATGTCTTATATTCTTTTATTTCATTTGATTCTCTAAATTTTTTTGGAGAAGGAATGAATATTATTTTGAATTTTATTATATTAATAATTGTTAAATTACAAGGAAGGAATCAATCTTAACTCATTAAATGTTATTCTATATAAAATTTAAATGATTAATTTATAAACATTAAACTACATAGAACTAATAATAAAGGGAATAGACAGAGGTAATTGCTTTTTGGTATCTAACTTTTTTTCCATTTTTATCTATACACTAATATAAAGGGAATTCTTCCTTTTGGTATCCAATTTTATTTTCTAGATTTTACCCCTACATATAATTAGTTTAAGAAGTATTCATGGGACTAAAATTGTAATTAAGTTACACAATTAGAGCTAGTTTTTTTAGAGTTAGATTTTTAACTTCCTCGAGTTACACAATTCTAATTCTTCTCTCTATTTTGCATGGTGTCTCCCCCATATTGTGCCTCTCTTTGTTCTCTTCCTTTCTTCTTTTTATTCACCCATTTTTAATTCTTCTCCCCATTTTGTATGGTGTCTCCCTCACATTGTGTCTCTCTTTGTTCTCTTCCTTTCTTCTTCTTTATTCACCCATTTTTATCACCATGATTTACTATTTGCTTCCAGAGATTTATCATGAGTGGCATTAAATGATGAGTATAACTTTTCATTGAGATTACTATGTGGAAAGTATACTTTGTAGAGAGGAGGGGAAGACATAAGAGAAGAAACGGTTAGTGACTTAGTATGGTATTGATAATGATCAAATGGATGAAGCCATTGAACACTGTGTTTGGGGCTTCGTTTCTTTGGCCGAGTTGCTTGATTTACTTTCCCAGGTTTCAATCCTTCACTTTTTCAATTTTTTTCTTTGTGTTTGCAAACAACTTGATGTAAGGTTTTCATTATCTTCGGATCGAAAGGTTTATCATTTGTTTGGTCACATTGGGTGTTGGTCAATTCATGTGTTTAGTCCTTTTGATGATTACTTTTTTGTTTTGTTTTGGCACGGGATGTGCAATGTATGGATATCTGCTTGCAAGTGGGAAGTATATATAATGTAATGCAAGTCCTATACTCTTTGGTGTATTGATATGGTCATCTTATTATATATATATATATAGGTGTATTGTGTTCATTTGGAATATATCTATATCATCTAGTGTGTTTCATGAATGTAAAATATATTATTTTAAAATTTATCCTTGTAGTATAGCAGTGTTTATGAAAGGACCATCTAAGTTTCATAAAGTAGGAGCTTCCCTAAAGCCTTAGCTTAAGTTTCACAATTGGGAATGAATTTGACTATATGATGGATCAAAGTTAATGTCCCTTGGTCTAGTAAAAAAAACAGTTTGTCGGCATAATGCTTGGTCTGGTAATTATAACAGAGATGTTAGTGTCTCTATCAATACACATGGAGCTGAGTGTTAATAACACACAAAAATGGGGTAAAGTGTTATCTTTGCATAAGATTGGAGTTATGTGCAATAAATCAAAACTTCAAGAGCAGTTTATGTTATTTACCCTTTTTTTTATCAATTGTTAATTAATTTAAATCATTCTTTACTCATTGCAATTAGGAATGTTAACTTTTTATCTCATTTGCCTAATAAAGATAGTTTTTGAAACAAAAATAATAATTCCTATTTGCGAAAAATGAAATTCCTATTACTATATTATTTAAAATTAAAATATTTAAATATTTTAATAATTATCTCAACTGTATTTAATTGTATTAATATAAAATAAAAAATAAAAAATGCGACTTGACGAGCACTACAAGTTGCTAGTCCATCTAATTAAACTATTAACCATCTTAATAATGGGATTTAGTTATTGCATTATCCCAACCCACTTCTGTATGTAGTTTTTTTTTTTTTAAACTACACTTTTGAATACAGTCTTATTTTAGTTTTTTTCATTCCCTTCCATTTTGCTCTTTCCTGGAAATCTTCTTCCATTTTCTGTGTTCGCGCATGAGTAATTGTCCAATAAATCCTCAAATTATTCTTCACCCTATTGATTGAGAACAACATCATCATCTTAAATCAGTTTGGGTCTATCTCATTCTCCAATTATATTGTGGTAGAGATAGGAAAAAAAACACACACACACCCCACAGATAGCAAGGAAGAAGTGCAAGGTTGAGCAAGGAGGGTTTGGTTATGCAATTGGAGTATGTTCTGTTTTCGAGGCCAATGAAAGATAAAAGTCTAGAGTGTAGACATTTGATGTTGGGAAGATCATGAAAAATCTTACGGAAAGAAAGGAAGAGAGAGGTCGCATAAGTTGTATTTGTGCTTTTTGTCTAGGTTTTTCTATTGTCTATTCCCTTTCTTTGTTTTTTTCTTTTTTACATGTTTATACTCTTTCTTTAGTAAAAATTTGGCTAACAACAATTACTACTGTTCTTAGTTATGTTGTGATAATCAACTAAATGAAAGGATTGTTTTGGTTCGATGTCAAAACAATTAATTAGCTAGAACAAAAAAAAAACAATTAATCAGATTATTCAAATATTTAGGACATTTGTAACATCCCAAATTTCGTCTAGGCTAATTGACTCAATAAACTCGAGCAATTGATTTACCGACTAGGCGGTTGATCTTGGCCCCATAGTGGGAAGGGTTAACATTGGTGATTTATTTTTTATTAATGACATTAGCATAGTTAGAAGACATACAAGAATAAACAATGATAAGTACTATTAAGACATAAAATCCTACATTAAGAATATTGGACATGGACAATTTATTTACAAGGTTAAATTCCCTAATCAATATTAGTAAATTACATTAATTAAATAGATAGTAAGAAATTAATTTGAAAGATTAATCCTAATTAATGATAAAAAATGAGTAAAACTAATAGAAATTAGAAAAATGTGATGAAAAATAACAAATAATGTTAAGAATAATCAAGTGTGTCAAGAAAAAGATGCAAAAAATTACAAAAATGTCATTACTTAGTGAAATTATGAAAATACCATTGCTATGTAAATGAAATTACCAAACTACCCTTGCCTTATTAATAAATGACAAAGACATCCTTATTCCATAAATGGAATTACAAGAATACTACTACCATTGTCTAATTACAAAAATATCCTTGTCTTGGTTAAAGAAATTACTATGATGTCACTACTTTAATACTTACTACAATGCCACTACTTTAATAATTACAAAAATAGGTCAACATGTTTGCATAAAACATGGACCATTTTCTCATTCCAAAATTAGGCCTACATGTTTGCATAAAACATGGAGCACTTCTCATCCCAAAATTTGGCCAACATACTTGCATAAATCATGCTCCAAGTATTAGTTCTCCAAGTGCTTCATTTTTCTTGTTTTCTTGATTCTTTCACTACAAATACTCTTCAAACTCTCTTCCATTCATTCCATTTTCCAAGCCACAAAGAGATCTCACCATGCTTTCCAAGAGCTACATCCTCTAACTCTTGTAAAATACATACACTCTTGCTAGTCTTCAAGCATTATAAACTCCCTAAGTGTTCTTTCTCTCTTATTCTTTCTCTACCATTTCTTCTTATATTCTTCTCTTCAAAGACTTAAATTCTAAGCCTAAACTTTCACTAGCCGTCACAAGAGTTACAATCTTTAATTCTAATTAAAAATATTTTCTTAAGCACTCAAGTTCTAGAGCAAGGAGGGTCATCCACTCAAATGACTCTTGCTCAAGCTCAAGGAAGAAGAGAATGACTTTTTTTAACCCTACATAAGAGGTAGGGGTTTCTTCTTTATTTGTTTAAGCATTGTTGATTTCTAACCTTGTCCATGGTTAGAATGCCTCAAAATGTGTTATTGACAAGAGTTTTGAATGGTTGTTTGCGAAATATATTTTTATGAATCAATGCATTTACTTTTCTATTATAAATATTTTTATCATGTTTTCATACTCATATATAGCTTAAAAACATGGCAGATGATCCTTGTATTGAGGGAGTAACATTAAACATGAAAATGATAGGTGCTGGATTTTTAGCTATTTCTGATAGTAGTTACTTTGAAATATGAAACTCACAGAATATGAAGCTTTCGAAAATAAAACTATTTTTGCTACAAATTAGACTTAATAAAGAATACTTTCCAAATAGAATCACTTAAAATAGAGTTCTCTAGCTCAAGATATAAATTTTCAAATTTAAGCCAAAGACTGAAACTCTAAATATGACCTTATAGTAGTAAAATAGGTGTATCTCACTTTATAAAAATGTAAATGAACTGATTTCAACTCTGTTAGAAATCTAAGACACATAGAAACACATCCATGTATAGTATGCATAAATCTTTTCACTATAAAAATACTAAATGAGAAATAAACTTGGGTTCAATATGTTGAGAGAGTCTGGAAAAGGGTATTTTGCAAGAATACTATGGCATAATCATAAATATGGTTTTAATGAAATACCCTTAATGAAAAGTTTGATGAGTTAGGAATCTGGAAATACCTTTAAGAGGCTGAGATATTAAGTATATAGAAAATTGTAAATTTTTATGTAAAAGATGTTAGAACTATAAATAGAATATTAAAGAGAAAGTTTTAAGAATTTATGTTGCAATAATCTTCAAGAGGAAAAATATATATATAGAAGTCATAAGGAAGCTTAAAAGTATATAAAGAACTTCTAATAATATTTTAAAGTGCATTAGCTTAGTCCGATCCTTGATTTCCAGCATCCTGGGTAGTAGCATATTTACGTTTCAATGAGATATTGATGATAACATGCTTATGGATATATGCAAAGAATATGATATATGCTTATGTGATCAATTACATGATGATTTATGGCATGTTGTGATTATGAATGATTGATTGAGATGCATGTTTGATATGTTATATGACAGAAAGCAAATTTAGGGAAATTTCGTTCCGGATTATGTTGTCGGATTTTCGCCAAATTTGTGGACCTAGAAAAATTATGAAATTTTGAGCATGAAATGATGAATGATAAGTTATGATGTTGGCTATGTTTATATGCTCATTTTTGCATCTCTAAATGACATGCTAAGTTTAAAAGTGACATAGGACACATAGAAATTATCCTCTAGACTCTAGGAATTAATGGTTATGAGAGGTGATCCATTAAGGGGATCCTTCAGACTCTAGAAATTAATGGTTATGAGAGGTGACCCAAAAAGGTGATCCTTCAGACTCTAGGAATTAATGGTTATGAAAGATGATCCTATGCCCCCTATCCCGCACTCTGGGAGTCAGGAATTAGCTTATCAAGAGGATAAGTGTAGACTAGTGATGACTAATTAGGTATGAGCTCACAATCTAAAACTCTAAAGAGGAGAGAGTATTAGGGTGGCCCCTTAGAAGAGAACAAGAAAGTTAAGTCACCTAAGAGAGTAAAGATGAAAGATTATATTAAAATGAATTACATTCCTTATATTATGATAATTCATTCAAGTCTTGTGGTATGTTGCATAAGCATTGACATGCATTTCATAATATGGTATGATGCATTCATGACATTAAGATTCATGCTAAAAAATACGGGCCTAGATAATGATATTTAGAACTCAATAAATGAATTTTATTTATGCCCACTATTTTCACAACGAAACTCGAGGTTCTTGAAGACGAAGATGATGACATTTGTTTGGAGGCATAAGCCCTACTGATATTCTTGTATAAGTTTCTCATTTCATCTCTCTCTCTCTCTCTTTCCATCTTGTCTTCAGAGGGCAATGGCTATGTTCATGATCTACGTTAATGCTCTCACCTAGGATATGCACTTTGATCCTTACAACCAGTCTTATCATTTTGTGGGTTGTCTGCTACTCCTACCGACCTTGCTCGTGTGCTCAATATCTTCCCCTTTGGGAGCGTCGTTAGTAGGTATTGATGGTAGACCTCTTGGAGTACTTATGCATATCTCGCGAAAATGATAGCTTTCTTTTGATATTTTTGTTAAAGGTTATCTACTCTAAGCATGTCTTAGTAGGAGTAGTGGGAGGAGAGTTTTAAGTAGGTTGTTTTAGTTTCTATCCATATACTATTTACGTCTTTTGCAAATAACTATACCTAGTCCAACCTCTGTTAGTGGGCATGATACCCTTTTAGTAGTTTATTTTGGTGTGTGATATGGAATGGTTAATACTTATGCTATAATTATATATGATGATGTGATTGTTATGTTTGTACTTATGCATGCTGTGACTTGTTTTTATTTATTCTCTATATGTACGAGACGAATGATAGGTTTTGCTTAGTACGTGCGGCTCACTTTTGTTTTCAAAGTTCAAAAAAAAATTTATCCATATTTTTACTAAAGTATTTTCAGGAGTTAACAACAAAGACGGAACAAAAGAGTAAATTCTAATAATTAACTTAAATGCATTCTAGGCATGTTATGTTAAATATAAGGGTGTTACAACATCAACATTTTATTTTTGTGGGCCTCAACCAAATTAAAATATGTATTGATGCATGTTAACGGATTATTCAAAAACGATATGTAATCGATTTGTATTAAGCAATTAGTGTATGAAAAGATTAGATATATTCTTTATGAATTTAATATTGATGTGGTCTAATATTTTACACAATACTAAATTATATGTTGTCATGTTAGTAAAAATATTTACCAAATAATAACATATATGATATTTAATATAAGAGGTTTATTTATATGCATTTTCCACTAAAATCTAATCAAATGCTAAATTATAAGAAGTGTCAACTTTCATATACAAGTGGTAGACTTTCATACCTACTATCTAAAAAAAGAATCACTTTTGCTTATGTGGCAACACCTTATTAAAACTCAACATAAAATTATTTTACATTAACAATGTATAGAAACAAAATCGTGATATAATATGTCATTAAATGATAATACGCTACTTTTACATACTTATAGTATGTTAAAACAAAGATAACATGCAAAATATAGCAAAAGAAAAAATGATATGATCATATTTTAATTAATTTGATCATACAAAAAGAATATAGGTAGAGCTCTATAAGTTATTACATGAAAAATTATAAATGTGACTTGGCGGGCACGTTAGTTCCTAACAAGTTGCTACTTGTAATATTAAAACATTTATTTATGGGGCTCTAATTGCAAACTTAATTATAAGGCACATTTTATATTTCGTATTGAATTTAATGTTGCAGGGAAATGAAAGATGAAACAACCGTTCATCCAGAAGCTAATAATATGAATTTACACATGAAGTACAATGGTTCTTATTAAGTAAAAATATTACAAGCAAAAGGTTCTAGCATGATTACTCAATATCATTAATTACAAATTGAATATTTCTAAAATTCGATATATAAACTCACACATTATTAAATATAAGTCCATAAGTTCCTGGCTGTTTTCATTGACGTTATTTGACTAATTTGAAACCATCAGAAATAAAGATAAAGAATATGAGAATTTAAAATAAATTGTCAATAGAAAATGAATGGCTTTAAAATATTTGAACTATGGTTGGTTTTAGTCGTGTCTACACGAAAAATACATAGGGCTACAATATCGTTATATGAACATAATCAGTTATCCTATTATAAATAAAATATCCCATGTAGAGCATGTCATGCATATCTTATCGAAATTATGATTTCTTTACTTTCGTTATTCTTTCGTTTGTTTGCCTCTCATACACATAGTCGAACGCCTTATTTTAGGGAATTCTCATTTTTTTGTTGTTCTTTACATCGTGACGACAAAGCAAGACTTTTATGCCATTCTCACCAGACAGATAACATAAAAGGATCTTATATGTATCTCTCTGCCTTGTCAATGGTTAGCGGTATATTTTAATCGATTATATTCTTTTTAAAGTAATTAACAGTTATTGTGCATAAATTCACAATAAGGAATTCATACAATTAATCCATAAATAAAGCTTAAATAAAAGCTCATAAATTAATCAACAATATAAATAGTGAAACATAAAACTAAAATAAATGCATAAAATTTATAAGTTCATGCATAAATAGATTGGACCAAAATAGTATGAGCTTAGACCAAATAAATTAATATGTCAATAAAGTTGATTAAACCATAGAGTTTCCAATATTAATTTCAGAAGGGACTAATATTAAGAAAATTTTTATTAAATATTCTCTTGTCATTTTATCAAAATCCATGAGTTGGTCTTTGTCATCATAAGGTGTTAATAAGTTTAATATTTCAAATTTATGTACAATAACCTTCATTTATTCTTAGTATTAGATTTTAATTATACTTTACCTCTAATTTAGGTTCCATATAGAAATTATTATAAACATTAACAACTCAAATTAATATAATATTATATAAACAGTATGATAAATTCTAAAATGGAAGGATGATAAATTAATGTACAATAGATAACAACATAAAAAAGAATATTTAACAAACTTTAATTAAATAATAAATCACGTAAATATAAAGAAACTAAAGGCGTAGTCCTAGGACTTGGGGAGATAAAGAATCTTTATAATAAAGTGATAAAAAAAAAAAAGCGCAATCAGACGGGACCAATGAGAGGAGATGATCATCTTAGTTAAGTAGTTATTGTTATTTTACTCAATATTCAAGTTCGTAATCATCAATAAATCTAAAAGAATGACAAAATAAAATGACAATGATAAATAAGAATAAGCATTTGTAATATAAAAGACAGTATATAAAATGAGTAGTAATCATAATAATTGTAGCCATGATTTTATTTTGCATAAACTAAATTCATTTTCTACCTCTAATTTCGTAGACAGATGAAATGATGTGTATATGTTGAGTTTCTTTCTTGCAAAATACCTCACTTTTTTTCTCTCTTCTCTTTCCTTCTTTTTTTCTTCTCTTTCCTCTCTTTTTTCTTCGTCTCACATCACTCCTTCTTCTGACCCTTCCTTTCTTTCTTTTTCTTTCTCTCTTTACTCACTTAGTCACGCATACACAACACTGTCACTGCCTCCTCTTTTTATAGATGATGATATGGGTGTAGTGGGTAGCGGTGCATTTTAGCACGCATGGGCAATTATAGGTTTCTTTTTTTAATCTTTTAGTGTAAAATTATACACCTAGTTATTTATACTCAATTTAATACTACTCATTACTTTTAATAAAATTTATTCTTAACTTAGTATATGGTATATTGAATTTATCCTTACAAACTTATGATCTTATTTTTAATAGTTAATATCTATATTTTAACTTTTTGGTCTAATTTTTAAAATAGATATTGATGTAAAATTATCAAGTAATACAAAATGAAATATTTAAGTTAGATACAAAAATTAAATTCATAAAAATTATTTTATGAAAAAGGGGATGTTACAATTCTCCCATCCTTTCAAAAATTTTACCCCCAAAATTTGTTAACCTGTTGGTATAATCCTGGATAGGACTTCTTAATCTCATCTTCGAGTTCTCATGTTGCCTCTTCAGGTGACAACCCTTTCCAAACCACTTTGACTAAAGAAATTTCTTTTCCTCTGAAGTTTTTAATAGATCTATCAATGATTTGAACTGGTTTGGCTTCATAGGTTAAATCATCTTTTACTTGCATTATCTCATATTCTATGATGTGTGAAGGGTTAAAATAATACTTTCTAAGCTGAGAGAAATGAAAGACATTATTTGAAAGATTGGGTGGAAGTGCGATTTGATATGCAACTGATCATAATCTTTTAAGAATTTGGAATAGACTAATGAATTTTGGGCTTAACTTGTTAGATTTAAGGACTCTGCCAACTCCAATAGTAAGAGTGACTCTAAGGAAGACATGATCCCTTCTTTAAATACAAAAGGTCTCCGTCTTTTATTAGCATAACTTTTCTATCTACTCTGTGTAGTGAGTAGCTTTTTCCTAATGAACTTGATCTTCTCTATGATTTGTTGCACTATGTCAGGTCCTAATAAACTCTTTTCTCCCACTTCAAACTAGAACAAGGGTGGCCTACACTTTCTACCATATAGAGCTTCAAATGGTGCCATGCCTATACTTGAATGATAACTATTGTTATAGGCAAGCTCTATCAATGGTAGATGAGTATCCCAACTTCCTTGCAGCTTTAGCACATAGGCTCTAAGCATGTCTTCTAATGTTTGGATAGTTCTCTCTCTCTGACCATCTATTTGAAGGTGGTAAGTACTAAAACGAAGTTTAGTACCTAAGGTATCTTGTAAGGCTACTTAAAACTTTGAGGTAAATTTAGGATCTCTATCTGAGACTATGCTAGTTGGTACCCCATGTAACCTTACAATTTCCTGGATATAGCTCTAAGCCAACCTACACAATGGCCAAATAATCTTTATTAGTGGGATATGAGTGGACTTGGTTAATCTATCAACAATTGCCCATGCAGCATCATAGCTTGAAGGAGTTCTTGGTAATCCTACAACAAAATCCATGGATATGCTATCCTATTTTCACTCAGGGATATCCAAAGGTTGTAATAATCCCAGGTTTTTGGTGCTTTATCTTAACCTTTTGACAAGTAAGACACTAATCTACAAAATTAGCTATGTCTCTTTTCATGTCATTCCACCAAAACTACTTCTTGAGGTCCTGATACATCTTCGTTGTTCCTGGATGCATAGTGAATTTACTACAATATGCTTTGGCCAAAATCTGATTCCTCAATTCTTCATTATTAAGTACACATAACCTTCCCTCACACATTATAACTCCATTTTTATCAAGTTGGAAATGCTCAAGTTGTTCTACTTGAATCTTGCTCTTGAAGGACTTTAGAAACTCATCCCTGTCTTGGGCATTTCTTACTTAGTCATTCAAATTAGATTCTATTCTAAGTTTATTGGCATATAAGTAATAGGGTTATAGGGACACTGAAATTTTCAAATCCCTAAATTCTTCCAACAAGTTATGCTCTTTTACTATCATTAGAGACATGTGCAAGGACTTTTGCTCAAGGCATCAACCACAATATTAGCTTTGCAAGCATGATATTTTAATTCAAAATCATAGTCCTTTAAAAATTCCATCAATCTTCTTTGTCTCATATTTAATTCCTTCTGATCAAAAAGATATTTCAAACTCTTATGGTCACGTAAACCTCAAACTTTACCTTATACAAATAATGTCTCCAAATTTTGAAGGCAAATACTACAACAGCAAATTCTAGATCATGGGTTGGGTAGTTTTCTTCATGAGACCTAAGTTGCCTAGAAGCATAACAACTCTCCCTTCTTGCATTAAAACATAACCTAGTCCCTTCTTGGATGCATTACAATACACTACAAAGTTTTTCTGGGTTAGAAATTATTAACACGGGGTAGAGCCTATTTTTTAACTCTTGGAAACTGGTCTCACAAGTTGAGTTCCATTCAAAAGCCTAGTTTTTCCTAGTTAACCTAGTTAATGGTAAAACTAGTTGAGAAAATCCTTTAATGAACCTTCTATAATAACTAGCTAATCCAAGAAAACTCATAATCTCAGTGACTGTCTTTGGCCCTTTCCAATGAACTATGTCTTCAACCTTGCTTGGATCTACAGCCACCCCTCCTTGAGTGATCACATGGCCTAAAAACTTTACTTCTTGCAGCCAAAACTCACATTTTTCTAGCTTAGGATGCAACTATTTATCCCTCAAAGTTTGTAACACTATTTAAGATTTTGTTCATGCTCCTCTTTAGTCTTTGAATAAATAAGAATATCATCTATAAAGACTACCACAAATTTGTCAAGGTAAGGCCTAAAGATCTTATTCATGTAATCCATGAATACTACAGGAGTATTGGTAAGTCCAAAGGGCAATACAAGATATTCACAATGACCATACCTCGTTCTAAAGGTTGTCTTAGGTATATCCTCTTATTTTACTCTTATTTGATGGTATCCTGATCTCAAGTCAATTTTGAGAAAAATGATGCTCCTAGTAATTGATCCAATAGGTCATCTATTCTAGGAAGTAGGTACTTATTTTTAATTATGACCTTATTCAATTGCCTATAATCTATACACAATCTCATGCTCCCATCCTTTTTCTTAACTAGTAAAGCTGCGCACCCCATGGTGATACACTAGGTCTAATGAATCCCTTAAACAACAAATCCTCAATTTTTTTCTTAAGTTTATTAAGCTCTAGAAGGGACATTCTATAGGGTGCAGAGGATAGAGGTCCTATTCCTGGTGCTAGATCAATGGAAAACTCAATCTCTCTTTTGAGTGGGAGGTTCACTATATCCTTAGGAAATACTTCTGGAAACTCTCTCACTAAAGGTATGCTATTTATATGTTGTTCAACATCAGAATTTAAAGAATAAAGGAGAACCCCTTGAACTTCATCTAAGATATATTTCTCTACTTGAGTGGCATTTAAGCGAATGATGTCAAAGGATTTTTGTGTTTTGATTGAGCCATTGAAAAAATAAGCAAGCTTTTTGGGACAATGTAGAAAGATACTATTAGAAGACATCCAATCCATTCCAATTATGATATCACAGACAAAGGTAAACAAACAAGATCAATAATAAAAGGTTTTCCTTTAATTAAAATAGGATAATGCAAATGGGCATAAGAGGTAGAAACTTTTTTTCATGTGGGAATAGAAACTAACAGATCAAAAGGCAAATAAGATAAAGACAATTTTAACTTCTTCACAATCCATAGATATAAAGGAATGAGTAGCTCCTACGTTAAATAATGCAATTAAGGGACAATTTTCAATGAAGCAAGTACCTTTGATCATGTTAGGAGAATGGTTTGCTCTTCTCCAGTAAGAGTAAATACTCTTCCTTTAGTTTGTGGTCTTGGTGTAAGATTGTTCAATGGTTTTCCATTGGTGCAGTCCTTAACATAGTGTCCTGGCTTTTCGCACCAATAGCAAACATTTTGTCCAAAAGGGCAAGGTTTAGATCCATGAGATTTTCCACACTTATTGCATGAAGGTAAAGGTTCCCTCATTGGATGTTGTTTCCCCTTTTGGGTTCACTCCATTCTTAAAATTGTTTTTGTTTTGGGCTTCTATCACCTTCTTTCTTTTGAAAAAATTTTGTCTTTCTTTTTCCAATTCAGATCTAGATAGCTTTTTTTGGCTATCCTACATTTATTGACTAGAGTGGCGTAATCTTTGATCTCTAGGGTGGACACTTTGTCTCTAGTCTAGGCCTTAGACCTAACTCAAATTTTGTTGCCTTCAAACGCCATCCGGGTTACTTTTCAGATAAGAAGAAAATTTGGAAAGTTCATCAAACCTAGCCACATCCTGACCTATGGTCATATTCCCTTGCTTGAGTTGTATAAACTCAGCTTCTTCTCATCCTTAACATTATTTGGGAAATATTTATCAAAGAAAATGGTCAAGAATACCTCCCATGTAATTTTGTTCTGTTAGACTCTAACAAACTTTTAGCACCCCTCTACCAATGTTCTCTTCCTCTTTTAACATATAGGTGGCAAAGACCACCTTTTGTGCATTTTTACACCCTTAAGCAGCAAAAATTTTGTCTAGTTGCATGACCCATTTTTCAGCAAGAATTAGGTCATACTCCCTATAGAATGAAGGTGGTGAGACTTTCCTAAACTCTGATAGCCCTTGATAATTATGATTAGTCACAAGTCCTTCCCAGCAAAGTTTCCAATATTTTCACCATGGTTATTGTTCCTATGTTGAGTCTCTTGCATTTGTTGGAAAATCATTATATTTGATTTCTCTGGGCCTTGATAGCTTCAAGCAGACTCATCATTGCCCTCATTATCCTTGATAGAGTGGCATTTGGTGCATTCTGATCTTTTGGGATTCCTTGATCTCATGATGCCATATAGTCTTACAAGTGAATAAACAACCCAATATTGAGTTGATCAGGCTCAATATTGTATACTTAGTGCATTAAGAGTACTATAAGGCATGAGAGAAACTAAGGGCATGTCATGTGAATAAAAGAGACTTATCCTACATATAATTTTTATAATAGCCAAAATGGCGTTCTGATACCAAAACTGAAACACCCATTCATCCAGAAGCTAATAATATAAATTTACACATGAAACACAATGGTTAACATTAAGTAAAAAGATTACAAGTAAAAGGTTCTAGCATGACTACTCAATGTCATTAATTACAAACTGAATATTTCTAAAATTCAAAATATGAAATCACACATTAATTAAACATAAATCCATAAGTTCCTAGCAAGCCTTCCTAAAACCACTAGAAATAAAGATAAAGAAAAATGAGAATTTAAAATAAATTCTCAATAGAAAATGAATGGTTTTAAAATATTTGAACCATGGTTAGTTTAGCGTGTCTACACGAAAATATACAGGGCTACAATATCGTTATATGAACATAATCAGTTATCCTATTATAAATAAAATATGTCATGCATATCTTACCGAAATTATGATTTCTTTACTTTAGTTGTTCTTCCATTTGTTTGCTTGTCTCACACATAGTTGAAGGCCTTATTTTAGGGAATTCTCATTCTTTCATGTTGTTCTTTATATCGTGACGACAAAGCAAGGCTTTTACGCCATTCTAATCAAGGCAGGTAACATAAAAAGATTTTATATGTATCTCTTTGCCTTGTCAATGGTTAGCAGTATATTTTAATCGATCATATTCTTTATAAAGTAATTAACATTATTGTGCATAAATTCACAATAAGGAATTCATGCAATTAATCCATAAATAAAGCTTAAATAAAAGCTCATAAATTAATCAACAGTATAAATAGTGAAACATAAAACTAAAATAAATGCATAAAATTTATAAGTTCATGCATAAATATATTAGACCAAAATAATATAAGCTTAGACCAAATAAATTAATATCTCAATAAAGTTTATTAAACCATAGAGTTTCCAATATTAATTTCAGAAGGGAATAATATTAAGAAAATTTTTATTAAGTTTTCTCTTTTCATTTTATCAAAATCCATGAGTTGGTCTTTGTCATCATAAGGTCATAATAAGTTTAATATTTCAAATTCATTACAATAACCTTTATTTATTCTTAGTATTAGATTTTAATTATATTTTACCTCTAATTTAGATCCCTTATAGAAATTACTATAAACATTGACAACTCAAAATAATATAATATTATATAAACAATATGATAAATTCTAAAATGGAAGGATGATAAATTAATATATAACAGATAACAAGATAAAAAAGGAACATTTAACTAACATGAATTAAATAATGAATCATGTAAATATAAAGAAAAATTAAAATAAAGGAAGAAACCAAATGGCGTAGTCAACATGGACCGGAAAAGAAAATTTTTTTTATAATTAAGTGATAAAAAAAAAAAAACCAAAACACGGTAAATCAACGGGACCAATAAGGAGAAGAGGATAATCTTAGTTAAGTAGTGAGTGTTATTTATTCAATATTCAAGTCCATAGTCATTAATAAATCTAAAAGAATAACAAAATAAAATGATAATGATAAATAACAATGAGCATCTGTAATATAAAAGAATAGTATATAAAATGAGTAGTAATAATAAAGTTGTAGCCATGGTTTTATTTTGCATAAACTAAATTTATTTTCTACCTCTAATTTCATAGATAGATGAAATGATGTATATATGTTGAGCTTCTTTCTTGTAAAATACCCCCACTCTTGTTTTCTCTCTCTTTCTCTTTCTTTCTTTTCTTTTCTCTCTCCTCTTTTTTTTCTTCCTCTCACGTCACTCCCTCTCTGACAATTCCTTTCTTTCTTTTCTCTTTCTCTCTTTCACTCACTTACTTACTCACGCACACACAACACTCTCACTCGCTCCTCTTTTTATAGATATGGGTGTTGTGGGGTTAGCAGTGCATTTTAGCATCACTTGGGTAGTTGTAGGTTTCTTTTTTTTTTCTTTTTTTAATCTTTTAGTGTAAAATTATACACCTAATTATTTATACTCAACTTAATACTACTCATTACTTTTAATAAAATTTATTCTTAACTTAGTATATGGTGTATTGAATTTATCTTTACAAATTTGTTGTCTTATTTTTAATAGTTAATATCTATATTTTAACTTTTTGGTCTAATATTTAAAATAGATATTGATGTAAAATTATCGAGTAAGACAAAATAAAATATTTAAGCTAGATGCGAAAATTAAATATCATAAAAATTATTTTATGAAAAAGGGGATGTTGCAAAAGATGCAAAAAAATATAAATGAGTATTTCGACCTCCCAATTAAAGCTATTGATTGAATCGGCCAAGTTAATCATATTTGCCAATATTTGTGCCTTATTATAAATATCTCATTTTTTGTATGACATATGTAAATATAATGGGTATATTTGGAAACATATGTTATATGCTCATCATTCTTTCTACAATTTTTGTTATATATATTTTTTTATTTTCAGTTATTGATACAAAAAATCACCATTCTACTTATAATGTTATGTGAACTGTCTAAAAAAAGTTTGAAACAATTTATTATATTAAAATTTAAAAAGTAATAAATACGACTTGATAGACACGACAATGAATATATTGCTAATAGGTGTTACATAATCAATATCGACACAATATAAAATTTAATATGTACATGCTTATTTAATTAAGTAATACTCAAAAAATAAAAAGGCAGCTATTAGGCACTGTCGTGCCTGTAAGTAGTTTTAAAAAATAAATATTTAGATATAATTAATTAAAATTTATATTTTAAATGTTAAGTCTTGTGTAGCCGCATGTCCTAGTTTTTGGGTATTTATATAATTAATTTTTAAAATTTATATTTTTTACTATTTCAAGAGATTTTGGAAAGAAATGGTCGAGACTTTAAAATCTGAAGAAAAAGAAATAGAAGAGCGAAACAATTTCAAGATGTGCATAATTGGTAAAAGTTGAAAACTATCATGCATTAAAAAAAGAAGAAGTTGAAGACTACTACAAAAGGTGAGGAGCATGGGTAGCAAAGTGGGAAAGGAAAGAGTGGCATATATTTTTGACAAATTAGTAGATATTTCAATATAAATTATGTCTATGGACTTGAAAGTGAATTCCAATTCAATTGGGAGACATCAAAATCAGTTATCTACTGAATCCTCTTTATATAATGGTATAGATTATCTAATTAATAATTATTTTTAACATTTACACTTCTTTCTTAGAAAGTTTTTAAAATTACAGAACATTATTGTATGCTCAAGCACTTAAGCATTATGAATTAATGATTTGATCAGCAGCTCAGGGATTACATGCTTTGTAAAGATTAACCTTCTTTCAAGATACCATTAGTTGAAGGTTAGGAAGGAGGACATCCTTAAAATTAAAGTCCAAACTTGTTATATATGTTATTATTTATTAGTTTTTAGTAGAAGTGGGTATGCGGCCGGCCGTTAGCCTGGTCCACTATGAACCACAATTAAACAAGTTAGACTGGGCTTGTCCATTTTAAAATGGACTTGATTTTTGCCTGGTTCGCTTCCGCCTTACATAAGCCCGTGAGTCCGCGAACCAGTCGTGTAACCCTTTTTTGTTCACATATTTTGCCCATGGACCGGCTCACGACTAGTCTTTTTTTTTCTTTCATATTTTTTAAGCTTTTTTTATATCATAAAACTATACTATATTTTTATATTTATATTTATACAGTATATTTTACCTTGCAAAACATATATATACATTTTTCATTACAGTATCCAAAATATTTTCAATCAAATATGCATAACTCCTTCAATCATAAAAGATAGTGAAACTACAAAAGAACATAAATTAACAACTACAACTATCAAATACCAAACATAAGCAAATCAATACCAAATACAAATACAAAAAATGGTAGAATAAACCAACTTATCTAAGTCTATCCATTAAGAACATAAATAAATACCATAAAATGGAAGTATTCCCTCACTTATGTGTGCTAGCGGGTTAGTCCACAAACCCGAGCCAAGCCCATTTAGCCCACGGGTTAAGTGGTGCGGACCAAAAAAGTTCTAAAAATTTTTGATCCATTTTCATGGAGATTGCGAGTTAAACGAGTTGGTCACAGATTGTGACTCGTCTACATAGCTCTAGTTTCTAGTGATGCCTTTTACATTGAATAATGCCCTAGATGTTTATATAGACATGATGAATAAAAATTTCAAATCGTTCTTGGATCACTTTGTAACCGTCATTATTACTGATATAGTGTATTTTAAAAGTAAGGAGGAGAATGAGTAATTTTTTAGGGTAGTCATGCAAACCTTGAGGCCCCATCAATTGTATGCTAAATTTTGTAAGTGAGTTTTAACATGATACAATAGCCTTTCTTAGGCATATTAGGATAAATTACACCCACCTCCTCTGAAATTTGTTGAAATTCAGCTCACTTCTCTACTAGTTGTCTAACCTATACTAACTTTCCCTAATTTACCCATTTTCGAGATGAGTTACCAAAATTTTCCCATCCTCATCTTCACCCTTTCTTACTCATACACTCATCTTTTCTTGCTCTTTCCCTCCCTCTTGCATAGGATTGTCCTTGACTCAATTTTCCTTAGCCAGGTAATTAGAATTTGAATACACAAACATCACTCCTCAACAACAACATTGAAAGCAACAAAAGGGTCCAAACTTGCTTGCTTCTAAATGCCCTCCAAGTGAGGGAACAAAACTCAATCATCATAAAAGAAAAAGAGCAATTTTTTTCCAAGCTTATGCAATTCTTTTCCAAGCTTATGCAATTCTTCTCATTTCCCTTCACAAATCGCACAAACAAAGTTTTCAATTATCAAAATAAACAAACAAATAATGAAACTTTAAATTGACGATTTCACAACTTCCTGTGCATTTTTAACAATCAATTCCAAGTTCCAAATCAATTGTACCCAAAAACACAAAAATGAAAAAAAAATCTTGTGGACAATAGGGAAATACAATTGCTAATCACCCATATGTAAATTTGCAATCTTTAGATGAGAGAAGAAAGAGGAGGAATTCCTGATAAGTTTGATATCTCTTTTGAATTGAATTTATTGGTGGCCAAGGCTATTGTGGCCCCTTTGAGTTTGGTGATCATTTTTTTATATGAATATGACTTTATTTTTTGGTACATATGTGACTTACTCATAAGAAAAAAAGAAGGCTTTTGATTTTAATAGTCAAAATTCATACTAGGCGTTTGATACATCAGCTTTACTTTCTGAGTTGAAAGAGAAGAATATGAGTGAGAAAGGGTGAGAGGGTGAAGGTGCGGATAAGGTTCGGGGAATTTTCGGTAACACATCCCAAATTAGGTCAATTGGAGGAAGTTAGTGTAGGTTGGATAACTAGAGAAAGGTAAGTTGAATTTTGACAAATATCAATGGAGATGAGTGTAATTTACCCTTAATTTTAAAGATCGGATAAGGTGAATCTAAAGAATAATTTACTCTTAATTTTAAAGATGGGATTAAGGTGAATCTAAAGAAGTTAAGGCTATACAACAATTACCAAGGCCTACTTTAGTAACAGAGCCCTATTCAGATTATTAGCTCAAAAGAATGTGAACTCTTAGAGGTTAGATGCTTATGAGGAAAGCTTTTAGAAGTTTAACACTTGTTCAAATTTAACCCAATTTTAGTATTAGCTTTAAGCTTTGGTAATATTTTAGTGTATTGTGAAGTTTTTCCAGGTAGGACTTGGATGTTTACTAATGCACTATGGTCATATTTTTACCTATGACTTTAAGGGTTATTATGTTGTTTTTTTTTTTTTTTGAGGGGGGAGGAGGGAGTTATTTTTGCACCAACCAAACACACCTTAAACAGCTTAAGAAGGAGGAACTAAAATTTTCTTACTCAAAACTTGATAATAACAATCATTATCTTTGCATTAAAAATATGGATGGATTATTTTTATCGTTATACTATTAAGATTATACAGATAATTAAAATTTGAAGTATAAATTCCAACCAAAGGATTTGAATCCGAAGCAAAGAAGTTGGATGGAGTTACTTAAGGATTATTAGAGATGGAAAAGTAGGTCTAACTCAACAGCTAACCCACCTTGTAACATCCCGCTTTCTTTAATATAGCATATTAGAATTATTATTTTTATTATTTTTCACATAGAAAATGTGAGAATTACTTAGATTGTGATATGCCAGAATAATCCTCATTCACAAAACAATAGGGTAGCATGACCTTGCCTTTGAAAATATGGCATTGTCATAAGTTTTAATATGATATGATGAAAATGCCCTTGGCATCTTCTTTGCAAAGACCCTAACTTTTTGAATAATTATAGAGACACTATAATATTTTTCTTAATTGAAGTTAGGTCCAAAATTTCATTTATATTTACACCATTTTTTCCTTCCAACCAAACATATCTTGAACTGCTTAAGAGCTAGGAGCCAAAATTATCCTACTCATAAGTTGGTAATAACAATCGCTATCTTTACATTAAAGATATGGACGAATTATTTGTATGGTCATACTTTTAAGATTATACGGATCATTAAAACTTGAAGTATACATATTCCAACAAAGGATTTGAATCCTAAGTAAAGAAGGTGGATGGAGCTACTTAAGGATTATTAGAGATGAAAACTGGGTTTGACTAACCAGTTAACCCACCTTCTAACATCCCCATTTTTCTTCAATACCATGTATTGGAATTATTATTATTATTATTATTATTATTATTATTCACATAGACAGTGTGAAAATTACTTAGATTGCGATATGCCAAAATAATCTCCATTCTCAAAACTATTGGGTAGTAGGACCTTGCCTTTAAAAATATAGCAATGTCATATGTTTTAATATGAAATGATGAAACATCCTTGGCATCTTATTTGCCAAAACCCTAATTTTTTGAATAATTATAGAGACACAATAGTTGTAATAGGGAGGAGAGTTAAGTATTGGGGATACCTCCTCGTGACATTGAAGGGGCATACTTCTAGGACGCAAGGTGACCAAGACTTCCAGATCCTATTAAACCATAAAAAATGGGGGTGTACTTGCAAGGACTCCACCGAATAAAGTTTAGGTATCAAATAGAACGTAATATTGTACATGGAGTCCAAAGAGGTATTTATAAGAGTGGCTTTAGAGGTGGTTATCAAGGTTAGAAGTTTGATCACGCCCTAGACCCATAAACCACATTCTCTTTCATGGTAGAGAGAGGTAGGAGGATATGTGAGCTTGGCAACTGTTGCCGTGTGGAAGACCCTCACATGCTTAGGTTGGTCATGGGATCCAACCCATGGCTTTTGAAGTCTCAGGCCATCAACTTGGACGGACAAGATTAGGCCTACCACGAATTCGAGTTCAACCCATTTTAGTGTCCATAATAGTGCTCCAAACTCAATTTTTGAGGTCGTTAGCTCGAAGGTCGAGTTCAATTAATAATTCCTGATCATGCTCTCCTAGGCATTGAATACCTTAGAGGCGAGTAGGAATTGGACGTCAAGAAATGTGATTTTGGGATAAAAAAAGGGCCTTTCAAATTTCAAATGTCGTCCTTCTTTCCTCTCAACCATTGTGCCCAAAACCCACCATTCATAGGGCGCTGCTTGGCACTTTTGAGAAGTGAAATTTAATTTGCATCGTATCACCTCTAATAGATTTCCTATTTTATCCTCAAGTGCTAAAAAAATTTTGAAAACTTGCATTTTATGCATACATGGCACTCTCTAGAGTTCCCAAAGTGACTCTAAACTGAGGCCTTTCATGGAAGAATACTTGTCCAAGCTCAAAAACCAATTTCATAAGTTTAAAAAATACATATGTGGTTCAGAAACATCTTCAAAAAGTACAAGATGAGTTCAGAAAGTGGTTGGATTCACATGATGAGTTCAAAAAGGATTAGAAGTTCAGAGGTTGGGTTAAGAAAATGGATCAAGATCAGAAAATGGGTTCAAAAAAGGATTTTAATTATAAAGAAAAGTTTAGAAAGCATTAAAGGTCCAAAACTAGATATAGTTTCTGAAAGCATAGAAACCCATGTTCAGAAAGTATTTCCTTTTACTTTCTGATATGCTTTTATGGCGAGACAATTTACCATAATCTTTTTTCCTTCTCCCACGATGTGACTATTATCAACCTATTCGCCACTCTTCTTTCAAAACTTCCATAAACACATAACCCCCATTTCTCACCTTTATACCCATTTAAACCTTTTTCTTCTACCTTAAACACTTTTCCTAATTTCTTTACCTTCAAACCCTCTCACAAACTCTCTCAACCTTCTTTTTCCAATCTACACATATCTCTCAACCTTTTCATTTCTTAGAATCCATGGTTGAAGGGAAACCATTGCTACTTACAAGCAAAAGAATAGGATTCCACATGTATGATGATCCTAATATGCAAGAGTTCTACATAAAGAATTTCTCTCAAAGAAAGGTGGCTTAGGGAAAAACCTTGAGGCAAGATCTTCTTGATCAAGTCCCAATCCTCAAGGAAGTCTTTTCTTTTCAAGGGTGGGAAAACTTTCTGACGATTTCACAAAGCATTTTTCCTTGAATAGTCATGACCTTTTACTCTCATTGTAAGGGACCACAGAACCCCCTCTCCCCATGATCAAAGGCTATGGAATCGACATTGGTCTACTAACTTGCAAAGATAATCAACACCTCACACGATGGCATTGTGTGTTTGCCTCATGAAGGATGGGCTCATAAAATGGATGTCAATAAAGGTGATGTATCAAGGTACTTAATTGATTCCATAATACATAAGCCTAGGAAAATTACCAATGTCATGCTTAACTCAAGCTAGAATAATGTTTTCTATAGTTCAATTCTCTCTATTACCTAAGTTAGGTAGTACTAATGTGCTAATGGGGATAGATTGTGCGCTTCTATATTGCCTTCTGACTAAGAAGAAAGCAAATTTGTCCTATTTAATCATGGACTAGATGTTGCGTGCCACTGCCAAAGAGAAAAGGAAAGCCTTCAGTGCCATATGGTATGTTGTTGACAAGGATTTTCCAATATATTGGATATCTTTTGGCTGATCAATGGTATGAGTTTATAGTAAGGGCAAAAGTTTCTATCAATTCCTTCAAATCTATTAGTAGAACTAAGAAAGCTAGCCCTAAGAAACCAAGTCTAAAGAAGAAGGAAGAAATAAAGAAGAAGGCCAAGGGAAAAGCTCAGAAAAAAGAACAAGGAAAAAGGAAGAGAAAGCTTATTCTTCCTTCAGAAAGTGAACAAGAAGACACAAAAGATCCTAAATCTGAAGAAGTACCTTTAAGAGTTGAAATAAGATCCTAACTCAAAGAAGAAAAGAGGCAGAAGATGCAAGAGACTTCAAAAACTGAGGTGCAATCCTCAAAAAGTAAGAAGCTATAAGGGAGACCTGACAAACTCCCTATAAGAATACAAGAGATTGAGAAAAAAGTTTAGAAAGCTTCCCAAGGGTATACTAAAAGGATCTTTAGTTCTGAAGGAACAATTAGCTGCTAAGCAACCTAGAATTATGGTTGAAGATGAGGTATATTCTCTAAGGATAAAGAAATTGAAGATATCCTTAAAGAAAGCAAGATTCTTCAAGAGAAGAGTCAATTGGAAGAGACTTAGAAAGCCCAACTAGCTAAAGGGATTCAAAGCTAAAGCAAAAATCAAAGTGTTGCAAGTCTGAACCTTTTGTGGTGATTTATGACTAATCCTCAAGCCCAATTACTAAGCAATTTGGATACACCTCATTCCCTATCTATGCTATTGCTCCTGCTTCTAAACCACCTTTAGAAACCACTTCAAAAGTTAGCTCAAAGTGCTTTAAAACCTGCACTTGATCTTAGTCCTGTAATTGAGAAAGCTATACAATAATAAAAGGAGCCAGAAAAGGAAGTTTCTAAGATGCTGAGGACCATATGTCCCTTGAGTTAGATACTCAAATCCATCTCAAAGAATATGGAGAAAGAAAACTCTCACTCTGAGGGGAGGGCATAGAGGAGCACAACTTGTACATGCATGAGTTGTCCACTGCATGGGAGCCTATGATAGAGGAACTTGAAGAGCTTGAAGAGCTAGAAAATCCAAACTCTGCTTGCCTAGGCATAGCCTTCCATTAGAATATCCTCTTTGGAAGAGCAAGATGAAGCCTAAAAAATGAAGCCAGAACTACTTGTTGAGGTTGAGAAGGAACCATCTCAGAAACTTAAGGTTTCAGTAACATAGTTCCCTTGAATATTTCTGATAATGAAACTAATCCAGAAGCCTCCAACCAACAAATCCTACCAACACTCCTGCTCCACCAGAATCTCAACTACATCTCACAGAATCTTAACCTCTTTTGCACAATTGAGAGACTTTGTTGCTAGATTTAATAGAGTTAAAGCAACCAATAAAGAACTTGGAGCTTAGATGAGAAGACATGCATATTTATTGTAGATCCTTCATGAGCTAAAAAGGGTGGCCAGGAGTGGTTTAACTTTATACAAACTCTTTTTGCAGATGAAAATAGGGGAAAAATGAAGAGAAATCTTTTGTACACCAATTCAAGGAGTCATATGTTGAGGGTGCTTCAAAAAAAGCTTCAATGTTTATCATGCATATCATTTCATCTCTTTTGCATTTTGTTTAGAGTTTATGAACTTTTTATATGTTTCTTTATTTTAATCTTATTACAAAATATCAGTTTCATTTGTACATTATCTTTATAATTGTTTATGAAATGAAAACTGATGATTCTCTAATCAAGTGTTGCTATTTTTATTTTGGATATAATGTGAATATTATGTTCTATCAGGGATTATTATCATTATATGTTATCAGCTTTTATCTTACATGTTAGTTTATGATATTATGTTATGAGAAACTCAACAAAATTTTGATTCACAATAAGAAATTTTACAGAAGTTCTCTTCTAAAAGGTTAAGTTGTAAAGCAAAATTTTATTAAGTTTCTAAAATAAAGTTTCTTTAAGTCTCTAAAAGAAAGTTTCTTTAAGTCTTTGGCCTTAGAGAAATTTTTTTAAAAAATATTCTCCAAAAGATTTTCTAAAAATTTGATTTATCATCATTAAAAAGTGGGTGTCGCAACAGGATCGCGACGGACGGCGAAAAATAATTTGTTAAAAATTGGAGTCGTCATCAAGTTTATTTAAATTGAAAAACATGGAAAAACCCATTCTATTAAAAAAGGTGGTCTTTGAAACCAAACTTGAGCTTGAGTCGGTTATGCATAGGGAAAGGTAGGGATTTAATCCTACGCACCCTATTACACCCGTCCTTAAACGGTACCTTAATTGATTTGTACAAATTATTAATAACTTTTCAAAATATTCATTTTTATATTTTTATTTACAACAAAATTACAAAAGATAAATTGAGGAACACCAAGCTGTCACAACTTAGGTGTTCAAAATCCTGTGTTAACAAACGTAAAGTTAAATTAACATTTTTATTCAAAATACAATATTTCACAAATAAGTAACAAATTTAAACTAAATATATGAAAATGAAAATCTCTTATGAATTATAAATATTTACAAATAAGATAAAAATTTATTTTGATTTTTTTTTACGAAAATAAAATAAAATATAAAAGAGAACATATTTTTAAAGAAAATTTGGAACATCAAGCTGTCTCAACTCAAATGTCCAAAGTATCGAGTTAACAAGCCGTCTCGACTAAATTAACTTTTTTATTTGAAATAAAATATCCCCTAAAGAAATGATTATTTAAATTAAATAAAATATCTCAAAACAACAAAAATTTACAAATAAGGCAAATTATGAAAATTCAATTTTGACTTGACAGGGATCAGAATCGCCCTCCTACGTATCCCTGGTGCAATGGGGAATTCAAAGTCACGTAGTTCTATAGAAAATAAGTCTGTATTGATGGATTTTAATTTAACAAAAAAGTTGATTGATTTTAATTGTGAAAATGGATTTTTATTATGAAATGAGAGGAAAACATTTTTTTTGACAAAGCTTTGATTTTAACTGAAATTGATAAAACAAAATTAAATTATAAACATAATTACACATTTAAGCAAAAACACACAAACATAAAATAATTAGACTAAAAAAACAAAATTAATTCATAAACATGATTACGCAACTATTTTAAATAAGGCACATAAACATATAAGATAATTAAACTAAAAATTTTTATCATATTTTTTATTCTTAACATTTTATTACAAACATTAAATTCACTCAAGAGAAATAATCAAATCACTTTTTTTATTTTATTTTGCATCATCAACATACTCAAGGATTTATTTCTAACCAAACTTCTTTTATTGAAATATACCTAAATCCAACAAATAAAGTCCCAAACTATCAAAATATAAAACAAACACTGATTAAATAAATAAATCTCAATCCAACAACTCAAAGTGCAATCCAACATAGACTAAATATATAACGATCCAACAATATAATAATAACAATATTAATAATAATAATGATAATAATAATATAATTGTAACTACTCTTAACAACCTTTCCCCACACACACACACACACACACACATACACACACACACACAAAATAACCCAACTCACGCACCCACACAATTGACAAGTATTTTAACACTACACAAAATCACAAAAGAAAGGAATCTGAGGGAGGAAATAAGAGAGAAGTATCAAGAGAGAGAAAACTAAAGCTAGAGAATAGAGAAGTTGAGAGAGAATTCGAGAAGGAGAAGAAGCGGATTGGCGGCATATGGGGCACGAGGGGAAGGGAAGGAGCGCCAGCTCGGGCGGAAGGAAGAGGCCGATCTCGGCCATGAAGCACCGATCTGAGCGATCTTGGGAGAGAGGGAAAGGAAGGGCGAAGGAGGCTGGGGTGTGGGTGATGTCGCGCGAAGGTGGTGGGATGCGGGCGACACTGTGCGAGGTTCTCGCGGAGGTTCCCAGGCGGCGAGCGAGGAAGGGAGGCTGTCACGGCACGGTTCGCGAGGAAGCTCCGAAGGATGACGCGGTGCGGCGGTGAGGGAGAAGGGAGTGTCGATGGCGGCGCGGACTTTGCGTGGCTTCGCGGTGGTTCTTGGAGGCCTGCGCGGTGGTGGGGGCTGAATCCGCGTAAATCGCGGTGGTAGAAGACCGATCCACCACCACCTGGGTTCGGCGTCGTGCGATGGGGAAGAGGGAGAAAGGGTTGGCGCGGGCGAAGGAAGGAAGGAAGAAAGGAAGCTGTGGCGAGGGGAGAGGAGGAGCGGTGGCTGGCGGTGGTTGGGATAATGATGATGATGAGGTTCGGATGATGATGATGATATGAGGCCGCGGTGGTGGGGGAGAACCGCGGCCTCCTCCCCTTTCCTCTTCTTTATTTATTGAATTTTTGTATGATGATGATGATATCGTTGTTGCTCTTGAATTTACCTTGTTCCCTTTCTCTTGTTGTTCCTGGATTATCTTGCTGAAATTGTGGCTGAGTTCTTTCAGGTTCTCCTCCTGTTCTTGCAGGATTTGTGTATCTCAACTTTTTGTTATCTTGCTTATCGGTCTATAATTTTTGTGCGTTTGAAATTTTTTTTTTTTTGCTGAATTGACCTCCCCTTTCCTGGTTGATGATGTATTTTTATAGTCGTTTCACTAAGATCATTGAGCATTCCACTTTTCAGGTTAGCTGGTAGGGTTCCCAGCTCATCACGAAAGAAAATTCAGCCTCTTGCGTGAAGTGGAGAGGAGCTCTCATCATGGTGTCAATCAGTTCTTCAATTTTCAAACTCCTCATCATCACCATCACTGTTGCTTCACGAGTCTTGCCAGGGAATGGAGAACTCGTGACTCCTCCTTTGTCCCCTTTTTTTTGTTTTTGTTCTTAGCAAATGGATATGACAAATATTAAATTGGTGGTTTGTTTGTTTGTTTTTTTATTTATTTGTTTTTTTTTATTGATGAATATGAACTCATGGACATGCAAGTTGTGGGCTTTGGCAAAAAAGAAATAAAATAAAATGGGCTGAATACACATTGGAATGGGTTGAAAGGAAATAAAATGGGTTGAGCATTTTTTGATTTTTATTTTATGTAAAAATGGGCTGATATGGATTTTTCATGGAAATGAGTTGAACAAGACTTTTCTTCAAAGGAACTAAATAAAAAACTATAAAGGAAATCCAATGCAAAATTTTTGGATTTTAATTTTAATGGGACAAAATTGGGTGTTCAGTGGGAGATTGTTAGCATCAGAACCTTTGAGAAAGCTATTATAGCTTAGGTTTTGAATTACAATAAAGCAAAAAAAATTTAAAATATTTTGAAGAATGAACTAATGGTTTGCTTAAGTTTTTATAATGCTTAACAGGTTATTTATCATATACATATAATTCAATTTTTGACACAATTTTTCATATTATCATGGTTTGACATGATTAAAATCTCATTCAAAGAATGTGAAAAATGGTTCAGAAAGTAAATTACAGTATGTAAAAAGTTTAGGAAAGCAAGCTATAGCATCAAAAAGTGAGACTAAGCCTTCAGAAATTATTTCATGACTTCAGAAAGTGGCATAACAACCTAGAATGCACTTTATCATGATCAATTCAAGTACACTATCATCATTCTCGTTTGTGATCACCTCTGAAGAAAATGAACACTATATGAAGATAATTATCTATCCCAAAGAGAAGTTCAGATGGAACATAAAAGGCTCAGAAAGTGTGAAAGCTCACCACAAACAAATCATACATCAGAAACTACACTGGGTCATCAAAACTGAATGAAATTTGAATTTCAAAAGGAGTCAAAACATCAAAAAATGATGATATTGACATATCATCTTTAAAATTGGATGTTCACCATCTTTTAAAAGTTCTTCACATGAAGAGAAGTTTAGAAACCATATTCAGATTGAAGATTTAGTTTCTGAAATATTATTCAAATACAATTGACAACGGTTTGTTATACTACACTAGCTATCTGACATAGCTAAGGTCACATGCCTAGAAGACTAAATCCTAGGCCACACAAATTTGATCAACATGTGTCATGAGGAGAAAAGATCAGAAGGGCAACGGATCTATTTAAATTCAAATATGAAAGGAGGAAGCCTTCAAACTTGAAGGAATTTTTGTAGTCTAAACTTTCGAACGATATTATTACACTTTCTGAAGCTCTTTCTTATATTAAATTTAGTTTTCAAAAGAAAAATCTTCTTCCTTATATTTCTTAGCAAACATTCTTCACTAGAAGATTAGAAAGAAGTCTCTAGGTTATTTCCTTACACACTTTTATTATCTCAAGAAACTTGAGTGCTTTCTTGGAGTGTTAAATACTAAAACCTTATATCTTTTGTACCTTGATCCATTAGTGATCAATGTGAGTTTAGCTTTGAGAGGCTATAATCAAAACTACTTGTGAGTAAGGGTTGAATATACTAATTGCTCACTAGAATATCTTGAGAAAGCTAGAGAAAAGAATATTTGACTTTCTTGGGTTGAGAAAATGATTGATAGTGGAATTCAACAGATTTGTTGAGAACTATATATAGGTAGAGTTGGCTAAACCAATATAAAATTACTTGTGTAATATTCTCTTCTCCCTATCGCTTTAACTGCCTTGTGTTATTATTCTTTGTTTTGTGAACCTTCGTATTTGTTTAAAACTATTTTATGAAGTTTTACTAAGTTTTTGAATACTTCAGAAAGTAACTTTTTTGAAGCCTATTAACTTGTGTTTTTCGTTGACTTCAAGTTTAAATACTTGATAAACTTTGCTTGGGTTTCAGAAAGTAAAAAGACTCCAAAACATGATTTAACCCCCTTTCTCGTGCTACATAAAGTTACTTTAAATAGAAATGTTGAGAAAATGGTAGGACACAAATTCCTCAATGAATGACACATGACATATTTTTACATGCATATTCTTTACTAGATCATATTCATAAGATTGAAAAAATCTTGATAGATGACCTTTAACTAATAATAAAGAACCTATTTTATGAAAATTTTGCATGTTTTTAAAGTAGAAATTGTTGAATAATGAAAGAGAATGAATGGACAATTTTACTATATCATGAGTCATTTATAGGGATAACAATGAGTATCCATGAGAGGGGATATGCTTTCGTCCCCATTTAGAATTTTGTCTCCCGTCCCTATCCCTATCTCCATCACGGGTCTCTATTTTCCATTCCTTATGAGGATTTGAATCCATCAGGGTATTTGCGGATTTATTAAAAAAATTTCAAAAAGAGAAAAAATTTAAAAGTATTTTGAAATTCAAAACATAAATATCCACAATAACAAATACCACTAATGCAACATAATCCAAATTAAAAATGAAAATATATACATAATGCAAATCCAATAAAGATAATTAATAAAAAATAAGGGTGTGCTAAAGTTTTCATGATATATATATAAGTGGGTATTCAAATAATTTAAATAAATAGCTAATTGATAAGTCTCAATAGGGTAGGGACCTTATTCCCCTTCATTAATCCGTTTAACAAACGAAAATTTCATCTTAGTCCCCATTGCAGGTAATCTCCTGGTATCCGCTTTAGCGGGTTTTTTGTTTTGTCATCCCTAGTCATTTATATATTTTTTAGTAAATTAAAATATTTAATTTATAAAAACATAAAAATATATTTTCTAATTAATAAAAATAATAAATAAATTTAATTTATGTGATTTCAACTATAACTTATTTCCTCGTACATTATTTTAGTAAATTAAAATTTTAATTTTATAAATGTTATAATTAATGTGATATAATTAGTAAAAAAAATCATAAATAATCCTAAGTTATGTCATCTCAATTATTGAAATTATTTAATTTAAAAAATTATTAAACAATTAGTGTCATTATCAAAGAAGTGTAAATTATGGAATTGATTTTTTTTCAAAATTTAATGTTAAAAAATTGAAGTCTTTTTTTGTAAATTAATATGAAAAAATTGTGGAATTAATATGTTGGAATGTTTAAGTTGAAAAAATTAAATATGATGTAGTGAGATGGATGAAGAGATATTTTTTCTTAATAATTTTCAAATGTTCTACATTTCAAGTTAGAGACTTTTAGAAAGAGGAAGAATTGAAAAATAGATTACTAATATAACCTTTTATTAGGAAAGAAACAAATTTAGGAGAAAATATGCACTGATCTAGGAAAGAATATGCATGTAAAAATTAATTATGTAAAATGAATTCAATATATAATAGAGGGAATTTTTTCCAACATTTAAGTTGAAGAATGAATTTTAAATTTTTTATTTGATTTATTATTTTTATGGTGATTTTTTAAAATTATATTTATGCAAAGGAAACTTTTTTTTCTTTAAATATATGAATGTATTTATTTTTGTATCCTTTTCAATTTATTTTTATTTTTATTAATAATATTATAACATTTTAATGTTATAATACCTTCATTGCAATGTCTCATATAAGTTATAAAAAATTTCAATTATAATTAAACATTCTAAAGATTAGAAGGGTTGTAATATTTTGAATCTTTAAAAATTATGGAACTGATAGTTGGTATAATATTCAATACAAAGTATATGTTAATAGAAGAGTGATATGAAGATATAATTAGAAAAAATAATTAACAATTACAATGCACATAAAAATTTAAAAACTTACTTTAAATAGAAAGGTTGAGAAAATGGAGGGCTATAAATTTCTTAATGAATAACACATGACAAAATTTTACTTAAAATGAGTCTAAATTATTAATAAATATAGATATAGATAACATGATATATCAGACACTTGTTGACATTTTATTTACAAGAGTATAACATTTAGATTAAACTAAAATCAAAGTTATTAATCTTTTAAGAACCAAATTATGTAACAATTTTTTTGAGATTGATTTGAACACCAATTTGAGATAGTACTCTAACTTTTATAAAAATAATGAATCTAAATTAAATCCAAAGAATATTATTGAAAACAAAGAATTCCTCATATTGATATTCTTATATTACCCTTACGTCAGGCATACCCAAAGTTTGTTTGTTATGGCTGGACTGTAGGAATCAACCAGCTTCAACTTTCACCCCTACTTGTGTATCTTATGTGTCATGTAATCAAGTGATAAATGATGATTCTATTTCCAAACTCTAAGCTTCCAAATGTCAATTAGATTAGAAACAAAACAAATGTAATATTTTTTATGTGTTTGCCTTTTCCAACCAAAGCAATGAAACATTGTTAAGTATATTGGAACCGTTCTGTTTCTTTCTTCAACAGACGAACCTCCAAGCACAACCCTCCAAACCTGCAACTACTAAACAATGAGTAGTGATGGAAAACAATAGTTTGAAACAAAATATATAGACAAATAGTGTCCCTAGGCAAGGAGTCAAAATGAGGGTGTGCCTCTTGACTCATAAAAAATCAACACCTTCATTTCAGTATTCCCACTTTGCTATCATGCTATGTCTAGAGTTTGATCAAGATTGGCCATAGAAATAGTTCAATTCAACATTTTTGTTGTTTGATTTCTCATATTGTTCCAAAGAATTCATTGTCTATGGAGCAAGAGCCACCCCCATCAGAGGCCAACTCTAGGCAGAGCAGGAATGTGGTGCTCCCCGTGGAGATAAACCAACCTTTGCCTTCAAAATCTGCGGCCACAGTTGAACACAAAGAAATGAATCATTTCAAGAAATGGTTTCCTTGGTTGATACCGACCTTTGCCATTGCCAATGTCATTGTGTTCATCATCACCATGTATGTCAACAACTGTCCCGAAACTCGCCGTCCTGCATCGCCAAGTTCCTTGGTCGTTTCTCCTTTCAGCCTTTTGGTGAGAACCCCCTTTTGGGGCCTTCACCACTGACGTGAGTTTTTGTCATAACTCATAGTTCATGTCCTCTTTTTTGTTTATCTGGATCTGAAATATATGGATACTGGGGTTGCTGTTATGAAGAGTTTTCATGAAATGAAACAAAATATTGACCAACATGTTAATTGGCCTATGTTACTAGTTGCATGTTTACTGTTGCAGGCTAGACAAAATGGGGGCTCTTGATGTGCCAAGAGTGGTTCACAGGCACCAGGTTTGGCGCCTCATCACTTGCATATGGTTACATGGTGGGGTGCTCCATTTATTGGCAAACATGCTCGGTATTCTAGTCGTTGGAATTCGGCTTGAGCAAGAGTTTGGGTTTGGTATGTTTGAAACATTCTTAATCATGACTGTGTTATCATTTTCTATGAGACAGTATATCATGTAAAACTACACTGGCAACGAAGCATAAAAGTTTAGCTTTTTTCCTGCTAACTCTTGTACTCTTAATGCCAGTTTGATTAGAAAAGTAGATTGATACAGCTAATTAGACACTAAAAAAAATCAGGGTCTCTTTAGTTTTAGAAAACTTTACTCATATTTTAACAATTTCTTCACAAAATTCTGAGACATAACGAAAACAATGTGGCAGTTTTATAATTGATACTCAACATAAGAAACATTTTCCGAAACAAACCTTGTATTTAGTCCTCCGTCTTAAACGAAACCTATTGAAGGGCAACTTAGTCATATACCCGGGATTGACTTAGTAAGTGATTGATGAAGAGAAAAAGAACATTATAGTTTCTAGACTTGAAAATATTAAACACTGACATTCAAAACCTGATTTGAGTAATAATATGAACTGCCCTGTACTATTATCTGATATATCACTTATGGGTCAAAATCCCATCAAAGTTAGTTACTTTGTTGTTTCTTTTCAAGGACAAAAGGTATAATTTTTCATTATTATTCACATGGTTTAGCTCTAAATTCATTCCTAATCCCAGCATAATTGCATATTACAGTGCTTATTGGACTGCTATTTGTCATTTCTGGATTTGGGGGGAGTTTGCTCTCTGCACTTTTTATTCAGGACAACATCGCTGTTGGTGCTTCTGGTGCGCTTTTTGGTTTGCTGGGAGGCATGCTTTCAGAACTCATTACTAACTGGTCCATATATGATAAGAAGGTGCTTACTAAATTTGCTTATATTCAAAATGAGAATATCTCAAAGGGAACAAGTTATGCCCTTCAAAGCCAAGTACTGACTTGATTTAAGATTTTGTCATGTGCAGCTACGAGCGCTCTTCACCCTTGTTTTTGTCATTGTAATCAATCTAGCTATGGGGCTTCTCCCACATGTGGACAATTTTGCTCATATTGGAGGCTTTCTTTCAGGATTTCTTCTTGGATTTGTATTTTTGATCCGCCCCCAGTTTGGATGGGTTAAGGAACAATATGCTTCCCGAGCAATTCCTCCAGCATCAGTTAAATCTAAATTCAACAAATATCAGTGCATGCTATGGGCTCTTTCCTTGATCCTGCTTATAGTTGGGTAAGCTGAAGTGTTACTCTAGTAAGTTGATCTAGCAAAAGTATATATATATATATGAAAGGGGACTTGAGCTTGCATTATTTACCCTGTTGACATATAGCAATAGCATGATCTTGGTTTACCTCGACTAGTTTGGGTAGGCAAAGTTTTCGTATAGGTTTCAGAGCCAGTTTCATGTGTATTAAGAAAAGGACTTACAGGTAGAGATAGAAATAGAACGAGTTAGGCTAAGTTTTAGTTTAAATAGGTTAGACCTGTATTTTCAAAATGGAGTTAAGCTTGGGTATCACCTAACATATAGCTTTTATATGGCTTTAGTTTGGCCTTCCTATAAGTCAATACAAATCTATTAGAGGTATTTGGTTATAAAACATTTTAAGAAACTAAAACGCCTATTCTTAAATAAGCAAAAGTACTACTAAATATATCAAAAATATATATTTTAAAATAGACTAAAACACTTAAGTTGGTTAAAAAATATATATTTTCAAATAGATTAAAATATTTGTACTATCATTAAATATTTAAATAATAATAATAATAATAATAATATAAGTAGATCTTATACCAAATAGCTATTTTTATAATAGTCTTTACCTAACTTATTTATTAAATAGGTTAGGCCAACCTTTACAGCAACTAACCTTTCCACCCCCATTTATAGAAAACAAGTTATCTTTGCCTTGAGCTAAATCTCGAAACATATCAAACCAATCAAAATCTTCTCTTACATTTAGGGTGAGTTTTAGATTTTTCCAACCCTAAACTAATAACATTTCTTTTTATGGAAGCTTTTCACATCAACTTCTACTCAAGTTCAAACTGGTGAAAATAATTTATTTTTAGCTTTTAAGTAAAAGCGGATATGAATAGTTTCTGTGAATAAAAGTGACTTTTATTTGAAAAAAAAATCACTTTTCCATTAAAAAAAATCCAAACAAACACACCCTTAATAGATACCGAAACTAGATTTTATGTTCCCGATTATTCAATCACAGTCTTACAATTTGTTGTTCAAATAACTGATTCAGGGACTAGTAACAAGATCAATGTTCACATGTTCAACAAGTGGGCTGAAGTACTAAAATTTAGAAGTATTATGAGAAGAAAGACACTTTAAGAATATGATAGTAATGATGTTTAGTTTTGAAATCGTAACTGTCAGTTCTCCTCAAATCTCAGCAGGTAAGTGAGTGTACTCAACTCAAACTCGTTATTTCAAGCGCCACAAAAGAATGAGTTATATGGAATTGTGAATCTTGATCCATTTGCTAATTTCTCAGATCAAAATTATGTTGAGTCAATCCTAACTAAAAGATCAAGGGAGGTGTTTAACTAATCTGAATGCCATATCCGAGTCCTCCAACCGTAACCATAAGGGCCATAACAATTCTTTCTGGTTTGTACCCAGTAAGAATACCAGATGTTACTGCTTGCGGTAGCAACTGTGATATCCAAGAGGGAAGCTTCTAAAATCTCACCAAATATAATGAGATCAAACATCTATATCTTAATAAAGAAGCTTTGGCCTAGTCCAGTTCTATTAGTTAGAGCTATCAAATTGGCCCTAAGCCCATGGGCCAGCCCATGACCCACTAATTTGGCCCCACTTGTTTTAGCCGGTTATTTAGAGGGGCCTGTTGGCCCCGTGGCCCACATGACCCATTGGAGAAGTGGGTTGGGGCAGATAAATCGTGGATTAGCCCCCAATATGAATGAGCTAACGCTGTCCATGAGAAGGAAGAGTGAGTCTCTCAAGTCTTGACGTTGGCATACAAGGAGCTAGCCTCAGACCAGAAAAAAAAAAAAAAAAAAGGAGCTAGCCGTCCCATTTCCATCACCGTCTTTGTTTATGTTTATCTTCCTAGAATTTATTTTCTAATTCTAGAACTTCACTCTCTTGAAGAGTCTTTGGAATGTTTTGATGAGATTAAATTGAATTCTTTTAGGACTTGAATTTATAATAAAATTAAATTTAATTCTTATGTTTGAAATAATTCAGTAAATTAATTAAAGAATTTAATTTAATTTCTTAATTTAGAGTGCATTTATTTGTGATTATTTTGGTTAATAATCACTTTTTTTGCCCAAAAAATTCACTTTTCATATATTTGAATAATCTTTAAAAAATAAATAAGTTTTAAAAAAAATCAATTTTTAGCTTTTTTATAGAAGTTAAAATAAGTATCTTGTGAAAAAAAAAATTGGTTTTCAATTTTTTCAATTATATATAAAACTTAGCTTTAATAATAACTTTTTTCAAAATATAAAATAAACACACCCTTAGAATGTGTTTAAAAATGAATAATTTCTTTGTTTTTACTATTTTATCCTTCATTAATAGGTTAGGAATAAAATATTATATTCAAGTAAGATTATTTTGATAATTTCAATTTTGGATCTCAATTCCAATGCCAAATCAAACTCCTTTGGATATAATTTACTTTTGGAGATTTTTTATGAAATTGAATTCTCTTAAGACCTCAATTCTTGGATTAAATTCAATTCCAAATCAAGAAATTAAATTCTAATCCCAAAGTGAATCCAATTATAGAGATTTTCAAACACTCCATAAGTGATTACATTATATTTTATTGCATCTTGTATATCACGGTGAAATTTGTTGGTGGGGTCCTCGGCTATCAAACTTCTTTTTGGATTTAGAATAGTGCATGGACCTGAATTCAAGAAAAGAAAATACTATTTTAATAATTATTTTCTCATAAGTGAATTTCATAATTAATTTATTTTATGACAAATCTATTTTTCACGCAAATAATATTTTATAAGCCATCAATTTTATGGCTTTATTTAACTAAAAAGTCTGAACTACTTTAATAACATATTCTTCACTTAATCAATACTAACAAATATTTTGTCACTTAACAATTAGTCAAATTTAAATATATCTAAGTCAAATTTAAAAATAAAAGTTGCAAAATCTAAAATATTCTATGTGGGTCGACCTACGTGGATCAGGAGGACCGGTCCATGAAAAAGGTTTGCAAATTTTGAAATTTTATAGCCCTAACTCACAAGGTCTAAATAGGCTTTTGGCCTTGTCAACTTTTTGTAGGTGTGAATTTTTTAACCCTAACCCATGTGGGTTGGGGCAAAACATGGGTGGGCTGGCTATTTGACACCTTTAGTTAAGAACAAAGGTGCACAAATAGAATTTGTTGAGGCACCACAGACTCTGGCCATAGTCTTTTAGAGTTTTACTTTATTGTAATTTGTGTGGTTGTTCAAACAATTTTTCATATATGAGGAACTCTAAACTCAGTCAAGGGCCGGACTCAAATCCTTGAAATATTACTCCATTTGTAGAAATAAGACCTATATCTACTCTCAGACTCACTGGTTGGGTGTTGTGCTGTTATTATTTTGCTGCCTCTCACAATAATGTAATATAAATCTAGCCACTTAACCGAGAACTATGATAGCTAGGACTGATACACTATTTTATTGGAGTGATCAAAGCAACCCAAGATTGGTCCAGAAAATAGATCTACCCTTATGTCAATATACTTGTTTGCTGAAATTCAGTTTTGTGCATGATGATAGCATTGCAACTTTCTTCCCGATTCTTCATCTTATACAAATTCTTGCTTTTCTTTTCAGTCTTTAGTTATGTGTATGTAAAATTGTTTACTTGACAGATTTATTGTTGGCTTGATTGCACTTCTCCGTGGTGCTAATGCAAATGATTATTGCCCCTGGTGCCATTATTTGTCTTGCCTTCCAACTTCAAGATGGCAATGCAATACGCCTCATCAATATTGTTCGGTAAGCATCTTTGCAGAAATCGGTTCAGTACAAGACACATTTTAATGATAAAAAACACCTTGTGCTTTCTCAATGTTAACCATTTCCCTGTCTTGTTCAAAGTGTGTGATATTATTGTAGTTGTGATTGTGTTTGTGTTTGTATTAATAATGTTGTTTAAATGCCATGCATACTGCAGACAGGGACTATCGGTAGCCAATTGAACCTGACATGCTCTAATGGTAAATCCAGTCTATTTTATTTGCCAGACCCCCAACCTTCTCCCAGATCAATGAATTGTGCGTTCAGATTTGTGGTTGAGTTTTGACAAAAAGGGATGATGATTCCTTTTGGCTTATTCATGATTTAAAAAAAAAATTTGGAAAAATGAAACCTTTTGCGTACTATTACTTTTGTTTATATACTCAAGTGCATATAATATTGTATTGATTTGTGGTTTTGCTACCCATGGTATTGGCAAGCACAAAGTTGTACTAATCTTCACTCTTAGACCCTTACCTCTTGAGGGGACCTCTGTTGGGTTGGACCAGGTTAGTGGTATTAGGGTCTAGATATACCTGTGGTTCATCAAGAACAAAGTTACACTTACAGAACAGTTGTATTGCAAAAAATTAGATTCAAATGGATATCGATTCACTATATTATATTTCAAGTGCTTTATGAAGTTATCCTAAGTTTGAATGACATATATTCTACACAAATTTGTTTGTTCTAAGGGGTTCCTTTGCCTTCGGTGCAATTTGCTATTTTGAGGAATGATTTGCTCTTAATTTATCAAATAGTATACATATATTGCAGTTTTTATGTCTGAGTATTCTTAAATTATCTGCATAAACTATAATAATTTATAATTGAAAAAGTGCCCGATTTATTTCCTCGTCTGCAACCTCTGTTGCCACTTGGTAGCATAAATTAGATTAAACAGCTCAAAAGTCAAAACACTTTCATTTCTTAATATTACTAATTTCTAAAAGCTCAGGCTATAATCAACAAGGATGCGATAACTATAATTAGGAATTCTACTTCCAAAGAACAAAAAGTTCCTTGGTGGCTGAAGGCTATTCGCCCATTCCAAATTTCCTACCATCCAATTGATTATGCAATCCAAGGTTAAGAAGAATCTTGATTCTGCCACAAAAATTGAATTCACAGGCAGATCAATAACAAATGACTCGCTCTCAAAGACCTAAATCCAAATTAACCGTTTTTTGTAGGTGCACACAATGCTTAAGGCTTTTAAGGACACTACGCATCAGGTGAAACTTGAAAAGCCTAGCTATAAAGGATGCGTATGTGTTGCCAAACATGCCTAATTAGGAGATCATAAAATATGTTCGGTGCATCACAGCCTAAGGGGAGGCTCCCCTAATGCCAGGAAGTAGGGCACCAGTGCCGAAACTGGAGATCAAGCAGTTGAGGTGATGGACATTTCCTGGACTTAATCCATAACATTCACACACACTGTAACACCCTAATATTTAACCTAACACGTCTAGAACGTATTAAGATTAATTATTAGTTATTACTCTTTTGATTCATTCTTTAAATTCATTTTATCAAAATATTTAGCGAAAAATATGGATGAAATTTTTCTTTTTGAAACATAAAACAAAACGTGAGCCACGCTTACTCGATAGGTAACATTATTTACCCTGCATGAGAAAAGAGAATTAAAACAAACAAGTTAATAGTACTAATACATTTCTCATCCAAATGTTATAATATCACAAATATTAACCATGTCATCAATAAGAGTTTTGTCAAATACAAATATCTAAAGCGAATAATAAGCCAACGCAAGCATAATAATCTAACATAATATTCCTCCGCTCCTACTCCTATTTAAGGGTAGCTCCGGATCGAAAAGCATCAGCATTCGTCACGAACATTGCCATCAACATCTGAAGACGAGATGGAAAGAAAAGAAAAATTCGTCACGAACAATCTCAGTAGGTACTCACCTCATAATGCATTGTGTCATCATCATCGTCCTCAGCAACCTCGGGTTTCATTATGGAAATGTGAGCATGCATAAGGTTCTTTTATTAATTTCCAAATACCTTTAGCCGAGGTCGTATCTTTTAGCATGAATCTTAATATTATAAATGCAACATACTATATCATGAATGCATGTCTATGCAACATATAATAGAATATACATTGAATGAACATAACATAACATATGCAATTTATTCCAACATAGTTCATTCATTTAGGTGACTTAAAACTTCTTATTCTTTTTTCTTTGAGGCCACCCTAATACTCTCCCTTTTGAGAGTTCTAGGTTATGAGCTCATACCTTACTAGTCGTCATTAGCATATACTTATCCCTTTTGATAAGCTAAAGTCCCGACTTAAAGTACCGTTAGGGGCAAGAATTACTTTTTCACCACCTATAGTTTGATGGGTCCAAAGGATCATTTTCTCATATTTTCAGTCACCATTAAGTCTTAGCATTTTATATCAACATGCAGTACATAATGCATAAATATCATAACTCATCATATAACTTCATTTCATGCTCATAAAAACTTTATAAAATTATGCATCTCAATGACTCAAATATAACTAAAACATGCCATATAAATTTCAATACATGAACATAGCCATCTCAAGATATCATTCACATTCATTTTATCAATTTATCAATATTTATGCATAAGTCCCAAAAGGGGGTCAAATTGAAATTTCTCAAGGGTTATGGGTCAAAGTGCAAAGTTGCTAAATTCTGATATTTTAATAAAGACCAACACTTCCAAAACTATTTCTAAACGTTATACATGGTATTTTAAATACATAGACACATCAAAGAGAATTATTAACTCTTATAAGAATCCTTTGATTACATAATTGAATAACCTCAAATCAGTAGCCAATATTTATAATTCTAGAACTTTCAAAATTTACGGTTTTACATATTTCTAGTTACTAGTTTTTCATTGATCTTATATCAAAATGTTATAGACATATAAGACTTTCAAAATAAAATCACTTTAGGCCTACCCTAATCATGAGGCCGATTTATACATTGAAAGAATGTTCATGATTAAAGTTTTCACTTAAAATAAAAGGAGCAAGTCTTGAATTTTACAGATTTAGGTGATAAGTAGAATCATAAACGTGCTATGCAACCTCATTTTAATATTGTCTTTATAAGGTGATAACTTGGGAATATAAACATAATATGCAAGGCTTTGAAATAAATATGCAAGTCCATTTCCTTATCTTTAAGATTTAAGATGACAACTTGAAAATTAAACATGATATGCAAAACTTGAAATTTAAACATGATATGCAAGTCCATATTATTATATCCAATAATTAAGGTGATTTGCTTGAAATATAAATATGATTATGCAAGGCTTGGAAATATAAACATGATGCAAGTTCATTTACTTATCTTTGAGGATTTAGATGATGACTTGAAATATAAACATGAATGCAAAGCTTGAAATTAAACATGATGTAAAGCTTAAAATTAAACATGATGCAAGTTCCTTATTATATCTTGTTAAGCTCAAAACTCAAGATTTCTTAAAGAATGAACTCTTTAACTCCAATTTATCTTAAAAAAGAATAAGTGAGCTTTAGAGTTCTCATTCCCATGGTTCCAAGAACCTTATTTCATGAACTCATCATCAAGCTCAAAAAGAATCGTTTTAAAGGAAACTAACAATTTTTCCATAAATCTTTTGACAATCAAAACTAAACCTTAAGCTTTAGAGGTCCATTATATGATGGATTCATAATCACCACCATGGTTCCTCATCATCAAGCCATGGTCATTAACAAACCAAAAAATCTAGAATTTTAAGCAAAGAAACAAGAAAAAGAACATGAAATAAACTCTCTACCAAGTTGTTTCTTGTTTGTAAAAGCTAAAGCTTGATCTTTTAAGAAGTGAGAAGAAGAAAATCCGATGCTAATGATGATGGTGATTTGGCCAAGAGAGGTTTGAGTGGAGAAAGGATTTTTCTTATGTTTTTGTGTTTGGCAATGGAAAGGTTATGTGATTAGGAGTTGATTTATGGTTGGATTATGTATGCTTGAGGTTTAGAGCTTGGTTAGAGGATAGGAATGGACTCTCTTGAGTATGAATTAGGAAGAAGAAGAAAGCTTGAATCCTAGAGAGAATTAGAGAAGTTTGAGTAAGAAAACTATCAAGAAAGCAAGTGCTAAGGCTAAGAGAGTTTATGTGTACATTTTGGCCATGGAAGAGCACCTATTTATAGCCATTTGGGGCTGTATGGACATGCTAATCAGGCTGGAAAAATGGAGTTTTATTTCAATTTTTAATTATAGGAAACATTAAAGAAAGAAAACATAATTAGTGGTAATAGTTTTATTTATGTATAATAGATGAAAAACTCCAAAATTTGGTACTAATGGGGGACAAAGGTGGCTGATTACCCTATAGTGGAATTGAGTGTGATTTCTTTTGATTAAATATGGCCTTAATTGGTGGAAAAGAATACTTAAAGAAATGGTATTTTGGTTGGATATGTTTGCAAGTGTATGGTTGTTGAAAAAAATATAAAAACATGGCTGATTTTGGACCATGAAGTGGAGCCATTTCTGATTGCATTAGGATTAGATTGGCTTTTATTTTTTAGTGGAAAATCATGTATTAGATGTTTAATTACTTAGGTAAAAGGTTAGGAATTGATAGATTAGTGAAAAAGGGTAAAATGTTAGGTGTTTAGGTCAATTCAAAACAAGGTAAAGTAAACAATCATACATTAGTGAATGAGGTTAATTTCAAGTAGGTAAAAATCATTTTGTAACATAAATTCTAAACTTAAGATAAGAAAATATAGTTTTACTAGATTTTACCTAAATCGAAACCCTAACCAAACTTGAAATAATACATTCTTGTAATTAAGGAAAAGAAAATATAATTTTTCCTTAAGTAAATATTAGGCTTTAATTACCTTAAGTAATTATTTTTAACCTTAGGTTATTAGTTTTTAACTCTAGGTTAATGATTGAAATCAACTCGAATTGAATTGAGTTAAAATTGCCTTAATTACTTAAGTAAAACTCATTAAGCATTCACTAGGGGCAAAAAGGTAATTTCACGTAAAAACTTCCTGTAATTACTGGACGTCCTCTAATTATACTTCAAATAGTCTTTCTAAACTTTTGGGTGAAACCGGATTCAAAAGTTGCATCATTTCATGTAAAGTTACTGCAAGGGTAAAACGGTAATTTTTCACAAAAACCTCCCTGGGCTTAAACCGTTGTTAGAAATTTACTTAAAACATTATTTAAAACCTTTTGGTGAAGTTTGGCTCAACCGGCATGTAAATCATGTTAATTAACGACATGGACGTTTTGGTAATTTTGCGCATTGAAACTCAAAAATGAGATTCTTCTCTCTATTAACACACATAACACATATAATCCCCTATCATCATCAAAACGTCCCCTTGAGGATGGCTAGGACGACGATCTCATTTTCCTGGAAATGACCTCAAGAGCATTTTAGTAATTTTACACGTAGAGAAAATCAGGGTTTGCGACTCTCGCACGAATCGCTATACAAATTTCTCGTAACATCTTCTCTAATGTTATATTCTTTTATTGAGGATTATTCAGCCTTGAATGGGTAATTTGGTAATTTTCAGGAGTAAAAATTGGGCGTTACACACACTCTATCAAATTGGGTCTGCCCAAGGCTATTTAAAGGACTCATCTACATTGTCCCTATGTGATAGGGAATTCCCCTATGGAGAGTTGCCCACCAACTGAGGATTTTAATAGTTGGGGATTTGAACCCATAACCATGGAGTAGTCACAAACTCAAACCTTGGATCCCAACCATTTGTGTCAACCTCATTGACAGTGCATCACAACTTAAAATATAGCAGTTCGATCAAAGCTCTTTATAGTGTATAGTTTCAACTTGTCAATGTCATTTTGTACTTTTAAGTCTGCGATTGCATTAGTTAAATGGAGCGCAATGTATGCGTTGTTAACTGAATCTGGGGAATTCTATTTTTCATTTTGTCAAGAATTTGGGGACTTCTTGATGGTCTTCTCTTGCCCAATAACTTGCATGTAGAATTGGGAATTTAGTCCATCTTTGGAGCCGCCTTTAGCCCCACAATTTATGGCCTATATTTATGCTATCTACTTAATTAAAGAGTAATGATATTAGTACTAACACTTTATGGAATATCGTACCAACACACTTTCATATACTATTTGATTAGATATTAGTCCCAAACTAAATGAAGTTTATATCCCATCTAATGATTAATGAGAATGTGTCACATATCCATAAATTATGAGTACAAATAATATTTCTCTTAATTAAATGAGGAGAAATTCACTTCAAAATCATATTTAATGCATGTTCTAGAAATATGCTCAATCATAAATATTAATTTGTAACATTAAAAGTTATATAAAAATAAAAAGAATGGTTAGTTTTCACGAGTATGCACAAATTTCTCTGGGCTTTTAGTACAAAACACACAATCCCAGGTTCAAGGCTAAATTTTGCCTGGATTGATCCTCCCACAATCAAACTACCATTTTTTTTTTAGATCTGAAAAATTGAAAAAAACTTCTCTCTAATCACGGTCAATGCTACGCTGCATCAATTAAATTAAAAACTTGATTTAATAGGGTTCTATGAGAGAGTGCTTCTATCTATGAAAAATCCCAAGTCAAGTTTTTCAATTTGATAGAAAAAAAAATAGGTATTGAGAATTAGCTTATACTTTTTAAATTAAAAAGCTTAGAATGCTCTTGAGAGCCCTCATTAGATGTTTTGCGAATTAGCTTATACTTTTTAAAATATTAAAAAACTAATATAGCTTGTCAATAATTAAGGATTTCAATTTCTAAAAATTATTCTCTATATGTGACACTGTATAATTGGATATATATATATATATATATATGTAATTTTTTTACATTGACAATGCTTATAAATTAAATCCCAATTAATATATATATGCATACAATATTAGGTATTTTTAAAATAAATATTTCTAAAAATATCTATTTGAACTTATAAAAATACCCAAAATAAAATGCATGATATTTGGACTTATTAATATCTTTAATTTAAGGGTCCAATTGTAATATACTGATAATATAAACGAGTTTTTTGTCTAACCATGTATTTCTCTTTATAAGACTTTTTAGACAGGGGTGCTTGAATCCAATATTTTTACTAATACGATAATATATAATTTAATGCTGGTATAAAACTTCATGCATATAAATTAAATCTTAATTTAATGTTTTTGTTTCGTTCAAAATTAATTTAACAAGTTTAACTGGGCTAATTAATATATTGTTTTGGGTCTGACTAGGCTAATCACTTTTTTTGTATTTTTGGTCGAAACTGGGCTAATTAATTGAACTGTTTTCAAGGTTTCTTTTTCGTGGTTTTTCTTTGGTCTGAACATGGGCCTTATTTGATTAGCATGAAAGCCCGTAATTAAGCCCCCATACCCAGATCGATTCTCGTGTCTCAGACCCAAACAAGCGTTGTGTACCAAATTTCCCAATCGAGCTTCCAATTCGTGAGTCCCTTTTCCCTTCTTCTCTTCTATCCCCTCAGTTTATTCAATTCTTTGTGATTGGTTGAATGTTTGTCGATTGTTATGCCTTGATTCTCTAGTTTTGCAGTATCCGATATTAGTTTGATTCCCATTGTAGCGAGCACGAGAAGAGAGATCACTCTAAGTTAATCGAAAGGCTTCGCTTCTTCTCCTTCTAGTTTCTGATACCTGAATTGTGAGGTATGAAATCCATAATCAACCACCAATGCTTATTATTATTATTATTATTATTATTATTATTATTTTTAGCTTTCTGAATTGTTGATTGAAACTAATTGTGATTGATGATGGTAATGAGGAGTTAGTGAGTGACAGGATGAACCATAACCATAACCCACAATCAAGTGAAGGAGGGAGGCACGACGACGATGCTGCACTCTCTGAATTCCTTGCTTCCTTAATGGATTACACTCCCACTGTATCTTCTTCTCTCTCTCTCTCTCTCTCTCTCTCTCTCTCTCTCTCTATTCATTACCATCTATGCTAATCAGTTAGCTCTTTCATTCTACTTCATAAACTGAACCTCTTCTCTTTATTGGTCATTTTTTCAGATACCTGATGAGTTGGTGGAGCATTACTTAGCCAAGAGCGGCTTTCAATCTCCCGATCTTCGATTGTGTGTACCTCTTTATTTAATTCCAAATTCATTAATTTGTACATGATTAATCTTCTCTAGTTACGGGTTAGGGTTTGAGACAACAACAGCTACAATACTTGTACTTTGAATATTTCCAACATGTATATATTATATGAGCTTGTACATGCCTCTTTCAGAATCTACAGTAGGAACAATCCTAGGGTGGCCTTCCACATGTCCTCAACTTGCCTGCAATATCGTTCCCCAACCATCCATTCATGCTTGCACAAAGTGACCTGTTCATTGGGCTTGATTTTGGTTTCCTTGCTGTTTATTATTGTTTTGAACCTTTAATAAAGCTGAACATTACTGCTTCTGAATCTTGTATGGGTTCAACATTTTCTTCCATTTTTGTTGACTATTGTTGACTGATTTATTCCTACATAAGTTGGATTCTTAGCAGCTGCATTTTTCGTTCATGTATTGTTTGCTTGACTGTCAATGCTCATGGCTATTTCAGGACTAGACTGGTAGCCGTTGCCACTCAGAAGTTTGTTGCGGAAGTTGCGGGCGATGCACTTCAGTATGTTCATTTTATATTTGTGTTCGAATTTAGTCTTTCTTTTGTTTTCTTTTTTTTGTATAGCCCTTGATTGACTGCATTACTGCAATAAATTTGGAGAATATTATTCTGCATCTATTTGTTTCTAATTGCCTAAAAGGTATTTTAACTTTTGGCAAAAGGTAGTTCATGCTTATGGGTGAAGTTGATGAGTACCTGATGGATATTTACTTCTTTAGTCAATGCATGTTTAAGGCAGTTTATAGGATAATACATAGTCACACACACAATTTGATGGAATTCTTTTGTGCTTAACTTTTGTGCTTTTATCCCCTTCTTTTGTCAAGTTTCATAGATATACACACTACAATGAGGCATGTTATGATAGGAGGAATGTAATTTAGTAACAGGAATTGCCATTGGTATCAGGGAAGAAAGCTCACAAATGAAGAGAGAATCGTGAGAGGAAAGTTGAGAGTGAACAATTGAGAAAATGATATTATGAAAGTTATATCCAAATAGACATCTTGGAATTAAAATGGAATATAAAATGGCTGCCTGAATTTTCAGTGTGGGTTATGGGAATGGCTGAAATTCAGTTTGCTACAGGCTGGATCTGAGATTGTTGAAGAAGACAAGAACACTTTGATACTGCTCCTTGGTCAAACCAAAACTAGCAACTTGTTGTATTTCCCCATCAAGTTGAACCTCCTTTTCACATTTACCAGAGGGAATGTTGTTCACTACTGATCCTTCTTTCTTGAAACTAGGAGGGAAACGATGCTTCTTAAAGCATCTCTCTACTGTATGGCCAGGTTTCCCACAAAAGCTGCACACCGTGGGTTGAGAGAAACTTTCCTTTTACACCTTTCTTCCCTAGGTTAGTGCTGCTTCCAACACTACCATTATGTCCTACTGAAGGACTTTAGGATCCTCTGTATTCTCATGTGGCATTTGTCTTTCTTGCCTCAATATCAATCCACAAACCCGATTGCTAGGGGGCAAAGGATCTATCAAAAGAATTTGAGATCTTACAACAGAAAAAAGTCATTTAACCCTTATAAAAACCTCATGACAAAAACTTGTTCTTTGTACTCTTTACAGGTGCATTGTAATCCACAAACATATGGATTGATTGTTCTAAAATTTTCCAACTCACTCCATAAACCCTTCAATTGAGTAAAGAAGCTTGTGACCTAGAGGTTACCTTGCTTGAGGGAATAGAGCTCTTCCTTCAAGTCTGCAATTCTTGGTAAATTTCCTTGAGAGAATCTTTGTTTTAATTCAGCCCATAGATCTGCAACCTTCTTTTTATACATGACACTACAAGCTATATCTGAGGACAAGCTTCTCACTAGCCAAGAACGAACAAGAGTACTGTTGCGCTCCCAAATAGCACGCAAAGGGTCTCCAATGGGTGGGTTTTGGAAAGCTACCATCAACTAGCTCAAAAACTATAGTTTTGACTCAAGCGATCACCATAGCACATAGTTGTCAATAGCGAACGGTGGCTCATGGCGTTAGACTAAAAATCCACCATTAAAGTCCACCATAAGACCGCCATGGTCGCCATAATGAACAAATCTTCTCACGGCGGGGGGGTCCAAAATCTGTCACATCATGGCGCCGCCATGGCCGCCATTTGACAACTATGCTATAGCATCAGCCCAAAAACTATAATTAGATTCAGTAAGAGGTGTTGAGACCAGTGCTAGACCTGAGCTCTCACTCGGGTGGAGAAAAAGAGGATGCATCAGATCCGCAAGAATGCATGAAGCTGGATTCACAGCCACTTGGGCAGAAAACTGAGCAACATTCTCCAAATTTACAGGAGCTGGTACTGATTCTTCATTCAGTAACCCAGCAACAATAGGAATTTCCGATATGAATTCAAGAATCAACAAAGATCAAACTCGATCAAGAAAAAACTCCAGGCAAGTTGGGGGTGGAAGAAGAAAAGAACAAAGATACTAGAGTTATGCAGCAGATCTCTCTTTGTAAGAGATCTCTGATACCGTAACAAGAATTGCCATTGTTATTAGGGAAGAAAGCTCACAAATGAAGAGAGAATCATGAGAGGAAAGTTGAGAGTGAACAACTGAGAAAATGATATCATGAAAGCTTAGTTTACAATGAGTTTTGTACATGACATATATACTACCACTAATTAAATAACATCTTCATAACAGTAATAACAGAACAAATAACAATCTCCATCTCTAACTAACAGTCACGTGCATGAGCATAAATTACTCCTAATAGTTAGAAAAGTTAATTTTGAGGATGTTGACTGGCTTTCACCCCATAGGACATGGTCAATGCTGTGGTACCTTGGCCAAAGTCATGTGCACCACACACCAGATAATCTAGAGGCCGAGATATGATGGTGTATCCACACACCAATCACAATAGATACATCATAAAATTTTCTATCACCCCTCTCTCTGTCGAGCACTCATGCTCTCTACTCCTCCAGCTCCCTCTCTTGCTCCTCCTGCATCTTGTTATTGCTCCTCCTCTTACTTTTCATGGCCACTGCAAAGCACACCAAAGAAACAAGAACAAAGACTCCCGTTGAGAGCCCAATGATCATCACCGTCTAGTCAAGCTTTTTTTTTTTTTTTTCCAGCACAACAGCCGGATTTGGTTGCTAATCGTTGTGAATCTTCGCATGCTCTAACTAAGATCCACCGTCGGGGTAGTGGACCCAAAAATGGTGTACTTGGGTGGCATTCTTTGTGGGTGATTTGGCTGCAATCTCAGGTTGGAAAAGAATGAGAAAGCATTGGAACAGAACACTATAGGTGTGACAGGAATGTAGTTGATGAGATTGGGCATTAATACCAAATTCTATATTTGGAACCCAAATTGAATGTTTCATAGCTAAAATGTTAAGGTCCCCAAAATTCGTACGTTTTACACTTGTTCTACCAATAGCTTTGATTTGTATATTGTTCATAGTCAATTGTTGAAGGAAGCTTCCCCTATGGCCCATGAAGCAAGCTTTGAGAATCTAAAGAAATTAAATGAATTGTCTATAAGATATGTGCTATTGGCAAATGGATTGACAACCTTTGTAAAGGGATTAAGGGAGTTGTTGTGCAAACTGAGGAGCGAGCCCACGAGAGTGTATTATCTTCGTGCATCGGTGGGAAGTGGACGACGACGAAGGGAGGGTATATTTAGAGATGGTGGCCAAGGGAGATGGTGGTGGTCGAAGTGGAGTGGGTGGGGACGAGAGTTAAAGAAACTTTACATTGTATCTAATGTGGTTGGTGTGTGGTACACCATCATATCTCAACCTCTAGATTATCTGGCGTGTGGACCTGTACCACGACATTGGCCATAGGATATAGCTTGTCCTCACCAAGGTTGTCAGGAGCGAGCTCCTACTAGAATGTAGGATTACATTAATGCAAAAATATATATATATGCATATAATAACACAAATAAGCAAAATTATTCACAATTAATATAGGAATATTTCAATTAAAAAAAATAAAGTCACAACTCATTTTGATGATATGTTTTCTTTTTCAACTCAAATAATACCTAATAAACAATCAACAAATTAATATGTGAACAGAAAAAAAAAATAGCAGTAACCCAGGATTTTAGCAACCAGCCACATAAAAAAATAAAAGGCCAATCCATATCCCTTAAAACAAACAAAAAAACCCAATCATTAATATGCTTAAAAAACCCAACTATACTTAAAGAAACCCACTATCACCTACTCCCTTGATGACCAAAGAAGCAGAAACAGGCAATAGCATGACCAAATAAAAAAGAGCAGCAGAAACATAATGGATGCACGATGAGAGAGAAGCAGAAACAGCAAGGTCGAGGTGCGCGGAGGTGCTGCTACAAAGGTTGTGCGACAGGGAGGGAGACGTGGACGGTGGCACTATGGCGGCGGGACGGCATCACGATGGTGATGCGACGGGAATTGACAGGGAGGGTGCAACCGTGCAAGATGCTGATAGTGAGATAGAGATCGAGTGACAGGTGGTACCTGAGTGTCCTTTAGGGTTTTCTTCTTCCAAATTGAGTCGGGTCAAACCGAAAATTTTGGGCCTCGAAGGAGTGCGCGGAACGCAAGGAGCGGCCGCTCCCACCACCACGGCGCTCCAAGACGCTCTGCCGAAACACGCCCATGAACGGGAGCGAGCACGGTGGCCCATTGTAGGTGCGAAGAGCATGCACTCCTATGCTCCGCGCGTGCTCTTGATAGCCATGGTCCTCACTTCTAGGAATAATAGTAGGTGGCTTTGTATTTGAATGCTTGTCACTTTGTCTGAGTTTATTGGTTTTCTTATTTTTACGATTGTGAAATATAGCAATTCGACTTCTCTCTCTTATCATTTCATCATCCATAAGTGGATCGCTCTTTCTATTGGCTAAGTATAAGTGCATTGCTAGTAGTCATTTAGTTACTCTGCCTTTCTTTTGTATTGCTATGCTGGCTTAGTGATGTCACTAGATTTTAACTGTAGGCACTGCAAAGCAAGACAAGCAACAATTCCAAAAGACAAAAGGGACAGGCAGCAGAAGGTTCTGACAGCTTTTAATCTGGTTTTGTCTACTGTCTAACACACATTGTATGTCTCTAATACTTACATTTTGCTATAACAGGATAGGCGCTTGGTTTTGACAATGGAGGACCTAACAAAGGCACTGCACGATGTGAGAATTGTTCTCTAGATTTAAATGGAGTGCCAAGTTTTCGGAACATTGCTTATAAGCTTCTTCAGGGATAATATTATTGTATTAAACTAAGCTAGATCATCAACAGATAAGCTATCATTAATTTTCCATTAACTATGCGGATATGCTAATACTTCTTTTCATTTTTTTATCTTCTATGAACAGTATGGGGTGAATGTAAGGCACCAAGAATATTTTGCTGATAGCCCGTCTACTGGAATGGATCCTGCTACACGAGATGAATGAGTCCTTGTTTATTTATTTATGTGTAGGCTTCTACGTTCTCATATTTTGTAAGTATACTTCTATATAATTATGCAGAATTTAGTCTATTCTATATGTACCCGAAGTCATATTCCAGCATGCCCATTTTATGTAGAATTAGTTTTGTTACCGGCTCTTTTATGTGTTTCATCCCATGTTAACAAGTGATAGCCGGATTTTGTAGGAGTGGTGGAATAGCTGCTAATGGAATGACTTTTATGATACACAAACCATAATGATTCCTTGAAGCTGCCAAAGCACTGCAATTGTTCACCCCTGACGTTGAGTGCATATTATAAATTGTGAATTGGTCTGTGGAAGAGTAATCAATGAGCGATGAACTTGTCTAGTTCTTTTTTTTTTTTTGTGTTATGTTGTACCATGTTCTTTTGGTTTTGAATTTTCACTTAGTCCGGCATTGAGAAAACAGATGGTATGTCATGACTTTATCTGCAAAAGACTCCTCGTTGGGATGTTTGGTAAAAGGGTACAAATGAAGGGAAATTTTCCATAAATGAACTTCATATATAAAATTACATATAAATTTCATCAATGAAAATTTTTATTCCCTCACCTTATGTTGTCAGATCTGTTTATTGGGAATCCTCTGCCCTTAAATTCGTTATTCGATTAATGACCATTGGTTCTGTAAAGGGGTTTACTTTTCACCCAATAACAGTAGCAGAGTTTCAAGGAGTTAAGGGAAGACATGACTTCCCAAAATAGCATATTGCAGCGATAGTTTTTGCAGAAATCACACGTTACATAAGCCTTCTTAGTGTGAACTATATCTTAGGAAAAAGTTAAAGCATGCTGGGACCATTCACAACTTATTTTCATTTAATTTTAACGGATATCCTGGACGAGAGAATATTCATTGAACTTTTATTTAATTTGATATGTGACAAAATAAACCAGTGACCCTGGTTTTTTTTTTGGTCTGATGAACAAGGTTTATGTGAAGTTTAGTGATCTTACGTGCAACTAGCACCTTCTGTTAGCCTTGATCGCGCCATGCTTTGCAAGATTTTCAATGTTGAATGAATCTTTGGTTCATTTTGGCGTGGGGGCTGGGGCAGTGATCATAAATGCAACAACAGAGAAAAAAACAGAAATTGCTGGCTCATGTCTATCCACGAGAATATATAGACCAAGATGTTAACAATCCATAGGCTAAGAATAGCTTCAAAGTCAAGCAGTACCCAACTTTATGTTACCTGACGGATGGAATTTGGATGATTGAAAACTTGCATTTAACAACCAGAGTTTTCACAAGATTTGCATCACCAAAACAAGCATTGAAAGGTGCATTAGATGGTTGTCTCGACAAGCACTGAGATTCATCATGCACAATGCATGTGGTGTGCTTGTGATTTGTGTGCATGCGCCTACTTGCAGTTAAGTCAAGTGCATTTAGTACACAAGCGTGACATCCGGTTGTGGCCACCACACAAACAGTAGGCTTTTGTCTACATTGCTTTCTGCCTGATCTGAATGCTAGATCTTGTGGACCTTTCGTTTTTGTCATGACTCAATGATAATGTTAAGGACCGTTTGGGCTCGCTGATGTCTTCAGAAATCCAAACTACCCAACTTAGGATTTTACCGGTAGCAAGCAATTCACTGCCAATCTTCTAAGAGGAGCATGACAGCATCCAAGGGTCAACAGGGGCTTTCTTAACGTTGTGTTTGAATATTCTTTTATTAACGAAGGAATAATCGGAATTAAAATGGAAAGAAAACGAACAAAGTTACCTTCCTATTTGTTTGGAAAATTGTTGCGGTCTCACACCCACTAAGAGAAATGAGCAACAATGGTAAGTATACCGTATCGAACAAGTAATATAGTGATAAGAAAGGATCGTATCCACATGGGCCAATTTTAGTACCGGTTTCAATTAGTAATAGTTGGATTAAACAAGTGATGCAAATAAGGATTCGGGTAATTATAGTAAGCAATGAGAATACCTAAGCACAAAACAAGGTTCAAAGAATAAAGTATTGATGTAATGAAATGTTAGGGTAACTTACTTCCCCCATATGATCCTCAGTGTAGCACAAATTTCAATTGATTCCTATCCAAGTTCAAATAAAGTTGAGGAGACACTAAGATGAGTAGAAGGCTTTCTCAAGGTCGACTAATGTGAATTAATTAGTACGTAATACCTAATTTCTTAGTATATTATCATCTAATCAAAAAACATGAATGAACAAATCTTATTTCCCACACAAGTTACGCTTACCTGTCTCTAATTTTCATTCAACTTATGGTATTGCAATTACAAGCAAGAGTCATGCACTTTCTCCCAAAAGACAAATTTCCAAAATTGGCGGCCAAACAATAAAAGAATAAAAACATCAATTGCAAGACGTCAATAATTAAACCAAGAAAAGAATTCAATATCTATTCATACTGACATTGTCTCAAACACATAAATCACCTCGACAAAAAGGCCTTAGTTACACATCATCATTAACATAAACAAAACAAAGGAACAAAGAAGAGAAAGAAAGAAACTCATGATCTAAGAATAATCAAAGAGATGAGGATGGATGGATGAGAGTCCCCTCTTCTTCCTTGATCTCCACTTCCTTTAGATATCCAATCCTCCAAGTTTCTTCTCCCAGCCCTCTAAGATTAGGTCAATTCTACGAAATAGGGTTGGAATGAATCACTTCTCCTTGGTATTCACGCAGAGAAACCTTAAACCTTCAAAAAATTGGGTTGTATTCTCATAGTACAAGGCCTAGTCCGTATTTTGTCGGTAACAGTCTTTGCGTTGGGGCGCAACAAATGTTGCGCCTGGGTGTGAGCTTAATAAACTTCAGATTCTGCTAGTGACCTCACGCTTGAGCGTGAGTATGTTCTCTAACAAGAAACACAATGTCTCAAGTGGGAGCGCAATGGACAACATTGCCCCGAAGTGCAATTGATAGCAGTGCACCGTAATGCAATGAATCTGAAACCTAGTCATAAGCCTTCTCCAAGTCAATCTTGTAAGCTATATCACCTTTTTTGATCTTGGATGTGTGCATCCATTGCAGGACCTCCTAAGCCATTATTATACTATCAACAGTACAATGTCCAAGAATTAAAAACCAAATATGTGTATCGACAGAGTGATTTACCTGATAGACTTTTCGGTCATGTATAAATTCACCATGTCAGCCTACAAATTCAAAAATATCAAAATTAATTGCAAGAATCGATAAGTTTCTCTTTTTTAAGTTCATTCAAATATTTTTTAAAACTAATATTTTTGTACTTTAAGTAATATAAGTAATTTTATATTTTTAACACAATTAGTTTGTATCTTTTTATATATATATATATATATATTAGTCAAATAAATAATTAAAAGCAATATTTTTAAACCCTTATCAAACAAACAAATAAATAAATACAAATCAACATACCAACCTGAAAAACTCACAGCCCACATGGAGTTAAATTGGAGTAACAAAATTGTTGGCCCTCAATAGACATGATCCGTTATAAATAGTTCGTAATTAGCCTGACTCAGTGGACTAACCAAATGAGCTCTCAATTGATATCCGTACCAAAAACATCAAATATTGATGAGTAGATTGGGTTAGGTTAAAAGAAAAATTTTATTCTAACTCAATCCAACTCAACTCATTGTTTGAATGAGAGTTGAGTCAAAAAAGTACCTTTAACCCACCCTAATTCACGAATATCCCTATGCATGGCAATGTTTTAGAGAATAATATCAATTAGTATTTTTGCTCATGTAATGTGTTTATGCTGAAAAATGCTCCGTAGTTGGGAGAAATAGCTATGAAACTTGACAAGTAAAATTATACAAATGCATTAAAACTTATAATATGTCAAATTTATTTAAGATGTTGGAAAAGCAACTGCTCAATATTTGCTTTACTTTTCATGCATCTTTTTCCTCCGTACGTCATGTTGTTGAGCCCCACAATATCTTGAAGAAGTTCTCAAATATAAATGGAATTGAATACCAACTGGACCAACAAATGGAGGTGACGAATGGGGCCAAATAATCAAATTGAAAGTGCTGCATCAATCTATCAAATTTTGATGCGGAGAAGAGAGATAGCACATGCAACGTCAAATCTCTATTTACTGGTCCTGAATGAATTCATTCCTTAGGGGCAATCATAAAACAAATATTCAAGTCTCAAATGGTGGCTGTTGTCCCCTTTTCATGAGGGCTTCCCACATGCTTATATGTTCTCATCTTGCACGTCTTTTTCATGCACAATTTCGATCTTTCTTTTTATCTCTTTTCCCCCTTAACTTCTGGATGCTTGTTTAATATCTCAATCAATCCATGAAATATTTGTACTTTTTTAACAGTTTAATTTTAATGTATTAATATTATAATATAATTATCTACTCACATATATATTGTCACATAAATAAAATAAATTTGGCCCTTAATCCACGACCTTAGAAGTCATACACATGACAAATATATATATATATTATATATATATATATATATATATATATAATTACTTAATAAAATGCTTATACACTTAAAACTTTTTCGCTAGTTTTGTACACAAGTATCTGTACTTTATTTTTTACAGGTAAGAAAGTGGCACGCTCCTAATTCAATTTCAATATTGTTAAATTGTTAATGTTACTATAATAGCTAATTAGCAACACATTTTAGTACAATTTTAAATTGTACTTCGATTCATATTCTACTCTCATAATTTTCTTAGGATAATGTCTGAACTCACATTTAATTCAAGTAGCTAATCAGGGTGAGTTAAAATACTAATAACTCGTTCATTTGTTAATGTATTTTACTTATATGATTAAAAAAAATTGTGCTAATTAAGGTCAAGTGGGAATGTTCTTTTTATTAGGAATATTGATATGTTAGTTAATTTGGCTATTATTTACTTTCATTCACTGTCTATATAAGGCTTTATCTTCTTGTATTACTTCACTTTTTTATCATTAGTGAAATTTACTATTCCTTTCTTTCAATTATCACCATGAAATTCAACATGATATCAGAGCCTGTCCATCCACCTTGAAGTTTCTTATTGCTGCCTTTCTTCTCTGGAATCCAAGAACTCATTTTCTTTTTCATTTTCTTGCATTTTCCTTCCTACCAAACACTTTAGAAATTCATTTTCTCTCTCATTCTTTCCAGGAAGTCAAACAAAAAAAAATCCTCAAAAATTCATTCTTTCTTTTTCTTTTATTACTTTTCAGCTTCTTTCCCATTACAAATCCCAAATCATTGAAAGCTAGGGTTTCAATTTCTTCAATCATCCGACTTTAAACTACATTTTTGTGTAATTTAATAATAACTTAATTTTTAATTTATTGTGGGTAGTGATAACTCGCATCAATTAAATATTAAATTATTCAAATAAAACTAAAAGTGGTTCATTTTAGTTATTTTTTAATTCTATAGAATTAGATTGTAAAATTATAATTTCAATTCTATGTGTTATTTTAAATATGAAAATTGGAATTGGGGTGACAATTCTAATTTCATGCTCAATTTCAAACGTGAAGTGGAACATTAATGTTTTTTTTTTTGGGGGATTTGTAGCATATTACCAACCCATAATTAAATTAGTAGTAATGAAGCTTGAGAAATCAAGCTACTGAATTATATTTACTTGGTGCGGTAGGTAAGCATAATACATTAAGTGAACTGCAAGTTAAGCATGGCCAACATTTAATAAAAATAAAAAAGTCAAACAGAACGTTGATCAATTTAAAAACAAAAATGCCTTTGAAATTATGTGAAAGCATGCAGTTTCCACATTAAGTGAAAATGCATGTAAAAAGTCAAACAGAACGTTGATCAATTTAAAAACAAAAATGCCATTGAAATTATGTGAAAGTCAGCAGTTTCCACAAAATGCATGTTAGTATATTCTATGCATGCAACTGTTTATGCATTCTAGTATAAATAAACACAAACATGTATAATTTTAATCACTAACTAGTTTAACATTGACATTTCTTCGCCATATGAAGTGGTACGGAACATTTGGACCGTAAGGTACAGTCCTTACCTTAGGGAACAATTAAATGTCCTTCCTTTCTCTAATGACAAATACGAGCGAGCAATTAAATGCACTTTTACACTTTGCTCAACGAAATTTGTCTTTTTTATTGTTATTATTTTTCTATCAACCAGAAAAGTAGCATATATCACGTCAAAAAAATGAAAAAGAAAAGTAGCATATATACTTTTCATTGTATGGCCAACTCCACTATGTAATATTGAAAAGGAAGCACCATGTGTTTGGGGCATTTTAATTACAACGAATTAATATACTCATTAATGATTATGTGTCCCTTTGTCTTGAAGAAAATGAGGAATCTATTCATCCAAACCCAACTTAGTCCCTATATATACAATATCGTCATCGTGTGTATATATACTGTAATTCAACGTTGTAGCCTTGCATGTATTTTTATGTTATCTTTGTATTCTTTAAGAGTGATTGACTAACTTTCTTTAACATAAAGTAACACACTTATAAGTCAGAAAAAAGTTCAAAAACTATTATAACACAGAAAAAAAAAGTATTTTACATTGTGATAACTTTTAAATAATAGATATATTTATAAAAATATTGAAAACAGAGGTGAAAATAAAGTCCCTAAATGAGGTGGGGACTTTATGTTAAAGTCCCCATACGGAATGGTGACTTCAGAGGAAAATCACCAACTGCATTGGCATCATCCATGTTAAATAAAAAAAATAAAATCTTTAATGGTGAATTATTATTTCAATTTGATATTTTATCGTAAACTTAAAATTGCAATAATAATGGTAAACATACAGAAGATATTATATAATTTACAAAAAACCCAAATATTTTTAAAATTGTTTGATTTTATTATTTATTCTTAGTCTATTTATGTTAAATATTTAGCTAGCCGATAGATTGTCACACTATCCAATTCCTACATGACAACTAGCATTCTATATGACATATCATACTCCTATATACATCAAATCTTTCACCCAAGAATTCATTAGAATTGATTCAATAACTCATCTTATTTAATCAAAATAATTCATTTATAGTAAGGTACCTCATTTTGACACATAAGATTACCTTATGACACATAATATTATATTGATGTATTGAAAATATTAGGTCGGCCATGGGACCGGTCCAATAATAATTGATATTGGGAATTATAGTTAGCTAGTTTGTTTCGTAGTTAGTTAGTTTCCACATCCGTTAGTTATGCCAGCTGTTCCTACGGTTGTATATAAGTTGTTTCCTCTTCATTCAATGAATCAATTCACTCTGATGTTTCTATTCAATAATTAAACCCATTAGATAATCGTTTTAGTCTTGTTTTTCAATTTCTTAAGTATGAAACTAGTTCATTTTTACTTAAGATATTATATTGAGATTACCTCTCTCTCTCTCTCTCTCTCTCTCTCTCTCTCTCTCTATATATATATATATATATATAGATCTAGGTCCTTTTTTCGTTCCACGAGCTTGAACCCCTTGAAATTACAAGCTCCCTCAATTGCTGAGATCAAATAAAGTGCTGTATTTTCTACAGTGTACTAGTAATATTTTAAGGTAGACATCATAGTTCATAACAGATGGTTTACCTGCTTTAACGTATGGTAGAACTTCGTACACTTGGTTTCTAAGCAAAATTAAATATGTTACCCATGAGCAGCTGAACTAATGACATATAAATTGGGTTTGGCACACATTCACCAACTTTTAAAGTATAGAAGAAGTGATGATTTGTGGAGTGCATTTTCCGTAATCATAGTCCTAAGATCAAAAAGAGGGATTTTCTTCTTGTATGAACATTTAATTTTCTTCAAAACATATTCATAATTTCGGTGTGGTTTTGGACACCAATGGCGGTGTTTCGCAGCTTGGTTGTACACATTCGAAAAAGCCAAAACCTTAAAATTAGCAATGAGGGATGAGAATAAGAAATTGTTTTACTTTATTTTTAACCCGTGTCCTTTACATTGATTTTCCTTTATTTTAGATTGAAAGATGGATTGCGTCATACTTGTTTTTCTTTCCTTTTTTTTTATTTTTTTTATTTTTATTTTGGCTTTGGACTAGCTCTTACCATTTGCGTTCACATGTAATATTGGCTAGAAGTTTGCAATTTTTATTTATTCGTTTACGAAAATTTATGTATCTTTTGGAAGCCACCGCCCCAAGAGAAGACAAATCCAATAGAAACTCCGGAAAACAATAAAAAGACCTTCCAAAGAATTTCTGCATGTATCGATAGATAGATTACAATTAACACTCTTCAGATAGATTTTGATGTCATAATACGTACACTTGTTATGGGGCATTCTGTCTGGCAATTTTTTTTTTAAATTTTTTTTGGGTACACTCTCTCTGGTAGTTTTACTTATGGTGATACTTGATCTAAAATGTGGGAGCATGGTTTGATAAACTGCTAGGTCTCTACCTACTTAGATCACCAGAATCTAATTGTCGTACCCAAAAGTAGAAAAAAGTTACTAAGGTGCGTAGAAAAATTATATCAAATGATATAACAGTTTGCTTAAGGATGAAGCTCAACAATCCAAATACATAGAGTGAAAATCAGCCTCACTTAAAAAAGGATCTACAAAGAAATCATGAAGCTCCTGCCTAGACTGTTTTTCCACAATAAAAAAAAAAGCACACAAAATTCAAAGTATTCTAGTTGTTTTTATTTAATGTTCAAATTGATAAAATTTAATTTTTATAAATAAACATTAAGTGAAGTATATATATAGTAAAGAAATTTAATTTTCTCTCATATATATGTATATTGTTAACCAAAAAAACAAAATCACGTGCACAATGGTGCGCAGTTGTGAATGTGATAATTGTATAGATAAGATTAATCAAATATAAAAAAAATGTTTGGTCATGGGAAGGCGTGAAATGAGAGAGATGGATAAAATTAAACAAAAATTGGATGGAAATACGTATATATTATGGTGTTGGCTTCGGACTTTTAATAATTGAATAGTATCAAAACATGTATTAATATGCTAAATTTTAATTGGTCTTACAGTCCATTTAAGCATCTAGTCAATATATAGTTAGTATTTTTAAATATTGGGACTTATAATTTTTTTTTTTATTCACAGGGATCATTTTATAAATATATAAATTTAGTAAAATTTTCAATTCATCCATAAACTAAAATCTTTAATTTTTTCCAAGAGTCTATCCTCTACCACTGTCATAACCACCTCCTCAACCTCCCCTTCCCATGGATTTATTAAAATTGTGTATTTATAAAATAACTTTTATGAATAAAGTAGAAATAAAAAAAAATTACAAGTTCAAATGTTTAAAAGTGCTGACTAGATATTGATTGGATGTTTATATGAATCATAATACCAATAAAAATTTAACCCATTAGACATATTTCAACACTGTTCAATCATTGAAAGTACTTAAGCACACACTATATATTATATAGCACCAATATTATTAAAGAGCGGAGAAGATTGTAGCAAATAGAAAGAAATCACGTGGCTAACGAACACAACGTGGGGTTGCGGTATTGGTTGCACGTTCACATGTCTTAGCATGCATTGTTTGGTGATTTGTGGTTGAACCACGTGCTGACGTGGAAGATCTGCAAGATCTGGTTCGTCGGCGACTGGGTCGCTTTTCAAGTCTTCCTGGCTTAGGTGTCACTGCGCACCCATACGCCCTTTGGATTTAATGAGAACAGACTAGAGATAGAGATAGAGAGCAAGAGCAGTAAACACTGGCACCGTTGTGGTTATGTGCTATGGGTGTGAGACTCATCAATGACCCCTTCATTTGGTCAAAAAGTACATGCCAAGTCAATAATGCCAAGCTTGGTGAGACTGAAAGCAAGCTGTGTCCTCCTCCGTTTGACATGTGTTATCAACGATAATCTTGTAAAGTTTTGTTCAAGTTAAGAAAGAGGTTATAAGATATGCAAAGAAAAGAGGGGAAGGTTTTGATTTGAAAAATTATTGTATATATGAGATTGGGAAAATACTCAAATGTTACAAAAAATTGTAATTGGAAACAACGTGTCATTAAGATTTTGATTATCATTTTCACTCTTTGTTCTCTTTCCATGGTCATCCAATCTTATATAGTGTAAAATTGAATTTTGTCATTTTCACACTTAAAAATATATGTACCATATAATGTTAATGTGTTCTGCCCATATGGCTCAGGTCACTTGAGAATTGAGATCCGACCTGATGCCTATGACTCGAACTAGAGACCTGCTTCTTGGACCACGTGGAGGTGATTCCCCCACTACCACACTCCAACTTCCTCACGATCAGGAGACATGGTTGAGGCTAGAGAACCTCACTCAACCCACTTTGCTTGGTAACTGTTTTTATAAACCTCCATGGTACATTTTTTACATCCCATCACATTCCTCTTTGTTGCCTCATACTCAGCTAACTTAGGTATTAGAATTCTTGTAGGTGCACACCCTCAGTCTCTGAAAAAAGGCATTGAAGTCTTGATCATGTTTCCAGAATCCTACCTTCAATTGGAGTGTTTTCATAATTGCTTTCATTGTCATCCTCTTGAATTACTTTGTAGAACTAATTTATTAATAAATTTTATCCCTAATTATAAAATTAAATTTTGATGTACTCACAGTGTTAAAAACTTTTATATCATCCAATCAAATTCTTCTACCTATTTGAATAGTCTCTTCAAATATTAGATGTGATATTGAATCATATTTGCTAATATGGTAATTCATTAAATAAAATTGTGATACATGTCATTTATGAATCATGATAATAATTAAAAATGTAACAAAATGGTTCTAAAAATGTTAAAAGCATAATTAGGATGAAGCCTATATATGTTCAAGCATTAGTTAATCTTAAAAGATGTAAAAGTGTGTCATGAACTTATATATAATCAAGAATCAACTGAGATTCGGAGGGTGAATATTGATTTAATTTGGGATAGAAAACATCTAAAAGAATAAAAGACTTAATATGTAAGAAACTAAAATTTATCAAACAAGCTAACTATTACAAATGCATCTTATAAAATATGATTAAAAATTTAGTAATAAATTAATCGTAATAAATACAACGGTTTGACAAAGTTATTTTTAGCTCATGCAAAAAAAATTTCTATGGAAATTTTATAGTATAAAACGAGGTTCAAAACCACTTCTACAGATTTTTTAAAACTGGTTTAATAAGATTGTTAGCTATTGAAAGAAGTTTGAATGTGCTTTAATTCGTAATCTTTATTAAATAAATAAAGTAAATTGAAAATACGATGAGGATTAACTACTGTAATCAAAGTGAATGTTAACCTAAAAGTGCACTATATGAAGGATGAAAAAATTAATTCAAGATGGTTCAAGTTATTTATAAGTTAAGATTGAGTGCGATGATAAATGAATTACATTTCAAAAATAAGAATCAAAGTTTAAGGTTTTTTTGAAAAATTGTTAAAGTATCTCTAAATTGCAATATAACAGCCAAAAATAATTAACCCAACAGTAATGTCTTAAGAGAAACATAGTTTGTTTCACTTGAGGCGCTTAAAAGGAAAAGTAGAATTAATTTGAGGCACTGAAATATAAGGCAGCGTTACGGCCTTCTTTAAGAACGAAATCAGTTCAGAAATTGTGGGGTGACACCGCAAATGGCGTTAGGGTTCTAGTGTGACCATCAACGCTATGGCTCCACTTACTAGCTTGGCCTCGGTCTGTATTCATTTTTCTTTTTTAACTCCTATTTATTCCCTTTTTTTTTTTTCTTTCCAATCTTCAGCGCTGATTCGATTTCATTTTATGCATCTGCCTTTTGGCTTCTACTAAGGTTCTTGACCTTTCGGCCTTCGCAATTACGGCGCAATTTGTTCTCTGTTCCACATTGGATTGTGACAAACTTAATTACATTTTGTTGGCCTTTCCGTACAGTTGATAATTGCTAAATATAAAAGAAAAATTATGCTCATCTCTCATGAGATTTGATAAAATACAACCCACCTTCTCTATTTTTAAAATTTGCATATCAGGTCCTGGATTTTGAAAAATCCTACACCAACTCTCTTACTAACGTTAGTTTGTTAATGACTGTGACCGAATAATATACATGTGTATAATACATGATTTTTAATAAAATTATTGTAAATATTAAATATTGTTATAACTATTGAATGACTATATTATTTTTTTAGTCAATGATAAAAGCATATATTCTTTAATAAAAGGGTAGATTGTGTACTTCTATTACTTGATAAAATGGAGTGCTTTATCATTTAATAACGGATAATATGATCATTCAATAATTATAATAATTTTTAATACTTACAACAATGCATTAAAAATCATGTGTTGTGAATATTTGTACTGTTTCATCAAAGCCATTAACGACTTACATTAGTAGCGGAGGCCAGTGTAGACACTACAAGAAATTCGCGGTATTACCAAATGGTTTTTTTTTAATTTTTTATGGGAGCGTATTTTATCAACGGGTACGGGCCATTGATTTTTTGGTCATCGATGGAATATTACCAATGAATAATTACACCAGTGAATAATTTTTTATGGGTGTACCAACGGGTATAAAAATGAGTACCCAGTCAGTACAATTATATTAAAGGCGTCACTTTGGTCATCAAATAAATAATATTACCGACAAATTTTTCTAACTTTACAACATGGTTTTAAAATGAAGAATAATTTTTCAATATTTTTAACCGATGATTTTATCAGGGTTTCATTTTTTAAAAAATATTTAATTTGAAAATATAATTAATTACTGAAGGGTTAATTACCCAGGGGTTTATGCGCTGGTAATATTAGAAATATTTTTTTACTTGTTTCATTGCCATGTGTAGTCATCTATATAACCTATGGATTGTTTGGTATTTAATTATTTTTTATGTATTGATATAATAATTTAATTATAATTAAAGTGATGTTAAATAAGAAAATAATGAAATAATAATAAAATAAATAAAATACAATAAGTAATAATAATAATAAAATCAAATATATACAAAATGCATAAATGTAAAAAATATCCAAAATGAGATAAAAAAAAATGCTAGAAAAAGACTAGCTAAACTCCTCCTGATCGTCGTCCGGCATCATCATCAGCCATCGGAGTCATCGCGCCATGGATGGTGAGGAGCCTTCAAAGATGGAGGGGAGTAGCATTTGGGGAGCTTCTTGCCAGAGCCAAAAGATCTTGAGGTTTGCATATCTCAGAAGAAGCTTATTACATCAACAGTGATATTTTTCTACTTCCTCCTGAACTTAATCTTTTTGTTCTTGGCCTTCTCCAATTGTTGCTCCATAGACAGCTTAGCTCTCGATCTCCTAAGCTCCTGCTCCATTCCTATTCGGCCTCTACCTGCTCCTGAGTTGTTGAAGGAGTTATGCCACCTGCTCATACTATTGCTGGATAAGATGTGCCTACTCCTGTAGCTCCTGGTTGAAGGCATGCACACACTCTTCAGGTCATCATCCCTAATAGAGACCAAGTGACGAAGGATGGGGATTTACTCTCAAGGTAATACCCCATCCCATATATGTGACCCTTGTATGAGCTGCTAACCACTTGGGCTCAAACATCCTTCTCATTTGGAGGAGGATGGATATCAGCATTTGGCAAGCCTTAGCCACTTGGGTATAGTATTGGGTCTGTGCCTGATTCGAGAGGTCTATGAAAAAGGAAAACAGATAAAACACATTTTAAGTAATAATTATGACATAAATGGAAAAAGTAATCAAAATTAAACAAAAAAGTGGACTCAGAGCGAGGATCTACCCAGACCTCTCCAGACTCTTTCGTGCCTCACCTTTTCAGTGTGGGTCTCTTTAAAGAGCTCTCCCTGATCGGAAGGCGGTTTAACTCCCTTGACTACACAAATATGCATAATAAAGTCATAAAAACATAGTATTTGCCACAATTCAAATATAGTAAATTAACATTTAATAATATATTAAATGTAGAAAGGTTAAAGAATTACTAGACATTTACGGTCCCTCCTAGGTGCTCAACCCACCCATATGCGACCCGCCCTTCTATGAGGCTTGATTTGTCTTCCCATTGTTTGACCTATCCTTGAAGGTTGGGTCACTGGCTAGTGACGCAGGTAGCTCACTGAGGATGGCATCATTAAGCCACGAGCTATTTATGTGCCCTTTGCAGACATCATGAAACATGTCTCGAAATTGGTTGGAGGACCTAATCCTCCAAGCCCTCTTAACAGCAAGCTCATGCTCAAGCAAAATGTAGAAGGTCCTTTGCATACACAAAACTCACAACACATAAGTATAAACACATAAGTATAAATACACATATATATATATACAAAAGTGAATAAATTATAAACTTACCTTCCACTCCTGCCATCATATCTCCTTGACATCTCTCGAGATGTCAGTCCAAGTGGGCCATGGATGGTTATACCTGTATAATCTCCGTAATCTGATGGTGACCCTCAACAAGTGGATCAAAGCTATTACATAGATGAAATAAATTAAGAATAATGAAAATATTTTAAATATTATACGTAATCTAAAATTAGAATGGAGTAGAAAAGATGTTTAAACTTACCTATCTTTCCTGTTGACCTAATTTGGCAGACAATCTACCATCAGGTCCAAGTTAGGCCAAGAGGACTCCCATTTGGGTCTCGTGTCTATGACCCACCCGACAAAGCAGGAGTCTAATGAGATGTGAGTTTAGGAGTCAGGGAGTGGTTAGGCTGGGGACGGATCACTCCTGCGGATGGGTTGTGAGTGAGAATAAGCGGGAGGTAAGGGGCCAATATACCCAAGAGTGGACATTATCCTAAAGGGAGGGCTAGTTGTGGCAAGGACGGAGGTGGAGGTAGTGGAAGGCGAGGTGGCGAAGGGGTGAGAAGGGCGATGGAGAGGGATGGTGGGTAAACCGACCTTTTAAGATGGCCTCTACCTCTACCAGTCATCCTGAAACAATTAAAAAGTATACAAAAAGAATAAATTGGTCTTCATATATTTCAAGTCCCTGACAAAATTTTTTGTAAAATATTCAACAGCATCTTCGCTTAAATTAGGAGATTCTATCCTCATATATTTAAAGTTATTTCTTTCAAATACAGTCAATTGGTCTTTTAATTTTTTTTAATACAGTTACTTTTAATCATTTTCCCTAAAAAAATTTTACAAAAATTTCGACGGCATCTACGATTAAATTAGGAGATTCCATCATCATATATTTCAAGTTATTACTTTCAAACACATTAATTAGTCTTTTAATTTTTTTAATAAGTTATTTTTAACCTTTTTTCCTTAACAAAAATTTTAAATTTTTTTTATAATATCTCCACTTAAATTATGATCTTCTATCATTAGATATTTTATTGCATTCAATAATCATAGATATTATTAAAGGTCAATAACATAAAAGACATATTTAAACAGTTACATATTCATAATTACATACAATTCACATAATACTAAAACTGTTCTATTGCGCATCCCCTTATAACTCCACAACATGCAACCTGCAATATTTGCAAACATAGAATCCCATAGCAAACAATGCAAACAAGTCAAGGAAGGATCTCTATACCCTCCCCTAGTCATGCAATCCCGTTTCCTACAACTCTATCCTAAAAAACATAAGTCTCAATCCTATATACATATTAAACCATATAAATAACAATGATTTAGTTACTAACCTCTACAGCAATAAAACAACACGGAATGTGAAAGCTCTTTGCGTCCAACCAAATCCAATCTTGAAAATCCAATATGAACAAAAATTTAACTTAACACACTTATAAAATTCTATACATACAAAATATAAAATAAAATAAGGAAGTAGAATGACAAATCGCTCTCAATGTCAATAAGTCACCGCCACCCTCAAACACAACTCCTACATTAACAAAATAACAACAATAATTATTCTCCAATGCAATAAAACACAACCCACATATAAACGAATGGAAAAATTAAACCAAATAAAAAAAAACTAAACCAATTAAAATGCTTACTAAAGCCTAGATCGCAATGGTGGTCTCCATTTTGCGAATGGAGCTTGAGGCGCACGGTAGCAAAGAAGGTGGCGGCAAGGGAGGCCAAGAGAGAGAAAGAGAGTGAAGAGAGAGATAGAGAGATGAATTGGAATGAGAAAGAAGAAGGTGTTCAGTTTAAAATGTACACGTGCTATCAACACCCGTGGGTAAATAATTAGTGAAATGGTACATTTCACATCCCACTAATTACTGACGAGTGTACCTGATAGGTTTGGAATAGAAAGAGTTGAGCGCCAACGTCAGAATTTTCAAAAACCAGTTGGTAAACCCATTGATAATTAAAGAAAAATAAATAAAAATTAAATATTAATCAGCCCATTGGTATACCCATAAGTAATTTAAAGAAAAAATAAATAAAGATAAAATAATAATCAACCCATCGGTACACCCGTCGGTAAAGTTCTCATGCCACGTGGTGCGCATACAATTATTGATGGGTTGCTGGTTTAAAATTACTATTGGACCAATCGGTAATACCGTCAATAAACCTATCGGAAATTGTGCATGTCAAATGGTGAATAGTGATGCCATTAATTATCGATGGTTGTTACACAAATTGAGAATAAAAGGTTAATAATGCAAAAAATCAATAACCATCCGAAATACTGTTGGTGATTACCATGAAATTCTTCAATATCCTGAGAATTCTAGTAGTGAGGATTTTCCAAAATTCGGGATCTATTGTGCAAGTTTTGCAAATAGATGAAGTGTGTGTTGCATTTTGCCAAATCTAAAAAGAAATGGGTGTAGTTTTCCAAATTAAATTATAATTTTATCTTACATATAATTTAAATTATTTTTTAATTTATTTTACGTATAGAAACAATCAATTAATATTAATATAACATCACATTATAATTAGGTATTATACTGATTATTTATACCATTTTTTAAAATGTATATTACTAAGAATATGATAAAATAGTTCAATTCTTATTATACATTTTAAAAATATTTATTACATATGTTGATATATATATATATATATATATATGTAATTATTATAACACTAACATAACATTTTGTAGATATGATTTACATAAATTTCAATTCAATAATTATTTTTATTTAAAAAATTAGTAGAAACTATTTAATAATATAAAATTTGTTTTAGCTTACACCTCCTCATACACACATACTTATCAAATAGTCCTTACATACTGCGTAAGTTACTATTCATTCCATTGTGAGTGAAATTTTTAATTGGGTGGATTTTTTTTTGGATAAATAATAAAGCTCAACCACCTTATGAGGAGAGGAGCAAAGTTTGGAGCATACAGAAATAGTTCTATATCAAACATAGAAAACCATCATGTCCTAGAGATATATATGCTCAACATTACACCCAAATGAAAAAAAGCCAATAACAGAGCACAACAAAAAAAAAAAGACAAAGGAGCATCTGTTACAGGATAACTAACAGTAGCTATCATAATGGAAAACAAAAATGCCCCTTCTTGCTAAAATCATCACACCTCATCTTAGTACCAGGAGATACCACAATTTGGTCCATATTCAAATAGAAATCATTACCCCATCAACATAGCAGGAGCAACAGGGAACACATCCACAATCCAGGAAAACCACTTCAAACCCATTTCGCATAGGAAAACCAATATAATAGGAAAAAAATGGCATATTGGGCTTCAGAAACAGACATCTTGTTACCCTCTCCAATTGCGTATTTGTTCAATGTAGGTTGTAAAAAATTATGGGAAGAAAGGTAACTTATCACACCAAGCTCTAGTCCAATAGCTCAATCTATGTAAAATGTTCCGCACTTCCAAATTCCAATTTGGTTCGAAATTTTCAAAGACCATATGGTTACAAATCCACCAAATGGACCAGGAAACCACATACAGAAGAGAGATCCAGTTTTTTTTATCAAAACCCCAAAATGGGGCACCAAGCCATGCATTGAAAAACTTAATTGAATCATGTGGTAAGCACCAAGTGATATGCCACTGAGAACAAAAATTCTAGATATACATTGACCTTGGGCAAGAGAAGAAAAGGTGTTCAAGTGTTTCCTCACCAGCACCACAAAAGGAGCAAGAGGAATCAACCGATGGAAAGCAATTGATTCTACAAAGCCTTTCCTTCGCATTGAGTCTTCTCTGGAGAATAAACCACATCAACAATTCAGCTTTAGGGAGTTAAGCCTTTCCATGCCTTCTTCCCTTCTAGCCATTCAGGAGAGGAAGAAACACTATCTTGGAATACCTACAAAGAAAAAGAAGAAATAGAAAATGTACCCAAAGAGGTATGTGCCCAAAAACACTCATTATTCACACCTTCTATCAAATAGTGTTGGTTCAAGGCTAGAAGAAACTCAACAAACAGAGGTTCCTCCCATGTAAAAAACCTTCACCTCCATTCCAGACCCTATCTTCAATATCCATTCTCCCACTTGCCTATTTCCGAAACCATGCAATTTTGCTGATTTGAAATCAAAAATAATTTGGGAATTTATCTTTCAAACAAAATTTCCCCAACCAAATATCAAACTAAAATCTTGTTATAGTACCCTCACCAACCCTCTTCCTTAGTCCATTCACCATAATTTGATGTACATCATTCCCAAAGTATCTAAAATTCCAACATTTATCTCCATACACTCAGTGGACCCAGGGGGTCAAAGCATGTAACTGAGATTGCCTGGACACCCCATGATTTGAACAAATGATTCTCTTCCACAAGGGAGTAGATCCATCAGAAAATCTCCACCACCATTTGAATAATAACGTCGCATTCTGAATGATGATATTACCCATACCCAAACCACCTAGAGATTTCAGTCTCTGAATAACATCCAAAGAGATCAAAGGGATACCTTTCCTAGTGGAGTCAACAAACCAGAAAAAGTGTCTCTGTAGAGATAATTGTGGTTGCCACCATTTTTGGAATCTTGAATAAACTGAGATAATAAATGGGAAGTCAACTTAGCATTGATTTTATAAGTGTCAATCTCCTAGCTCTTGAAAGTAATTTAGCCTTCAAAGAAGCTAATTGCTTTTCAATTTTTTCCACCACTGGCTTCCACGTCTCCACTCTCTTAGGATTAGCACCTAAGGGATGCCCAAGTATGTGATTGGTAGTTAAACTACACTGGAACATAATATTTCCTTAGCTTCATTTGTCCAAGACTTATCACATCCAATAGCTATCAATGCCGATTTGCTAAAATTGATCTTAAGACCAACATAAGAGAAAAACATGCTAGCAAATATTTGTAGTTTCTAGACACTCCATATCAGGAGTAAAGACTAGAGTATCATCTGCAAACTACAAAAGTGTTAACATAACACGATGCTCCCTACCAAAATACCATCAATAAGGTCTTCCTCCATTGCTCTTTGGACCATTCTATTAAAAGACTCCGCCACTAGAAGAAATAAAAATGAGAAGCGGATCACCTTGTCTAAGACCTCTCTGAAGACGAAAAGGAGCAAAGGGGGAACCATTAATCAACACAGACATTGTTGTTGTAGATGCACAGGACATAATCCATCGCCTCCATTTCTCACCAAAACCCATCTTTTCCATCGATTCCTCCAAGAAACTCCACCTGACTGTGTCATAGCCTTTTGAAAATCAAGCTTCAATAAGATTGCCTTCTTTTTGGCCTTTCTTAACCAGCATATTGCCTCATTTGCTATCATAGCACCATCAAGAATCTATCTATCACCAATGAAAGTAGACTGTGAGTCACCAACTAACCTAGATATCACATAACTGAACCGTTAGCAAGAATTTTGGCAATGATTTTATACAAACACCCCACTAGACTAATAGGATGAAAATCCTTGACTTTGATCACATCTACAACCTTAGGGATCAATGTGACCCACGTTGTATTGATCTCCATAGGGAATTAACCCAATTCAAAGAAGGATAGAACTAGCTCACAAATATCCTTTTCAAGATTAGATCAAACTGCTTAATGAAATTCATGTTATACCCATCATAGCCCGGAGCTTTAGAGGAGTCACAGGATAATACCTGCTTGGTACACCTCTAAAGCAATAGGCATTCTCTCCAATAAGGATGCTTGATCCTAGCTGATCATGGGTAAGAAGCCATAGGAGATATGGATCTCAATAGTAGAGACTATTTATATAAGCGCTTGTAGAAGTGTAGAGTAGAAGATTTAATACTCCTAGGATTTTCCATCATTCCCCTCACATTTAATTTGTTCAATCCTTTTCTTCCTTCTCCTACCAACCGCAACCGCATGAAAATATTTAGTATTCCTATCACCTAATTTAAAATGCTTCTCTCTCGATATTTGCCTCCAATAGGAATCCTTTCTTTCATTCTATAACTTTAGTTGAGCATTTATTGCTTCAAGTCTTGCATTGCCAACTTCATTAAAACCCATATCATCTAATCTTTTTTCAGGAATCACCTTTTAGATTCCAGCTTATTGATTGCTGCATTAAAATTGCCAAAGACCGATTTATTCCATTTTTTCAATCCTTTTGTACTCTTCAACTTCTAAATAATTGGAACACTTCCCATACAATTCCATTTCTGTCTAACTATTTTAAAAAAGTTTGGGTGAGAAAACCATATATCCAAACTTCTAAATGGTTTAGGCTCCCTCAGACCTCATAAGTTCTAGATATAGAGGTGTATGATCCGACAGAATTAGGTAGAGCATTCAATCTCATATTCAGAAATTTCATACCCCATTCCGTTTCAGTTACATTCTATCCAGTCTATTCCGAGATTTTCTCTTGGGTCAAGTAAATTTTCTCCCAAAGAGTCTCAAATCAAAACTCCCATGTCTTGGACCCACTGTCTCAATTCTTCAATGCTATCCAAGTATCCTCTGCCACCATACCTTTCCTCAAGATTTAAAACTTCATTCAAATTGCCTATGATAATATAAGGAAATCCCAGATTGCTATGTAATTCAACTAATTCATCCCATATACTCTTTCTTGCTCCTCTATCGTTAGGAGCATAGAGAACAATAACTGGACACTTGAATGAAACCTTACCAATCTCCCCTCTATACATATCCATTTATTCCTCTTCCTAATCTAGACTTTTTAAATACCTTATTGTCCTATATGCATCTCAGACCTCCACGTTAATCACGACAAATCAGCCTAGGAAAAACCATCACACCCCTACCATCTTCTAATTTTTAGATTAGAAATATTTGAGTGCTTTGTTTCAACCAAGCCCAAGAAAAAGCAAGAATGACTATTAATTAATTTCTTCAGCCTCATCTTTCCCATTACCCCCAATTCCTCTAATATTCCAACATATAATATTCATAAGCAACATAACAAATCACCAACCTGAGAGCGAGAAACTAGGCAGCATTAATAGCTTTATTCTTCCTCGTCTTCTTCTTGATAGTATCAGGATCAATACCGCAGGCTTCCCAATTTACAAGGATAATAACATTCTCCATTTCGTTTTGAGAGCTTAAGCCAATTTTCTTCCCCAAATTCCAAGTGCTGAAGCATGCTCTTTTTCAAGACGTGTCGAGTTAACCTTTTGTTTCCCATTCAAATGAGAACCATCTGACACTTTTGGATATGGACCTTTTCCAGCCATGACTTTCTCACCAGTCCGCCGGGGGGAGGAGGGTCACCACGGTCTTGAGATTCCTTAAACAAATGATATGTATTATTATTAATAGGCTCATACTCCAGATCAAAACCTAGAGGTGCCACATGTCCGTAAGTCTTTTTATCCACCATACTCTCAATTAAGAGTTTCTCCAAACTAAGTGGGTCACTATATTCCAACAAGGCCCTATTGGGCATGTTACCCATATTGAGTTTATTTGAGCCTAATAAATCTTGAGTATTCACTTGATGACTAAACATAGCGGTCGGTTTTGATGGACTTTCCCTAGTAACCCCATTAATGACTTCAACATTTCCCATATGCAATAACTAATCATTATCATCCACTGCTTCTCTCTCCACTTGGATCAACACGCCACCCCTCCCATCGAGCACACAGCAGATGCTTGATGATCCAGTGCGGCAACCCAATCTCCATGTCCCTATACCAATGTTCTGAAACTGGACCAGGCCTCCAGGTTGGCCAAAGGCGGCCCTATCCAGTCCGGGTTGTGCCTGAAAACCACCATACAGAGAACGTTAGAGACGCTAAGACCTCCCAAAGGCAAAGGACAAGCTGGCCCTTTCCTGCCCCTGATTTTTTTTATTTTGATGCCAAAAAAAACTGGGTGTGTTTTTGGCTTTTTGCCCTGTTCCTTTTCGTTTCTAATATGGGAAAGGAAATTGCAAGGAAACCAAACCTTGTTTCCTTTCTTCCTGGTTTGAATGGAGAGAAGGAGTGCTGCACCATTCACGTCCTTCACCGTTCGCATCCACCACGAGCCACATCACCTGTGTGCTACCTGCCTCACTTCACTGTCAGCTCTTCTCCTGCATCACGGTTGAATTTGCTTCTACCTCCTTCAAAAGCTCCACTGTTTGCGTCCAAGCTTTGATGCGGGGGAGTTGTTTATTTGGTTAAGTGTGTTGAAATGCACTTGGTGTTTGTCCTGCAGATTGGGATATACTACCAGAGTTTGTGAAGAAGCTTCCAGAAAAAGTTGTTGTACACCATAAGCATTCCTATTTCCTATCATGTTCAGTTGTTGTTTTTTCCATGTGCATCTGAACATTGTTGGCCATAACATCATGTCACTGAAGTGATGGGATGCTAAATGGATAGTATTTTGTTGGAAGTAGTAACTTTATACTTGATAGATTTAATCCATATGCATAATATTTATTTTGATTAAGGGATAAATTATCATATGTGTTATGTTTTATGGATTATATTGATATCTAATTTAATTTTTAGTTATTTTATGATATATATTTTATTTTATATTTTTATATAAATACAGATTTTATTATATACCGGTTATATTTGGTTAGCCCATTAACCGGTTAAACCACTGAACCTTTGAACCTTTACCCTTGACCAATTCGATGTTTGGTCCAGTTTTCAGAACCTTGCCCTATACTCACAAACATGGACTTGGAAAATATGCTCCCCTATAAATAGCTGCACCCATGAATTAATTGGATCCATCAATCTCGTATCAACTTGAACAAAAGCACTCCTAAAGTCATTTGTATCCTCCACTGTATACACCACCTTGCCCCACTTTCTCCTATTCTAACAAAATTCATTGGAGTCCATCCAAACAATGGAATACCCTTCAATTCCAACCACACCCTCCTTACACCACTAACCTCTTCAACGTTCCATGTTCGAACATCATCCAAAACACGTAACATAGAGTCCCTAGGTTTTCAATGCATGATCACATTCCTCTATCGTTCGAAAAGTGATCAAGACCTTATATTGATCAATATGTCTCACATATTGAGGAATAACTCCTTCCGCCATGAGTCTATCTCCCATAAACTCTGCATTTAAAGTTCATCCCCTCCCCTATTAAGCTTATGCGAATCCAAATGAAATTATCATCACAAACTTCACCCTTAACACGTTGTACCTTGGGTCGGATCATAGTAGCATCATTATCAAGTATACCACCACCTGCATAACACCAGATTCCTAACACCCACAACACATCCAGTTTTTGGAGCCTCGATTGGCAAAGACATTAACATAAGATCGACCATCCCTTATTTTGAGGAAGGTTTATATGTTTCTTAGTTTTCTGCCTTTCCCATGGTTTTGCATGGACTTACCCACATTGTGTTGTCTCCCATACTTTGTCAAGTTGATAGAGATAACACACTCCCTAATCTTTGTCCTATCTAATTTTGCCATAGCCCTACTTGCATCATCATGAGTTCGATACCTGACAAACCCAAAAGGATTGTATTTGGTCTTGTGGATTTTTCTAGACAAACACATGTCCACCATATCACCATGATACTTGAATATTTGGTTCAACCAAATTGGCATCATCTGTTGGGTAGGTTATCAACAAATAACATCATTTGGTTCCTATGGTTTCGTCCTTAGTTAGTACCATTATTGCGATTCCTTTCTAGCCAAACTAACCTATCCTAACACACACCCCTAACCTTCTCTCTCTCTCTCACTATTCTCTCTCGCAAAGCAAGTGCTTATCCATCAAGTGTAGACGTATATTTGATCTTATCCACTCAAAACAGAAGCAACAATCAATAGACTAGAAATTTGAATCTACAATCTGGAATAACAAAACCTTTAGCAGCAAACATAGATTTGATAACCACCAATCTAAACCAACAACCAAATCTAAAATTGAAAATTGTAAGAAGACCAAGAATAAAATCCATAAACCAAAAAATGTCAGTAGTAACCAAATCTTGAACCAAAGGCACTGATTCAAACTTGAAACACAATGCCAATATGAAATTGGAGAACTTTAAAGAACCAAATCAGAGAATCAAAGCTTCTCCTCAAATTTGTAATGCAAATCATGGAGAAAGAACCAGCTCAATGAACTACATCATCAAAGATTTCCTGAAACCACACCAGATCTGACGAAGCAAAATCCACAATGGAAGAACCAGATCGACGAGCAAGAGGAACAAAGGGCGAGCCACGAGCAGAGATCTTGACACCTCTGTGTTCGTTGCTAAAAATACGAGTCTTGCTCAACAAAAGATGAGCCAATACACCACCCCGAAAAAGAATCAGATCCATCGAAAAAGAAAACTATTAAAGAAATAGATCGCGATAGTGTGGTTGGCGGGCAGATCTGAAGTGGCGCACCATAGTAGCAAAGGAGGAGGCGTGATTAAAGCGGTAGGAACAAAAATCAGACGGGTCGTGGCCGGTGCCATGGTGCTTGGCGGAGGCGTGGTGGTGTTGGCGGGCTGAAGCAAAGGACAGAGGCACTGGCTGTATAGCAGAGAATAAAACAAATTTTAATCTTAATGGTGGTGTTTGTGATGGTTTTAACTTTATGGGTTGAAAGGATGGTGACATGAGGGCTATGCGGTGAAGGGTTAGGGTGCGATTGTGGTGGTTGTGTGAATGTTTTTGGAATGAGGGATTTGCAAGTTTTTGAGAGGATTTCTCTTAGACAGGGTGCATGTTGTAACGGGGACGAAGTAGGGAGTGATCACCAGTGCAAGAAGGCACGGACAAGGAGCGGCTCCTGCCTTCAAGCGGATGGGTACATGAATGAACCGATTACACACCCAAATAAGAGGGATCCTGAGTCTATATATGTATGGGACTATACAGGTTAAGGAGGGCTTATATGAATTGATTGGTACTACTTATGCCACAAAGATGCATCTTTCTTTTTGATAGCCTATCACAAAAAAACTCACAGTTAAGCATGCTTGACTTGAGGTAATTTTGGGATAGGTGACCTCCTGGGAATTTTTCCCAAGAAGCGTGTGAGTGAGGACAAAGCATACTGAAAAGACTCGTGTTGATTTGTGGGGACAGTCGTCAATCCATAAAGTAGCAGGAGATGTTACAAATGGTATCAGAGCCTGCACCTCTCCTAGTACGGTGTGGTTCGGGACGAACCAGCGGAAGCTGGTGGGCATATAATGCTTGGGACGAGGGGGAGTAATCGCTAGTGGGAGAAGACACGGACAAGGAGGGGCTCCTGCCTCTAAGCGGAGGGGTACATGAATGAACCGATTACACACCCGAATGAGAGGGATTCTGAGTCTTATAAGTATGGGACTATACAGTTAAGGACAAAGCATGCTGAAAGACTCGTGTTGATTTGTGGAGAGTCGTCAATCCATAAAGTAGCAGGAGATGTTACAAATGGTATCAGCCTGCACCTCTCCTAGTACGTGTAGTTCGGGACGAACAAGCGGGCTGGTGGGCATATAATGCTTGGGACGAGGTAGGGAGTAATCACTAGTGGGAGAAGGCACGGACAAGGAGGGGCTCCTGCCTCTAAGCGGAGGGGTACATGAATGAACCGATTACACACCCGAATGAGAGGGATTCTGAGTCTGTATAAGTATGGGACTATACAGTTAAGGACAAGCATGCTGAAAAGACTCGTGTTGATTTGTGGGGGAGTTGTCAATCCATAAAGTAGCAGGAGATGCTACAAATGGTCTAGAGCCTGCACCTCTCCTAGTACGTGTAGTTCGGGACGAACCAGCGGAAGCGTGGGCATATAATGCTTGGGACGAGGGGAAGCAATCGCTAGTTGGAGAAGGCACGGACAAGGAGGGGCTCCTGCCTAAGCGGAGGGGTACATGAATGAACCGATTACACACCCGAATGAAAGGGATTCTGAGTCTGTATAAGTATGGGGCTATACAGTTAAGGAGGGCTTATATGAATTGATTGGTACTACCTATGTCGCAAAGATGCATTTTTCTTCGGTAGCCTATCATAAAAGAACTCCATAATTAAGCGTGCTTGACTTGGGGTAATTTTGGAATAGGTGACCTCCATGGAAGTTTTCCTAGGAAGCGTATGAGTAAAGACAAAGTATGCTAAAAAGACTTGTATTGATTTGTGGGGACAGTCGTCAATCCAAAAAGTAGTAGGAGATGTTATACATGTCTGGAGGTCAAGTTGCTCTCAAAAGGCTTGTGGGATGTTCCACATTCATATGTTCATATAGCAGCAAAATTAATAGTTCAATTGAATAATTTTAGCTATATAAAACTGCAAGTAAACATGCTATGTTTTTTTTAATGATGCAAACATGCTATATTATATGTCCATTTCAAGTGGTTTGGTACTTTTTCTTTTTAAATAAGGTCTTGAGTTTGAGTTCCGTGTATATAAAAAACTTAGTATTGAGAGAGCTTCATTACAGTAATAGACCAACTCAACTCTACTCAATTTATATTAGTTTCTAGATCAACAATGGAAATAATAAAATTTTGTAAGGTGTAATTACTTAGCATTTTATAAGATATAATAAGTTCCATACCAGGTCACAACCAACACGTGAGTGTAGCCCACTCCCTAGCAAGCCTACAAAAGACATAAAGCGTAAAAACAAATGGAGCTTTCCCTAAATGTTGGACCTTCCAAAAATATATTTACAACTATTAATAAAGTATACATATATTCACAATAGATTCATTTTTGAATCACTACAAGAAATTCGCAAATTAGCCATGGAATAGTGAGGAAAAATAAATTAATTGCTATAATTCATAAAAAAAAAATTGATAAGAGGTCCAGTGAGAAATTAGCATAGGAATGTTCTCAAAAAACAAATTTATGCCAAGCAAGGGAAAATTCCTTCTCTGATTTTATGCATGCTAAAGGTATAAGAAAGTACAAAGGAAAATTCCTTTGCTAAAGTTTTAAAAAGGTATAATGAGGGGAAATGCCCTTGCTAATTACTTAATAAAGATTAAATAGGTGCAACATAGGATAAAACCTTTGTTAATTCCTCACAAAGTTTAGGGAAGGATAAAACTTTATTTACTTTTCCATACACCTAATCCCTTATTATTATTGTTAAAAATTTTAAAAACCAATAAAACTACAAGACTAGTTGAACAAGCACAATGAGTGTACTATACTAAATAACCACAAAGTAGAAGTAGAGCTAGTGGTGAGTGGCAGGTATCTTGTAAGGTTAGAGCAAAGCTCTTCATGACTAGCATATTGAATGATAAAAATGTTGGATCAAATGAGTTAGCTACTATTGATAATTATCATAGATCCATAATAAAAACACACAATATTGTTAAAAAGGATGAAACAATATCATTGTTTGATATGCATGACCCAATTAAAGAAGCAATCATAAATGATAGGTTTAATTATATCAGGTCCCTATAGTTTCACTCAATTTTCAATTAGGTCTCTATAGTTTAAAAGTTTTTAACTAGGTCCTTATACTATCTAAAATTTTTCAATGAAGTCCTCAAGGTCATATCTACAAAAAAACATAATATTCTAATATTCTTAGAATATTCTCTCTCCATCTCTTATCATTCTCCATCCTGCCTTCCTTCAACCACCCTTCCGTCCACCCCTGCACCTAGTCTAGCATTACCACCTCCCTATCATCATCTAGAACCTCGGCCTTGAGTATGATGAGAATGTCCTTCCCTCCATCAACATCAAGGTCCTCAAGGCTGTCATTTCCCAGTTCAATGCCGACTAGCTACTCATTGAACGACCCAATGTTTCCACCATGCCAAGGACTTCAACATCATCCTCAACAACATTGCCATCACCCACCGTCACGAAACTCGGCCTCTTCCAAAGCTGCCTCTGCCATGCATCTCCTCCTCCACCATGATGCCCAACCATCCTCCACTACGACGCAGTGACGATGCCACAACTCGCTCCAGAACTAGTCGCGAATGGCACCCACATCTCCGCCGCCGCGACGTCGCTAGTAACCACAGCCCCCTAACCCTTTACTTTTATTTCAATCTTTTATTTCCCCCTAAGAATGATCATTTGGGGTGTAGTGATGGTGGGCAGGGATTTGGGAAGAAACTAAAGTGAGAGAATGATGGAAAAGGATAATGATGGAGGTGTGTCTAATGTGCATTGCATTAAAAGGGTGTATTGACGTTCGATATTATTTATAGCAATGTATTTTTATTTTATATATATTGAACGATTTAGATCAATAAGGTTTGTGGTGTACCTGACTAGCTATATCAAGTGCACATTAATATTGGCCAAAAACATTTTGTAATGGCTATGACCTTGAGGGACTTGATTGAAAAATTTTAGGTAGTATAAGGACCTAGTTAAAAAATTTTAAAGTATAGGGATCTGATTGAAAATTGAGTTGAACTATAGGGACCTACAGTATAATTAAACATAAATGATATACATAATCTGATAAACTTTCCATATGGGCGGCTACTCTTGTGAAATCTCCAGCCATTGTAGTAGGTGTAGTTACACTTAAAGGGCTACACCCATTGATCACCACTAACTAATTAAGCATATATGCCATAACATTGGCTACCACGTCAGCCAACTACAGCTAGAGCTCCGTTTGTCAGCCCACTACACGACTGGAGCTCTATCTATAAGCCCACCACTTGGCCATTGTGTCCTCCATCATGGCACTGTTGGAACCATCGCCATTACACCAACCATTGCTCTCAAGCATCACCATTTCCTCTATCAAGATCAATCGTGAATAGCTGCACACTCACTTTGTCATAACCAAACTTAGTCATGATTGGCACATGAGGCCTCTGTCCCTAATACAAGTCTACTAAGAAAACGAGATTTTATGAGTAATTACATACTCAAATTATATCATGAATTAATTAATTAATAAATAAATAATTACTCCATTAAATTGGAAAACTTAATTCGTAATAAAACTTGCAAAATCTGAATTGTCAACTAAATTGAATAAACAACTGAAATCATAGCAAAATCCATAGCCGAAGTAAAACTAACATGAATCATTTTGTCCAAAAATAAATATATAATGCATGTCCTAAGATCCCTCTGCACTATACCTGAAGCACATAAAAAATTAATAAAAGATCTAGAAAACTAACCAACTTTACTATAAAACAAAGCTCACTATGGGAACTATCAATAACTACTAAGTGGAGTAAGAGCTTGTTTATGCCAACAACTGGATCTAAAAGGAGGAAAAAAATGGGTGAATCATCAAACTTAGTGAAATGATCATCACCCACAGCTCACATAGGACAAACAAACCAATAATAAAATTCATAATAATGCACCACTATCACACAATTCATATTTATAATAATTTGTACATGCCTCATGATAATTTACAATAAATAAATAAACTTAATCTAGGGAATTTAGTCCTAAATGGAATTTCACAAATTTTCTATTAAACTAATATCAATGCTTGACAGATTGTGTCCTTATAGACATTCTAAGATAACCATCCAAGCTCATAGGCTAACCTCATTGGTTTTAAGGTATATAGCCAGCCCCTGACAAACTACAATGTGAGACACCCTACAGGCAACATGGTATACCAAGATTAATGATCTAGTCTGTCACTAACTCAAGCTCTAGTATGGATTAATTCCAAGCATATAAAATATAGATAAACATAATCTGAATTCATAAAATACTATTATGCTCATGTAACAATTGCACATCAATTGAGCTCAAAGTCATTTTCTTTTCATATAATCATTCTTTAACTAACTTTGCATAAAATTGGCCCGTATATATGAAAAACATATGCCATAAAATATGGTCTGGCACAAATAGTTATAAAACATAAACTAACAACAAATATTGTCCGATGTGTTTTTTCAGAATAATAATTTTCATGATAAAACATATAATATGATAATTTGACTTAAATTTTCTAGCCCAAATATACAAATGTATAATTATAATTATAAAATAATTTACATGGTCAAACTATAGTCATGGGTGAAAGATGAAATACAAAAGGGTTGGGCTAGGTATGCTTATGTTAAAATGCAAACAAGTATAGACACTCGCGCTATAGCGCAAACACAGGAGCTCAAATTTCCTCTTCATTTGATTACGGTGCTATGGTGCTAGCTCTTCCAGTGTCATAACGCTAACATTAGACCTCCCAAACACTCGTTTTTGGTGCAAAGGTCTTTCTAGGCTCCACCTATTTCCTAAGTCCTAGATTCATGTCCCTAATGTCACCGATATTTATGGGTATTACATTCTATCCTCTTTAAAGAAAATTTGGTCCCCAAATTTAAATTGACATACCTTGGTAAGGGAAAAGGTAAGGGTACTTCATCTTCATGAATTCCTCCGCTTCCCAAGTTACTTCCTCTCTAAGTGGTTCCTCCATATGACTTTCATTGAGACCACTTCCTCAGAGTGAAACTTCTTGATTTGCTTGTCCACGATGACATCTAGTTCCTTTTCATTCTATAGGCTCTCATTCACCTGAATAGCTTGCGTGTGAGAACATGAGAGTAATCAGACATGTACTTCCTGAGCATGGAAACATGGAAGATTGGATGTATGGATGATAATATGGAAGGAAGTGTTATCCTACAAGCCATTGTTCAGACTCTTTATAGAATCTCAAAAAGATTCGATATAATAGGTGCTTAGCTCTCTTTATTTACTGAACCTCACTACTGGATTCATTGGGGACACTCGAAATAATACATGGTTTCCCTTTGCAAGTTCAAGATCACACTTATGGTTATCTACATAGGGCTTCTTAATAGACTATCCTGCTCAGCTAGTAACCACTCTCTGATTAATTGAACCATATCTAACATCTCCTATACTAAATCTAGGCCTAGGGTCTTAGTTTCCTAGAGCTCAAACCATCTAATAGGGGATTTGCAATTAACACTTCCAATTATTCTATTTAGATGCTGACCTGGTAACTATTATTGCATGAAATCTTAATCAGTGGCAAGTAGTCACATTAACTTCCACTAAAATCGAAGACACATACTCTGATAATTTCCTCCAAATGTCTAAATCATCCTCTTCGATTACCCATCTATTTGAGAGTGAAAGGTGGTGGTCAAGTCCAACCACATACTATGGGCTTCCTAAAAGCCATCTAGAACAGCAAAGTGTGCTAAAACCCTTTATCTAATATGATTGGCATTGGAACCTGATTAAGTTTGATAATCTCATCAATATACAATTTGCCATCCTGAGATGTGCTAAAAGTTGTCTTCACTAGCAAGAAGTGCACTGAACGCACTTGATAAGGTCTGTATTTGACACCTAACTAGGTTTCATTATCTGAATACTTTGATAAAGGTGAAATTGTCCTCTAATGGACAACTTGATACGAAGGCTAACGAACTTATAGCCGTTGACTCAATATCTATTTCTTTATAGCTACTGTATATCTAAAATCATGAAAATTAAATAATTTTACTCTAAATTCTATATCTGGGCTCTAACTCTGATTCTTGGGAAGTATTCTTCCATAAACATACATTTCCAGGTAAGCATTAAAACATGCTTGGCAATAACAATAAATGCTATAATCACATTATTTTCAAAGCAATTTGTATAATAACAATGGTTCCATGAGTTTTTCAACGTTTTTAATGATATCTCTTGAAAACTTAAATTCTAAAATCATTATAAATTCAAGTAAGCCATAAAATTTTTCATGCTTGTCATAAAATGATTTCTAAATTCATGTTCCAATATTTTTATGCAAGAAAATATCACTAATAACCAAAATAAAGGTCACATGCTTGAACCCACTTACCTAGAGGAGTAGAGCATGAGGTGTTAGCATCAAGGAAGCTTTGGGGAGTGATAATAACACCAACGCCTAGTAGGGAAGTAACAAAACCCATGAATAAACCATAACAAGACTATAATAATTGTATGACTATTGGGAGAGTACCCAAATTTGACAACAATCAAGAACAACACCCGATAACATGGAAAAGGAAGAAAAGAAAAGAATCTAGAATAAATCATAGACAAATCCTTACCTTAAAGGTTGGAGGAGATAGAATGAAAGACGATGAGTGAAAGGAGGTGAAAGAAGGAAGAAGGGATGCTAGGGTTTGATTTTTCGGGAAAAGGCCGAAAAGTGCATTTTATAAGGTTAGGGTGTCATTTAATAAACTGAATCATTTTGGATATCTGTAGCATCGGGGTCTTGCCTGTAGTGAACCTACCAACCCATCTGCTTCGGTAGTCTGCCTCTCCCTTGCTCGCCTAGTAGGGATTTCTTGTTGTAGTTAGCTTGTTCTACATAAAAATGCAAACTTCAACAATATCATGGTTTTCAGGGTACCTAATGGCTGTGTTAGGCTTAGCCAAGGACTTACAAACTTGAGGCATCACATGAAAGATAATTACAAAGTGGTCCAAAATGAGTTGAATACCTCGTTTCTCATATCTCTGAATGTTGCCAGAGTGTTGGTCACCATGAGGACATCACCAAACTTGTAATATCCATAGTGAAACCCGAAGGTTGTCTTGGGAACATATTTATCCTTGATTTTTAATTGGTGATAACCAAACTCATTGTCAATGTTGGAGAAGGAAGTCCTCATCCCCTAAAGTTGGTCAAACTAATCATCGGACAGGGTGGTTACCGTTCTAGACCGTCACTTTATTGAGCTACATATAATCAATGTACATCCATGTACTAGGTCACCTTTGTCTTCTTACAAGACCATGATACTACATCTAAAAACTTCTAGTAAGCTAAGGAAGCCTCACATAACATTGCCTATATGGAAAGTCTCATTTGCAGGGTATCCTTGGTTACCATTGGCATGGCACATTGAGGGCAACCTAAGGTTCTGATCATAAATCTCCAATGACCTAGCCTTTAAAACATCATTAATGTCCTTGAAAGCTAAGGTCGAAAACATCTTGCATTCCTCCTACTAAAAGCTCCTAAGGATCCTCTTCATATTCTTTACTAATAATTCTAATCCTTATACTCAAGTAAACTCAACATTTGGGGTTCAACCTTAACAATCTCTGCTTGACTTGAATCTATCATAAGGGATATCTTGATCATAAGATCTCTATATGCATACTTTAAAAACTAAGGTAAACCTACCTATTACCCTTATGCTTTATTTAGGAACATCCCAATGTGCAAATGCTTGGGCAACTCCCACCTCAAATCTATTTAAGGGTGATTTCACATAGGTGTGCCATTTGTCAGATCTTAGAAATTGATTCAACTTCTTCACCTAATCTTATGTAGTTGCTATCTCCTGAGTAGAACATTCTACATAGGCTTGGTTCTTCCAACTCTTTAGGAATCATGGCCTTGACCCCATAATAGATTATGAATGGGGACTCCAGGTGGCAAACTAAGGTGGTCTCATAGGACTAGAGGACACTCTGAGCTCGTCTTCCCATGCCACCTTTGCTTTGTCTAGTCTATTCTTTAAGCCTTTGAAGATCACCTTATTTGCAGCTTACACCTAGCCATTCGCTTGTGGATGTTTAATCAAAGTAAAGTTGTGCTTCACCTTATAGCTTGTAAGGAAACCTTGGAACTTCTTGTACATGAACTAAATTATGTTGTTCGAAATTACCAACTTCAAAACTCCAAACCTTGTGAAAATGTTCCTCTAGACGAACTTCCAAGATTCTATGGCTATAATTGTGGCTAATGCTTCTACTTTAATGCATTTAGTGAAATAGTCAATAGCTATGATGAGGTACTTGACCTACCCGAGGCCTGGAAAAGGTCCAGAGGTCGATGCCCCACTTAGCAAATGGCCATAGGGCTACTATTGTTGTGATCTCTTCAGTGGGGGCTATGTGAAGTCTTGCATGCTTTTGACACTTAAAGCACTTATTCACGAACAACATCGCATCTTAGATAATGATTGACTAATAGTACCTTGCTCGTACAATCTTCAATGCTAGGGTCTTTCCACCAATGTGGTGACCAGATGTCCCTTCATGGAGTTCTTTAATTATTTCTTTGATTTTGTTTCCTTAGACACATTTTTTCAGAGGTTGGGTTACTCCCTTCTCTAGAGTTCTTCATCGATCATGGAGAAGTTATTTGCCTCTAGGATGATCTTAATTGCTCGCTTCTTTTTTGGCCTGAAGGGAGCTCTCTATTTCCAGATAATTTATGAATAGGATCATCCAACCCGAGCTCTAACCAATCTCACCAACTTGTGGGACTTATGATATGTTGGGAAATTAAGGCACTTCTTGAATAAAACTCCTATTATTGTCTCTAGACTCTGGACTTGCTAATTTCAATAACATGTCAGCCCTTGCACTCTGGTCTTAAGGGACATGTCTCACCTCATGCTCTGGATATCCCAAAATAAATATAATATTTAACCTCTTGCAAATACTTCTGCATTAGTGGGTCTTTTGCTTGGTAAGTGCTTACAACCTACAAGGTGACAAGTAAGGAGTCACTAAACTGTCAAACTCTGAGCTTTGATATCCTTTGCCAATTGTAGACCAACAATCATTGCCTCTTACTATGCCCAGTTGTTGGATACCAGGAACTTGAATTTGATTGATTGACCTACTTGTACTTCATCTTCTCGCTCTAAAATCACCTGAACCCTGCTACCCATAGAACTTACAGATCCATAAACAAATGATGTCCACTTAAGCTATTCTAAGGGAGGGCTACTCTCTACCAACTCCACCATAAAATTGTCAATACCTTAGCCTTAATGGCGCTTTGGGGCTCATGCTTAATGTCAAATTCAGAGAGTTGGATGCGTAACTTATCATTAGTCTAGCAAGATCCAACTTGTGGAGCACTTGCCTAATAGGCTTATCAGTTCAGCCTTAATAGCGCTCTGCAACTCATACTTAACACCAAATTTAGAGAGCTCAATCCACAACATATCATCTGTCCAACAAGATCTAGCTTGTAGAGTACTTGCCAAATTGGTTGATCAATTTAGACGGTAATGGTAAAAGTTTGAAAGTATTACCGTAGCCTTTGGGCTATAATGAAGAAAGCATAGGCCATCTTTTCCAAACTAGCATATCAGAATTTCGACTCTTGTTAGTAACTCAGCCATGAAATACATAGGTTTTTTGACCTTCCTTAGCCTTTTTCCACTACAGGGCTCTGGCTACCACCTAGCTGCAAGGTAGAGGATGACCAAGTGACTAACTTTCAGTCTTCTTGGATTAGGGGAGCCCAACACTATTTTAAAGTGTTAGAACACACTTTCACATTCCAAGGTCCACTCGAATAATTCTAACTTCATTAATAATGTTTTGTTGGTGAAAGGATTAAAATATAAGTTTTTAAGTACTAGTTTGTTCTGTGACAAAGTCTACAAGATTATTTTTGAACATTCTCATTGTATTATAAAAGATTGTACTTCTAATAGAGTCATTTGGGAAAATTACCATTTGCCCTTGAAAGATTATGTCACTCACAAAATATCCCTCAAAAGGAATTATATTCGCCCTTACCCTCCAAATATCCATTATGTTTGATAAATCAACCCAAACATCAATTGGCGTCCATTTCAATTAATAAAAGTGATTTTTTAGGGGTTATTTTGTCAAATACATAATCTTTTAGGGTTCTAGAGTGATAATTCTACTATGTTAACATGCCACAAAAAGTGACACATAATATATTTTGTCAAAAATATGATCTTCTGGGGGCTAAAGTAGTGATTTTATCGTGCCAACTTGACACAAAATGTGACGCGCAATCACTTTAACTAAGGGTTACTTTGCCAACGACATGATCTTTTAGGCTCAATGTGGTGGTTCTCCGTTTTATTTTATTCTTTTGTTTAAATTTTAATTTCATATTAAGGTGTGAGAAAACTTCCTTTCTCCAACTTTAAGGAGAAAAAGGTTTAACTTCTCATTAAATACACTAAATTCCCTAAAAATAACACTTAGATCCCCATATGGAGAAAAATTGCAGAAAATTTTTTTTCCCACTTAATTTTGAAATTAAAAATCTTGCAGGTGTTTGACATGATTCTTCAATCCATAAAAGCAATTACATAATAGTTGTGTTATCATATATATATATATATATGTATGTATGTGTGTGTGTGTGTATAAAGCATAGTATAAAAAATTATTATGTGAAGCCTAAAATCACTCAACTTCCTCTTTTTTCTTTACCTATAATCAAATTCAAATTTTAAAAATTTGTGACAATCCATTTATGTATGAAAAGTCGGAATTTGTTTTCCTAAAATCACTCAAATTCCTTTTTCTTCTCTATTTGCAATAAAACTTAAACTATGTTCCACTATTAAATTATCTCGCTCAATTCATTACTTTAATAATTTATTAATTAAATACACTATTATAAATCAGAATATAATTAAATTTAAATTTTTAAAATTTGTAACTACCCATTTGTATACAAAAGCCTGGAATTATACAATTAGACCTTTTTCGTATAGAGATACATTTTATTTTGATATTAATTTTCATATACTTATTTATAGTGTCAATCAATTGCATTATATTTTTTATATGATGCTTAAAATAATTATAATAAAAATCAAACAAAGTTGATGGCATTTTGATTAAAAAAAAAGAATCTAATAATATATAAGTATAAAATAAATAGATGTTGATGAATGTTTGAAAGTAGATTTTGTTATTTTGAAGAGATAACATTCATACATTAATGATGTAAATGAATTTTACATTGTCATTTAACTATGTTTTTCCCTATTTGTAAAAGTTGATATAATTATATTATGTATGATTAGATTAATGGATAATTATGATTTTTTCTATTTGCTAATTTTTAGGATGTTGAATAAAATGTATATATGCTTCCATATTTATAAAACTTTGAAGATAGCTAGTAAATAATTAAATCTAATTATTTTTACTAACATGGTAGTACACGATTGATTATTTATGTAAATTTTTAATACGACACTATATATAAATTAAATACTAAAAAAATCTTAGCATGATTTAGTTGGTGCAAATTGCAAACAAAATATGCATTTAAGTTATTTTTTTAACTAAAAATAACTGCTTTTCATAGAAATTATTTGTATAAACTTTAATGTAATATATTATAAATAAAAATATTTTTTGATGAATTATAAATAAAAATATTAAATAATTAAAATAAATTTAAATTAAGGAAGATTTTAAGAACTAATTTTTCATGCAGTGTTTGGATACCATCTAGTATGGATTTAAGATCTAGCAACTCATTATCATCATTTGCCATTGATTGAAGTGATTTTTTTGTTTTAATATTTAATCATTTTAAACAAATACTAACAATATATTACCACGATACCACATACATTATCAGTACAAATGCAATTTCGCTTTACATGAATTTTGAGCATACAATTCTCCCTGCCTTGATTGTGTGAACTGAAGATAAATACTATCTATATTAAGTTAATGATTTAATGATATTGATCTTTTGAAAAATAAAATTTTAAAACTTAAATACCTTTAGCACCCTCTCTATGTATTCTCTTGTCATTAAGACATTCACACTCATTAATTCTCTCTTCAATTATTACATGGATAAATTGGGTCTAAATTAATTAGTGATATATTGGAATACAAAAATGAAAATCAATTTAAAATTTTCTCGATATATTCTCTCTTTATTAAGTTATTCATACTCATCAATTCTATCTTGAATTAATACATGGGCAAATTGAGTGTAAATTAATTAATGATATATCGGAATACAAAACTGACAGTTAATTTGAAATTTAAAATCAATAGTTTATTTTTTATGCATTGATAACGTGAAATAATTTTATACTATCAACCAATCAAATTTCACCAAAATGACAAACTATGGTGGGTGGTTATAATAGTAAGTAGTTATTTTCTATGATTTGTCTCTTTCATAAAATTCTATTAGTTAATAATGTAAAATTATTTTACATTATTGGTACATAGAAATTAAATTCTTTGAAACAAATCCAAAAATGGCAATTGTTTTAAAATGTAGAGAATATTAAATACTTAAAGAGTAAATAACATTTTTTGTCATAATATTTTTAATTTGATATTAATTTGGTCTTAGTAAAATTTCCACATCAATTTAGTCCAAGCAATTTTAATTTTGATATTAATTTGATCTAACAAAATTTTTTACATTAATTTAGTCCTAATGTTTTTAATTTTGACATAATATTTTAGAGAGTACTACCATTTTGACCACAAAAGATTATATCATTGATAAAATAGTCTGAAAAAATTATATTTGCTCATGATTCTCAAAACATCCATCTCGTTTGAATTTACCCAAACATCAACTAACATCTATCTTCGTTAATAGAAGTGATTATGTGTTATGTTTATATCAAATTAGCATTGTAGAACCACCAATTTACCCAAAAAGATTGTTTCTTTGACAAAATAGCCCTTTTTATATATGCTAAGTTGAAACTATAGAACTAGCATCTTAACCCCCAAAAGATCATATCTTTGATAAAATAATCCTTGAAAGAATAACCTTTGTTAATAAAAATGGAAGCATGTTAACCTTTGTCAAAAATCCCTATCTTATTGATTTGTTTAATTAAGATTTTGAATTGTTCCTCATTCTGTGATTTTAATAGAATCATTGACTATTGCATTGAATTTGAGATAATTATTGAATTATAGCTTGTTGCATTTAACTTGTCTCTTTGATAATAGTTTTGTGCACATAAGCTTTGGATCAAGTGCAAATGTCAAGAATAAGGCTGGAAACTCTTGGAATGTGCTTGAAGCTAAAAGGAGCGAAATCATGAAGACTCACTCTGGGTGAGCGCTGAATGCTTGGCAAAAGGACCAAAAAGAAAGCTCAAAGCGCGCTGGTGCGACAACGGATTTCAGATAACTTATCTGTTTTGGGCACCACTTTGGGCTATCTTAGAAGCAGTTTAAGGGATTGACATTGACTTTTACCCTAGTTTTTGCTTCAGTTTTATATCTTTAGGGCTCTCTCTCTTTCTTCCTCTACATTTTCTTTTCTACTCTTCCTCTCTAGGGATTTCAATAGGGGAATTGATTTGTTCTTGGGGATTGTAGCAAGGATCCTTGCTATTATTTTCAAGTGCTCTTTTTTTTCATCGTTGTAATCCTCCAGAGATGAAGGAGTGGCTTCTCTTACTAGTGTAAGAGTTTTTGGATGGATTGAGATGATGTTTGAGATATTTTGTTTATATTGTTTGCATTACTTTTCTCAATATTCTACAGTTTTTATTCTTATAATTATTGTTGCTCCTGTTAATTTTATTGGAATAACTAAATTGGCAATCGTCATTTGGGAAACCTTTGGGCATAAATTGATGGATCCATTGGTTTATGTTTGAGGGAGAACATTATAATTAACTTCTGATTGCAGTTAGACTAGTAATTGGTTCATTAAATCAATGTTATTTCTAAATAAATTGAGATCTCATTTATTAATTATTTGCATTGGTCAAATTTTAGAGGTCGATTGATCACTAGTAGAATTATCAGTAATTAATTACTAATAGCCACTAATGGGTTCAATATTTGGTCTATGATAACTAGTTTCAATACTATGAATACCTTGCACTAGTGCCTTCAACTATTGACTTTTCTTATCCAACTTTAATTGCTTTAATTTCATTCTCAAAACCCTCAAATCTTCCAACTAAGTGATAAAGCCTCCTTAAGAGACGATTAATGTGAGCTGTCATGACTTATAAATAAATTAAATTTTATAAAATGCTAAGTTGCACCAAAAATGTAGTAAATGGCACAATCTAAATCGTCTCTCAAGGAGGCTTCAATACTTAGTTGGAAAAAATAGGGGTTTGGAAGAATGAGATTTAAAATAATTAAAATTAAAACATAATAGTAATGAGATAATAGCAACAATGAAGAAGGCACTAGTGCAAGGTATTCCTAGGATTGGAAATTAATTATCATTGACTAAATATTAAACCCATTGGTGGCTATTAGTAATAAATTACAGGCAATTCTACTAGTGAATCGACCTCTAGAATTTAATCAATGCAAATAACTAATAAATGAAATCTCAATTTATTTAGAAATCATATTAATTTAATGAACCAATTGGTATAGCCTAACCGCAATCAAAAAGTTAATTCTAATATTCTTCCTCAAATATAAACCAATAGATCTATCAATTTATGCCCAACGAGTTTCCCTAAACGACAATTGCCAATTTAGTTATTCCAATAAAGATTATAGCAATCATCACAATAATTAAAGAAATAGAAACTAGAACATTAAGAAAACCAATGCATTGAATATAAACAAAGGGTTTCAAATGTCATCCCAATTCATCCAAAAATCCCTACACTAGTAAAGAAATCTACTCCTCCATCTTGGAAGAATTACAACAATGAAGATAAAAGAACCTAAAAATAATAGCAATAATCCTTATCATAATCTCCAAGATAGAGTATCTTCACAATGAAATCCCTAAGAGAGAAGAATATAGAAGGAGAAGAGAGAGATGTAGAGAGAATAATAGCAACTAAAAGTGGCAGCCTAAAAGTGAGTTAAAAGCTTAGGTAAATGTCCATAACAATCGCTTAAACTCTCTAAAAAGGGCCAAAGTGAGCCCAAAAACATATTAATGAGCTATCAGTCCGCTATCGCACTAGCGTAGCGCTCACCAGAATGGTGAGGCCCAAAAATTAATGGAAGTCTCTCTGAGAGTTCAGCACTAAATGAGCGTTGTAGTGCTCACCCAATGTAAGCTTCTATGGATTTTATTCCTTTTGCTCCAAACTTCTTCCAAAGAGTTCCAGCCTTATTCTTGACATTTTGCACTTGATCCAAAACTCCTATGCACAAAATCATATTCAAAGAGACAAGTTAAACGCAACGGGATAATTACAAATTATTTCAAAATTAGTGCAAAAGTCAATAATTCTATTAAAATCACACAATGAGAAATAAATCAAAATCCTAATTAATTACATTAATAACACCATAAAACTCATGCAAAAAGCTAAGGTTTGGTAGTAAGACAAGTGGCATAAATGCCCCTTATCAAACTCCCCCACACTTAAGCTTTCACATGTCCTCATGTGAAACTAAGATCAAACAAGGCATGGATGAGAAACGTATACAAGGACTACACTAGACTCCTAAAACTAAAAGTGCATGATGCATGAAATTAAATAACAATACACCAATCCAATGAACCTAGAGACATAATAGTAAGTTTTCACACCAATAATTAATAAAATTACAACAAGCAAGGTATGAACAAGAACGTAGCACAAATGGTATAATCCATGTATGATGCATAGACCATGTACAAAAATCCTCCCAAGGTTAGTGTTTGCCACTCATTCACTTAAGTGTTTGGGGTTATGATGCACACTCAATCACCTCAAACGAAAATGCATTACAATAGGCTTGCCACGGGTTTCATTCTCCATTTTGTCACATACACATGCATCCTGAATCAAGAGTACTTACCTTTGGTTGTAATGGGGATTGGTTAAAGGTGGAAAATATATAGTCCAATGGACTAAACCTTAAGTCAAAGGAAAGCAAATGCATACACTAAGAGCACAAGTGCCTAAGGGTACACTTTGTCCAACTTAACACAATCACATGCCTTTCTTTTGCAATGTGGCACACCTTTAACCCAAACTCTTCTAATTTTTTTTTTCAATCAACCTTGGTTCTCTTTTTTTTTTTAATTTTCTTGGTGTGCCACTTGTTGAATTTGGTGTACATATTGTTCCTCCCCCACACTTAAATTGGAGCATGTCCTCATGCTCTCCTCCACACTTATGCTCAAGCACATATATAAAAAAATGCACAATTGCTCTCCTAAGCCTAAAAAGTTAGGATTTTTTTTATGATTTTTCACTTTTAGCTAAGGATGTGCTAAAACAAAAGAATGGGCAATAAGGCTCAAAGGGCTAAACAATGGTAACATGCAAAGGTTAGTTATATGGGCAAGTGGCTAAAAACAAGAAAAATGTCTCAATCATATTCAAGCATGCACATGAAAAACATATTTTTAAACAAGACCCTAAGCAAGTTCTAGAATGCAAATCCAAAGAGGCAAACACACATGAACAAATAAGCATGACACATGATAGTTAAATCAATAGGCTCAAAATCTCACAAGTCAAAGTACATGTACTCAATCCAACAACATAGTGAATCCACCAAGCATGCAATGCAAAATAAAGTCAATACCAAACATGTTAATATAGTGCATGTGGTGTGAGCCAATGCATGTGACCTCTAGGGTGCCAAAAGAATGGTGTAGAACACAAACAAAAATAAACATGATACAAGAATTAAAACAAAAAATGACAAAAATTAAAATGCAAAAAAGTAAAAGAGAAAGGTAAAGAAAAACCTCACAATGGGTTGTCTCCCACCCAGCACTTTGCTTTAATGTCCCTAAGTTGGATGGTCAGGACTCTCATGGAAGGTGTGCAGCTTCAACCTAAAAATAAGCTAACTAAGCCCTTAGATCCATTAAGGTATCATGGAGTTGCATTAGTTGGTGCCCTTCAATGTCACACCGAGTCATCCTAGAATTTTCCAACTCAATTGCACCATCGGGTGTGAGTAACCAAGAATGGTCCATTCCATCTAGACTTTGGCCTTCCAGCCATCAGTTTTCCTGAGGTTCATAGCAAGATCCAGCCCCTTACAAGGCTTCTTACCCAACATGGGCTGGTCATGGAGCACCTGGCAAACTGATGACTGCTTAGGTGGTTTACCTATATCTAAAAACTTGGGACGTTCTAAACAACAGGTGCATCATATCCTATGGAAGAAGAAAAAGTGGAGAAGGGATCTGGATCCTTACAAAGCAAATTACCACAAGCATCATCAACTGAAGAGTCAATGACATCAATGCCAAACACGAAGTGTTCCTCATGGGGATGTTTCATAGTATCAGATAAGTTAAATTGGACTTTCATGTCCCCACACTCCATGGATAATATGCCAGGAATGAACATCAATCATGGTTCTACAGTTTTCAAAAATGGTCTACCTAAAATCAATGTATGATGGTTGGCATTAGTGTCATTCTCCATTTCAAGCACATAAAAATTAATAGGGAATATTAAATCATTTACCTGGACCAAAACATCTTCCAATACTCCTCTGGACTTGTAATGCGGTTGGCCAACTGAATTGCAACCCGTTGGCTTGAGCTCTCCAAATTACAAGGACTGGTAGAGTGATTTGGGCATAACATTAATGCCAGCACCAAGGTCAGTAGGGCTCTCGTGATATGCAGGTTCCCAATGGTACAAGGAACATAGAATGTGCCTGAGTCCTTACACTTGGTTGGAGGTTGTTTGACTTAATGATGGAGGAAGGATTTACCCCATAGTCACCTTATCCTCCCCACCGCCCTTAATCTTCCTTCTATGGTGCACAGATCCTTCAAAATTTTGCATACTTAGGAATTTGTTTGATTGCATCCAATAGGGGTATGTTTACTTGCACCATTTTAAAGGTTTCTCAAGTTTCAAAATCCAATTATCATGCAGATTTTTTAGGTTGGATCCTTTGTGGGAATGGCGTGGGGAGTGAATTCTGGAACCTTTTTGGTTCTGTTGAGCACTGCAATGCTGTTTGAGCATGCAACGCTAACAGAAGGCTCTTTAATTCTGCTCTACCTTGGCTGACCGCTACAGCACTTCTTTAGTGCTGTGGCACTTACCCGATGGGTCTTCTCTCCAAATCACCAGTAGAAACATCATCATGCTTGGCTAAGCATCCAGTTCTTCTAGTGCTGCGAAAGTGTTGTGGCACTCAAGAAAAACCTTTTTTGCCTATTTTTTTCTTGTCTTTCTTCATTTGCATGCCTTGTTACCTCTGTCATTTTGTTCCAGACCTAAGAGTGATAGCACGAACATTTCCCCTTGGATTGGGCACGGTCTGAGAGGTAATTGGAGGCTGAGGCTTGACTCTGGTTTTGCTTCATTTAAGTCACCTCCTCTCTTAGCTGGGCATTTTCTTTTTAATTTCCTGCATTTGCTCCATCATCATCTTCATCATCTCAGTCATAGTAGGGTCTGAAGATGGAGGTGCAGGGAGAGCCGATTGCCTCTAATGAGGTGTCAGATACTTGCTGTAAAGGTTGGCCTTGTTGTTGAGAATTATTACCCCACTTCAAATTGGGATGATTCTTCCAGCTGGAATTATAAGTGTTCCCAAATGGGAAATGGCCTGCCTGACATTGAGGTGGACTCTGGAAGGGGTATGTTGCTGCTATCCTAGTGGTTGAGTCATCTTGCAATGCTAGGCATATATCAGTGTGATGATCATTTGAAGTACATATGCCACAGGCCCTAGGAACCACTGGAGTTGTTGTCTGGCTCACCATTAATTCCTGTATAAGGCCAGAAAGTTGTTGTAAAGTCTGGGTCAACAATGGATTCTCTAGCTGGCTCACTTCATGAAGGTCTCTAGTAGTTATGGCTACCCTGGAACCAAATTGCTGAAAATTGGCAGCCATATTCTCAATTAAAGCACGGACCTCTCCAGAGTCTTATCCAAAAGTGCCCATCCACTAGCAGCATATATCATACCTCTATCAGGAGGTATCAACCCCTCATAAAAGTATTGAAGAAGAGTTGCTACGGAATCTGATGATTGGGGTAGCTTGCACAAAGGAGCTTGAAGTGTTCCTAATATTCATGAAGAGTCTCATCAGTCCGATTCTAGAGATCTTTTATGATAAAAAGCCACTCTAGAAGGAAAATACCTCTCAGGAAAAGCATCTTCATCCCCATCCAGCTATTTACAATCCATCTGGCAAATTAAAGAACCAATTTTCTACAGGACCTCTAGGGAGAAGGGGAATGCTCTCAACTTAACATCATCCACCTCCACCCCATTGGGCCTCAGGTCAAAACACACCATATGAAACTTCTTTAAGTGCTAGTGAGGTCTTCTCCAAACAGCCCATGGAACTTAGGCAAGACATAAACCATATACCCCTTAAGCTCCAAATCATTGTCAAGCCTAAGGTAAGTAATGGCCAAGGGCCTGGGCAAAGTCAGGGGCAGTGAGCTCCCTAAGTGTTCTATTTCGATCTCCCATATTACATGTATTTCCTAAAACACTAAACAAAGGATCAGAATGCTTATATGGTTCCGTTTGATTATGCTTTGCTTGTCTGATTTTTCTCAAAGTTTTTTCAATTTTAAAATCAAGAGATATCAAATTTTCAGGAGAGAACACCTCATACAAGGGAACAAAAATATTTTTTTTTGTTTTCATTTTTTTCCAAAATAAAAATAGTAATTAAATAGATAAAAATAAAATAAAATAAAAACTAGAATAATAATAATAATAATAAACAACTAAGTTTTAAAGTCTCCTGCAATGGCGCCAAAATTTGTTGTGAGCTGTCATGACTCACAAATAAATTAAACTTTATAAAATGCTAAGTTGCCCAAAAAATGTAGTAAAGGGCACAACCTAGGTCATCTATCAAGGAGGCTTCAATACTTAGTTGGGAAAAATAGGGGTTTGGAAGAATGAGATTTAAAACAATTAAAATTAAAAGATAATAACAATGAGATAATAGCAACAGTGAAGAAGGCACTAGTGCAAGATATTCCTAGGATTGGAAATTAATTATCATTGACTAAATATTAAACCCATCGGTGGCTATTAATAATAAATTACTAACAATTCTACTAGTGGTCAATCGACCGCTAGAATTTAATCAATGCAAATAACTAATAAACGAGATATCAATTTATTTAAAAATCACATTAATTTAATGAACCAATTGGCATAGCCTAACTGCCAATTGAAAAGTTAATAATGTTCTCCCTCAAATATAAACCAATAGATTTATCAATTTATGTCCAAAGGGTTTCCTAAACGACGATCGTCAATCTAGTTATTCCAATAAAGATTATAGCAATCACCACAATAATTAAAGGAATAGAACTCAGAACATTAAGAAAACCAATGCATTCAATATAAACAAAGGATCTCAAATGTCATCCCAATCCATCAGAATTCCCTACACTAGTAAAGAAATCTATTCCTTCATCTTTGGAGGATTACAACAATGAAGATAAAAGAACTGAAAATAATAACAATAATCCTTACTACAATCTCAGAGACAGAGTACCTTCACCAATGGAATCCCTAAGAGAAAGAAGAATAGAGAAGGAAAGGAGAGAGATGTAGAGAGAATAATAATAACTAAAGTAGCAGCCTAAAAGTGAGTTAAAAGCTTAGGTAAAAATCTGTAACAATTGCTTAAAATCTCTCTAAAATGGGTCAAAGTGGGCTCAAAAATAGATTAATGAGCTATCAATCTGCTATTGCATGAGTGTTGTAGCACTAAATGACCACTCACGCTTGCTTTTATTCCTTTTGCTCCAAGCTTCTTCCAAAGAGTTCCTAGCCTTGTTCTTGACATTTTTGCACTTGATCCAAAACTCCTATGCACAAAACCATACTTAAAGAGACAAGTTAAATGCAATAAGATGTAATTACAAATTATTTCAAAATCAGTGCAAAAGTCAATAATTCTATTAAAATCACACAATGAAGAATAAATCAAAATCCTAATTAATTACATTAATAACACAATAAAACTCATGTAAAAAGCTAAGGTTTGGTACTAAGATAAGTAGCATAATTCCCTTATCAACGACCTAGATTGTGCTATTTGGTACATTTTTTTTGTATAACTTAGCATTAAAATAAATTTCTAATTTGAGGAGGTAGGTGACAATCTCGCTTCAGGAGCATTGACTAATCTCCTCGGAGTTTGAACTCACCAAAGTGAATAGATTGCTAGCCATGAAACAATGCTCCATTCCATGGATAAGGATTGACTCTCATACTATTTATTCTTGTATGGGTACAAATACTAAATAACCTTATCATAATAAATAATGACTCACTATTTTACTATTATTTGTTATTTGTTTTGCCACATTATGAAGAGCATTCTATTTTGTTATTATGCTATAAACCTCATGGGAAATTGTGTTTTACCTTCTTGAACTATAAGTTATGTTCATTTTATATTCTAAACTTAAAAAATGTGTAGTTCAATCCGTTTTGGCTTTCTTTAGTGTGCAAATTGGCCTTTTTTCATCAATTATTAATGAAAATATCAGAAATTTAGAAATTTTACGATATCGAATTACACATTTAGGAAGGTTCAAGGGGTCATTTTGTACAAGTTTAAAAATTCATGTAGGGTATAGTATATACACTTTGGCTAAAATGCATATTTGTGAAAGTTTAGGTGCGTTTATTTCCAGTTTAAGTTTAGTTTTCCAGATTTGTGAAGGAAAACTAAAAACTGAAAATTGAAATTTTGAGTTTTTAATTTTTTAGTTTTTCCTTCACAAATCTAAAAGTGAAACAAAGCAAATGCATCCTTAAGGGGTTGATTTGCATATTTTTAAAGTTTATGACTAAAGTGCACATTATCTATAATTTTGGGGTGAAATGCGAGACATTATGATATTTCCTTTATTTCAATGCAAGTAAGCATATGTTGATTTTAGTACAAATTATTTTCACCTCTCTTGAGATGTAGTCAAATTTAACATGCCTCCCCCTCTATAAAATTTGCTTAGGAGGGTTTGAGTCTATGAAATTATTATACCAACCTCCTATGATTTTATAAAATTATTACACCGCTTTATCTTCTATTGTACAATGAACAATATATTCATGAAAAGTCAGTGTTACTTGAATAAATAAAAGAATCGGATAAATTTCATCAAATGATTCAAACTTAAGGAAAGTAAGGGTAATTTGTCATGATTTTTATTGCTTAATTGAAAGGCTACAAATTGGATGTTAAAGAATTTTCTTACAGGAGAAGCTGAATACGAACAGACTTTGCTTGTATTCTTGAATCATGGTTTTAGTATGAAAATCAAGAGCTGGGCCTCCCTATTTGTCTCAATTTTTTTGCTGTGTTTCCCAGATGCATCATGTGTTTTTTCCCATTTCGCCTCCTTGAATTGAACCTCAACTTGACTTCCTCACTCTGGTCCAAACAAAAACTAACATGAGGGAGGACCATGTGTGATGCACATGCATATCACAATTCATGCTCCAATAATAATAGGCGGCCCAAAGATTTCTTCTAGGAAAAGGCAAAAAAGAAAAGGACATAAAAGCTTGAGCCAGTTTAAAGACTTAAACATGTTTTTATTTCTGAAAAATAAATGAAATTTTATTTTGATTCCAGAAAAAAAATTATTTGATTTTGATCCAAATAGTTTTTAAATTGCTTAATTTAGCTCATATCATATATTTTTATTGGTTATTATGTAAGATTGAATGACATAATTTTATATTAGACACTAAAAATTAAGTAGTTTTAGAAACATTTATACTGAAATCAAGCCAAAAAAAAAAGAATTATGATCAAAACCATTGTTTAATTAAATTTAGGACCAATATTAAATTTGAGCTCAATTTAAGAAAGATGGTGAAAGGGAGAGAGCAAGCAGGGTGCATTAATTAGATGGTAATTAGTTCAGAAACTACTGTAACTGCAGCTTGCAAGAGGTCCCTCACCGGATTGATTCCCCCACTCCCTCGCCTCCCTCCATAAGTACCCCCCTCACTTTCCATTCAGCCTCAAACCAAAACCAACACAGCTAACCAACCCCTCTCTCTCTCTCTCTCTCTCTCTCCTGCAATGGCTGGAACGGTTCTGCTCTGCATTGCATCAATTGCCTCTCTCCTTGTTGCAACCACTGCTCGAATCCCTGGAGTTTACACCGGTGGCCCCTGGCAGAGTGCTCATGCCACTTTCTACGGTGGCAGCGATGCCTCTGGAACAATGGGTAAACCCCCCCACTCCACATTCCTCTCTTTCTTCTTCACCTTGCTCTTCAGTCTTCATTAACCTTCCCCTGTTTTCCTCTGTTTTCTCTACCCTTCTTACCCGAATCACCTTTAGCTTCTTGTTTATCACTCACTCAACTATTTTGCATTTTCAAATTTTTTTTCATTAAATTATAATCTCTTAGTAGTATGTTGCAGCATTCAAGGCCAATCCTTTGTTTGTTTTGGCATTAAACTCATAAAAATGCTGCTCCGTTTCATATCTTGCAATATATATGAAAATCTCCGTTTTTTTTTTTTTTGACCCATTTTGCAATCCCGTTTCTGTTTCCTTTTCCTTTTTCCAAATTCACACAAAGTGATATAATTTATGCCAACCTTGAACTAAACACCCCATGAATCATAAATTTTCCATCTTTCCCTGAGTTTTTTTATTTTGTTTTAAACAAAAATCAAATTTTCATCAAAATTTTCTTAAAATTGCCGATGCAGTTACCCAATTTGCTATTTGATGATAAAACATGCCTAATGCCTTAGTGTTTTGGTTCTTTCAGGCGGTGCTTGTGGGTATGGGAACTTGTACAGCCAAGGCTACGGGGTGAGCACTGCAGCACTGAGCACAGCACTTTTCAACGATGGGTTGAGCTGTGGTGCATGCTTTGAGATCAAGTGTGACCAAGATCCCAATTGGTGCAACCCTGGCAACCCTTCAATCCTTATCACCGCCACAAACTTTTGCCCACCAAACTACGCTCTTCCCAGTGACAACGGTGGCTGGTGCAACCCACCTAGGCCACACTTCGACCTTGCCATGCCAATGTTCCTCAAGATCGCCCAGTACCGCGCCGGAATCGTCCCCGTCGCTTACCGCCGGTGAGTCTAACCACCCTTTTATCGCGAATGATTTCGTATATCTTAAGTTTTTACATGATCTTTTCGTGTGTTATCGCTTATTATTAATTTTTCGAACATCACATGTTTTGTCTTAGTTTCACCCTTTACATCATAGTGAGAAATTACACGTGGTGACAAAGTAATGCGAAAATTCAACCCCCCCCCCTTTCTCTGTTTTCTTGCATTGGATTTACCTTCTATGGGTTTGTTTCAATTTGTTTTCTTTTCACGTGATTTCAATGTTCGGATGCCCAGAAAATAAGGGAAGGCAGTCCAAAGCCGCAAGAAAATTTTCCGCTGTGCACATGCACTGATTTACCGTACTAACATATAAAACGGAACAGAAAATGTTGAAAAATCTTTGCTTTTTTCACGTTGTTTACTTCCTGGTGCCAGCTGATTTTCTTGGGAAACAAACAAAACACTCTATTAGATGGTCCTCAGCGGTTTCATCAGCATCCCCCGTTAAGTTGTTTTGTCCACTGCAAAAATAGAAAGCAACAGAAAAGCCAATTCTCCTTTGTCCAAACTCCAAGACTCTAATTACATAGCTCGCCCCCACAGCCTTATTATCTCTTGTGAATGAATATATGCGCGTTCAATAACAAAAATATTATTTTAATGTTTAAAAGCAGAGGTCTATGAGAGATATTTATTTTATTATTATTGTATGTGATGATAGTTATTATATCTATTCATTAATTATATTTAATAATAATAAAATAAGTATCTTATTTAAATATCTATTTTTAGTAATAGAATAATATTGCTCACACTTTGAACATATGGTATAACGGTTTCAAAATTTTGAAATAATAGTTATCCTTATTAGCAAACAATTGAACTTATTTCGCCATTAATTTTCTGAACGTAAAGTTTGATTTGAACATTTTTTTATGGGGGAATTTTGATTTGAACAATTAATTGTGAGATGCTGTCAAATCAATATTTGACAAGAAGTTTTGCTCCTCACGCCAAAAAACAAAAAAAGAGAGAAACTTTGCTGCTTTTGTTTGCTCTTTCCTCTTTTTGCTTTTAGGCCCTTTTGGTGTGTGGGGCTGTTTGCTGGGTGGTACATAGATGCTGTAGTTGCGGTTATTGTTGTCGAATGACCAAACTACCCTTTGTTGTCAGTACAAATGCCAGTTGTCAAAGGGTACTAGTGTCTTTCAAATTCTCGATGTGCACTCCATAGTAAATTGACCACTATAACTAGGGTATACTAGTAAAATGAGCCCTAAGAAAATTAAATAAATTTCCCTGGAAATCAGGATTAAAGTCAGAAGAACATCTTACGAAGTTCCATGCGGACTTTGGGTCACACATCCACATCTACATCCTTAGTAAAAGTACAATCTTTTGGCCTTTGGGGCTTCGCAACCACATTAAAATTGCCAAAATCTAGTCAAACCTAGGATTTTTAACAGTCGCAGGGATTGACAATACTTATGATATTTATAAGTTTAGATTTTAGAGGTGTAATATAAAATTATATTATAAATTTTTTTAAAATCTAAATTAAATATATCTCCTAAGTATTTTTTTGAAATTAATAAAAATTTAATATATTAAAAAATTAATATATTAGACACAAATTTTCCCTTTTTGTTATATGTATTTACTCAATTTTTGTTAACCAGAATTTTAAAAATAACGAGATTTTAATTTGTAATTTCAGATTATTATCTCAATGTCTTGCTGTCGGATGTATATTTTTTCATTCTAACTACATTAATTAAATTATCATTAACTGCATGGTTATCAGGAAATCATTTTCATTTGTTTACTTTATCTTTCAATTCATCAATTTGATGATTTTATTAAGCAGTATACTATCATAATTACATTTTGTTTATAATTACACCAAAAAAAAAAACATTATGTTTATAATGATTCGAATGATTCGTACTGTATAAATACTTCAAAGGCAAGTGTCCTTTTCCATTATCAATTTTAACAAACTACTTAAATATATGTATTGAATTGAAACATGAAAGAAAACTTGTAAGAGGAGAATTAGAAAATAAGGATCAAACTAAAATACTCATTCATTGTTTCTAATGCTTTTTATCTTGGTTTTGCAGGGTGCCATGCAGAAGGACAGGAGGCATCAGATTCACCATCAACGGCTTCCGTTACTTCAACCTGGTTCTGATCACCAACGTCGCGGGTGCAGGCGATATCGTGCGCGTGAGCGTGAAAGGTGCCAACACCGCGTGGATGAGCATGAGCCGAAACTGGGGGCAAAATTGGCAATCCAACTCCGTTCTAGTGGGCCAGGCTCTCTCCTTTAGAGTCACAGGCAGTGACCAGCGGACATCAACCTCATTGAACGTGGCACCAGCTAATTGGCAGTTCGGACAAACCTTCATGGGAAAGAATTTCCGCATCTAAGGAAAAACCAAATTCAAAATGGCTTCTCTTGTAATTCTCTCGTGTTTGGTCCAGTTTCCCACCCTTCTAACTTTTCCTCTATTTTCCAGGGAAGTTTTGAAGTGGGTAGGGTTAAAGTAAATTTAAGGGAAGGGTAGTTTTAGGAAAAGTGAAAATGGGTTTTAATTATTTATATATAGTATAACTAATAACAAATATAAGTTTGAGTGGGGCTGTTGGTGTTAAATGTGAAAGTGTTTCTAAAGTGTGATGTAGGGGTGCCGCTGGTATATTAATTGCCCAGCATTTCCAAACCCTTTTTCTTAGTTTTTACCGTAAGTGTGAGGGAGCTGAAGAGGTTGCAAGAAGGTACATGTAACCCGCAGCTCTGGTTTTACTATCATAAACATAATGTAATACCATATAAATAATAATATAGTGTGTTTTGGTTCTTATAATTGCTCCTTTTAAATGGTTATGATTTGACGAACGTTTATAATAATAATAATAATAATAATAATAATAATTATTATTATTATTATTATTATTATTATTATTATCATCATCTGGGTTGTTAAAAATTCGCTCTTTAATACTTTAAAAACATTTTAGATGTTACTTAAAAATGTGATATAGTAAAAGTGAAACGTTTTATTAGGAAATCAAGTCAATCAGGCACATTTGTGGTCTGCCGAACCTAAAATCAATGATCCACAAGGAAATCCTGAAGAACAGGTACTAAATGTTAGAATTTTTTTGTGTTAGCTACAGTTAATTGTAAACCTTATTTTGTGAAAATTAGGCTGCTAATATAATCTTTATTGTCGACAAGCATGATAAGCTTAAATTATGATTGATTCATATTGTGGGTTATGCACATATGTTATCTTGAGTTAATGTGGTTAGGTGATATAGTGTTGGCTATTAACCACTGCAAAAAAAGAGCTGCTTGCCTATTTATTGACTTTTTACAGATGGATTCATTCATCCCCTTTACCGTTCTTGATGGTCGCCAAATGTGCACACATAAATGCAAATGGAAAAGAAAAAAAGAAAAAAAGTCGTGAGAATAACATTTGGGAGTTAAAGTTAGTGGAATTTTTGGGCGTTGTGACTCACGAATCTTAATTCTTTTGCACTGTGTGGTCATCGTTTCAATTCAAAAATATGTATTTGCTTGAAGCTTTAGATAATTTTGGGACTCTTGTTTTTATCATAAAATTTTGGGCTTCTTTTCAAGTTATCGATAGTAATTAGGTATAGATGATTTTATGATCAGTGTATTTTTTAAATATGAGAAAGGTGATAACATTTTAATAAAGTTTGTGAAGGGATAATATGATTTTTCAAGCCCACATCTTCCTGTGCTACATGATCAACATTTCAAGTCTTGAAAATCACATTCTTTATATATAGAACAAGTTTCTTACCCCTTCATGAGATGATACAATTGGTGGTTGAATAATCTTTGAATTCCATTCATTAAATTACTTAATTCTCATCACTTTTCTTAGAATAAAAGTTAGATTATGATTGGATTATTTAATTTTAAATAAGAGTTGCTGGCAAAACCAATTAATAAGAAAGAGTCTCTCGAGTCATTCAAATGACAAAAGCTTGCGTAATCTTCTCTTGATGTTCCTTTCTTACAAAGTTTATGTTAGTGATCCAACGACAAGCATAGAATACAAGGAAAAGCACTATTTTGTCTTGTTTTCTTAAACCTCTAAATTATCTCTTAAATTTTTATATTAGATAAATTAGTCTATTTAATAAAAACGAACAAATTGGTTATTTCAAAAACAAATTACTCAAACAAATCCATGCTAATTAATAATATTGGAAAAATTATCCCCTTCATACATGGATCAATTTAATCTTTTCATGATTCTTGAAAAACTAAGTTGTCCTTTTTCTTTCTAAAGGGACCAATTTTTAGACATTTTAAATTTACAAGAAATTCTTTAGATGTTTCTTAGATGAACTAATTTGTTCGATGTAAAATTTAATAGAGATCAATTTAGAGATTTTGTCTTTTTTTTAAGATACAAGGAAAAGCGCTATTTAATTATGCTATACTCTATGCTTAAAGGATTTGAGTCCTTCCACTCTATCAATACCCGTTGATATACTATATAATATTGTATGCTTATTAACATATTAATATATCCAATTATTCTGGTTCCTCAAAGGAATATTTTATGAGATAAAGGAGGTATTTAATAGATATTTTTGTGTCTTTTTTAGCCTTTTTTGTGATTTAAAAACTAAAATAAAGAGTCGACTAACGTTCTTTACAATACACCCATATTGCAGCACAAAAAGTAAAAAAAATTAAAAAAAATAAAAGAAAAAATGACAAAAGAGAGATGGTATTTGTGTGGGAAAAAAGTTCTTCACGCACGTATACTACAAGAAAGTGCAGGAAACGGATGTCATTATTGACTGGTTGTTCGACGGGAATTGTATATACCAATGGGTGTACCAACGAATACGTGGGCATCAATTTCCAAGCCGTCAATGAATATTCCGATGTAACAAAAAACCCGTCGGCTTTTTCGATGCGTGTACCGATGAGTAATAAAATATTTAGCCGATGGTACAATTAGATAAAAGGTGTCATTATGACCGTTAGAGACATATTTATATCAACGGGTTATTTAATTTCCTGACGGTATTTAGATTTGTGAAAATAATTTATTTTAAAATTATTACATATTACCGATGATATACCGTCGCTAAAAAATACTTATTTTTTAAAAATTTCCCTATTTAACTATGAAGTAATTGATAATTTATTATTTATTTATATAATAACCTAATTATCAATTAAATTGATATTAAATAAGAAAATAATAAAATGAATGAATTAAGCTAATTAAATAAAATTACAAATTATGACAATAAAATATATACAAATTACACTAAAAGTAAAAAATATCCAAAATGGAAAAAAAAATAAAGCTAAATAAAAATTAGCTAAACTCCTAGGCGTTAGCATCATATCTGAACCATCATTGTCATCTGCACCATCCAATCTGGTGGCCCTCAGATATGGAGAGGAGTGGGATATGGGAGAATGGGATCTGGGGAGCGTCTTGCAAGAGTTGGAGGATCCCGAAGCCTGCATGTCCAAAAAGGTCATCACATCTATAGTGATCCTCCTGCATCTTCCGGAATTAGCCTTCTCTTTCCTTGATTTCTCTTGCTTCTCCTGCTCCAAGGATAGCTTAAGCTCTCGGATCTCTCAGCTCCTACTCCAAGCTCGCACCTCCTACTCCTGGAGCTATTGAAGAGCTGTGCCACCTGCTCTTGCTCCTGTTGGATCAACTGTACCTGCTCCTACAACTCTTGGTTGAGGGCATGCACACCCCTAGAGCATCATCCCCAGCTGACCTAATGGCAGAGGATGGGGATATACTTTGGTTATATCTTCATCCCATATGTGCGACTCTTGTAAGGGCCGCCAACCACCTGGGTCTAGACATCCTCTCAGTGGAGGAAGAAGAATGTCAACATCGAGCCCAACCTCAGCCATCTGAGTTCTTACTAGGTCTGTGCTTGCTCCCAAAGGTCTCTAAACTGGTATTGCAATGGAAAAAAGATAAAACAGTGGCGTCATTAGGCACAAGGTCTTCATGTATCCCTTACGAACATCATGAAACATATCCCGTATGCACTTAGAGGACCTAATCCTCTAAGCCTTCTACTACGGGCTCATGCTAAGGTTGAATGTAGAAGGTTTTACTGCATATACAAATTCACAACACATAAGTGATTATATATAAGTATATAATTAAATAATATAAGCATATTTTAACAAAATGGGATAAATCATAGAATTACCTTCCACTCCTTCTACCACGACTCCTTGACATCGAAGGGATGTTAGTCCATGTGGGCCACGGACTGTTATCTAACTCTCTATAACCTTCATGATCCTATGGTGAGCCGTCGCAAATGGATGGAAACTATTACATAAATAAAATAAATAAAAAAAATCAAAATTACTTAAATATAATAAGCAATGTAAAATTAAAATGTAATAAAAACGTGTTTCAGACTTACCTATCTTCCGGTCTAATGCCATGGAAACGGTCTACCATTAAGGCCTAAGTGGCTAACAGTTTGGGCTCGAGGCCTCCCATCCGCATCCGTGCCTATGACCTAGTCAGGAGGAGGAGTCTGATCAGATACGAGGTTGGGAGCTAGGGGTAGTGGTAGGCCAGGAGCAGTGATGGGCTCAGGGCAATGGTAGGGCTAAGGAGGGGTGGCTAATGCAAGTTGAGCTGTGAGTCTGAATCAGGGGAGGTGGGGCCTGGCATCCCAGAGTGGGCATCATCCTGAAGCATGGGTGCTGATGATAGGGATTGAGGTTGGAGGTGGTGGAAAGGGAGGTAGTGAAGGTAGTGGAAGGGACGGTGTTAGAGGTGGTGGGAGAGGTAGTGGCTAAGGTGGTGGGAGGACAATCACTGAAGTGGTGGTGGGTAAACCGACCTTCTAAGGTCCTCTCCTCTACTAGCCATCCTGAAACAATTAAAAAGTAGTCCACAAAAAAATATTAATTAAATCAGGAAATTTCAAATAATTTCATAATAATATTGCATATAATATTGAACACCTTAGTTAATTCTGAAAATACATGGCTGTTTTCATCATCACTCTGTTGTTGATCACTAGATGAATCATCAGCACTACTATCATTTATTTCATGTTCGTGATTTTGATTAGGTGGTTACTTGTGCATTCAATTATGTCAACTTCCAGTAGTCATTGGAAGAGGGTGTTAGATTGTATTCATCGATTCTACCCTTGAAGAGGTGGATCATCCACTTGATAAGCATCTTCGCAGTATCTTCCTCTATTTCAATCTTACCTCTTGGTTTTATCTTATTCACAACACTCCATTGTGACCTACTTTTCCTAGGATAAGACATATAATATACTTGTTCTAGACATTTTGGCTATAATAAATGAATCAGAACTTCTATATCTTCTGGTGTGATTTATTTCAATGATTTTATAATTGTTATATTGTCGTGCAAGTAAGTTGGGTAGGATCATGCCATTCACATTTCAATAAGACACATTTATTTGTGAGCTCACCCATTATTCAAACTCAAGGATTTCCTTAATGACATCATACCAATCACATTCTATTTCTCCAATATTGCCTTTAACATAAACACCAATCCTGTTAATTTTTTGTACTCACCCATTACAGTTGTGAAACTTGTACCGTTAACATAGCAAATAGGAAACTTACAACTTTATTTTTTGGCCCCCAAGCTAAATTAAATAAATGGGGACATGTTACACCATTATTTATGTTATGAACCTACGTACATGAAGTTTGAAATATAAACTCGCTTAATAGATAAGAATATATTGGGTTACATAATGTTAAACAAGTGGACTTACATGTAATCTAAATCATTCGGAAATTGTTGAAGAGAATCTTGACCATCCAGTTACTCAAAGTATTTGTTGTTGAAAATATATTTTACATTATTTTAAAGATGCATAACATCACATTTCACCTAAGAAAAGGGATTATTGACTTACAATTGAATAGCTGCACCTCATCACAATTTATCAAAATATGTAAGTGTCCAAGAATTCCACTTTCAAAAGTTATAGTTCGACACGCTTTTTCGCAGTTTGACAGGTTGATTAAATATAGAAAAAGTTGGTGCAATAGAACACACCCCTCCATTGTCGTTAAACCTCCTAGATTGAACATGTAGCTGAAAGTAAAATGAGCATAAATTTGAAGTCTATTTCTCTAGATAAACTTAATGTATTGATCCTTCAACTTAAGCCTATTCTTTCCAAGTTCTTTGAAACCTCCTATTTCCCTTGTGCTTCATATGCCAAATGTATGGGCAAGTGTTCCATTGAGTCAAAGAACCCAGGAGGAAAAATTCTCTCTAATTTGCAGATAATTTTGGGAATATTTTTTTCCATGACAAGCGGATCATCAACCCTTAGAGTAGAAGAGGATAAATCAGAAATACTAACTCAGCTTGGTTAGGGGCTTCCAACAACATAGGTAGCTCTCTTGAATGCAATTGGAAGTAAATACTCCATGAAGACGTGACAATCATGGCTTTTCATGCCAACAAACTTACCATGTGCAACATCGATGCACCTACCTAAGTTAGAAGTATAATTTAAGGCATTCTTAACTCCTTGAGCCACTGACAAATAACTTGTTTCTGATTTGAACTAGGGCATATTTGGCTTTTGGCTTATGAAACGACCATCTCTTAATTCTTGAAATGCAAATCAGGCTACGTGGAATCTCAGCCAGATCATGCCTTGCCTTGTTGTCTTTGGTTCAATCTGTCTCCAATCCAGTATTCATAATGTTGTCAAACACATTTTTCTCAATATGCGTGACATCTAAACAATGACGCACCAAATTATCCTTCCAATATGACAACTTCAAGAAAATACTTTGTTTAGTTCAATTATGGTATACCCCATAGCCTAATTCCGCATTCCTTCCAATTTCTATTAGTTTTGGGAAATCCTTAACTCGACCCCATATTTTGCGGCCACTTAGTCTAATTGGAGGCTCATCATGTTCAACACAATTTCTTTTAAAGTCATATCTACTTCGCCTATATGGATGATCAAAATCTAAGAACCTTCTATGACAATCAAACCAAGAGTTCTTTTCTCCATGTTTCAAGGTGAATGCTTTAGTATCCTCCATACAAATCGAGACATGCTAATTATATAATTTAGAGCTTTCAGATTTATAGGGTTTAATTGCAAGTTATTATTTTTTTTAGTAATTAGTGAGAAATGATTCAGCGGTAATGATGGGGGTTGATCGTTAACCTTGGTACAAAGTTGTTTGTTAGAGGATTAGCTCACCAAGTAAGGAACCTAGTGAGGTGTCCATTTATGAGACCTAGTTAGGTGCCCATCAAATTAGCCATTAGCTTAGATTCAGCTATTCGACTTAGATATTTATGTACAAAATAATTCATATTTGTCTACTAGTTATTGCCATGGATTTAGTTAAATTATTATTTTTAGTACAATTATATATAATTATATATAATATTTTTATTAGTTGCATGTATATGTTATGTATGTTGTTATTATCCCATGTGGTTTATGAGTGGAGACTCGTGATAGCTCTCTAAGCGTCTACTATCAAAATAGTCTAAGCCCCTTATTTGTAGTATAAGGTAACTCAGGTCATTCTTCCTTAGGACACACGGGTTATGTTATCAACTGAAATTGCTAAATACAACAAAGTGGGGGGGTTTGTGATTTTCAGAATGTAAAATGACAGAAAGGAATGAAATGCTATTGATCAAAGAATCAATCCCAGACATCACGATTATTGCAGAATTCATCATGGTTTAAAAAGTCCAAATCCGGATGCTACTCTGTTAACCCAAATTTACTATATGATCATATAGTTATCATTCAACAACCTTCAAATCACAATCGTAATTTTAAATGAATGTTGAATTACATGCAGTTTGGATTAACCTGGATAACTAATCATTACTCAGCCTTACTTGATTTCAACAACAATTGGTCCTATATTGTAATCAGATATAATTCAAACATAATCATGTTCAATAACTGAATTCATATTTGAAATTGAAGTTGAGAAAGGAAAGCATACATACGAAAATGGAAAATTACAAAAAGAAACTCCGAATTCAAACCAATTATCTATGATGTCAGGGATTGAAAAGAGTTTAGCCTTCCATGGATATCTCCATTGAAAGCTTTATTGTATGAACACCTTAGATACAAATGAAAAATAAGAAGACAAGTAGAGAGAGATGAGAGATTCTGATGTGTGTTCTTTGAATGAACAACTTAGGCTTAAATAGAAAATGAAAAGATAAGATAAAGCTTGAAAAATCTAAAAAGAAGGATTTCCTTCCAATCAAAAGTGTCCCCTCGGATTACATCTTATCCAGATGTTATCTATCAAAATAATTCCAGATTTTCGAAATCTGATCTGGATAATAATCCTCTCTGGATAAGCTTTCCATAGACATATTATATGACTCATTTGGACCAGAAATGAGTGAGATATGCCCAATTATGTGAGGAAAGGTCTTGGACCCGCGTCAGCACGAGCTCCGCAACTTTGCAGCCCAATTAGACCATGAATCGGGCCGAATTTGATGAAGCTTGTGAAACCCAAAATTGTAGATCTCGGTCTTAGCTTTCAGAAGACACCAAAATCACAAAAATCCAATGTCTATAGAGCCCAAAATGATCTGTGCAACATGGAAAGGTCATAGTGAGTGTAAAATCCGAGATTAACCAAGTTTTGACAATTAAATCCAATGAAGCCCAATTATGAAAACTCAATTAAATCATCAAAATTAAACACATGTAGAAACCAATTAGGCCAAGTATGCAACCATAATAGGTGCCTTAAAATTTCTTTATCAAATTCCCCCACACTTAGTCTTTTGCACTTCTGGGCAAAATCCATAAGTTGAATCCTAGGGACCTCAAAATGTATGATTGGGAACAAGGAACAAACACTTTATGCACAAGAATTCAGAACACATATGAATATTTTCTTAACATCTCTAGTGAACAAGAAGACAAATCCAATCAAAAGATGAACCAAGAGTAATAGAATCTCACTAAGAAAACTCTTAATTGTTTAGGCTTGTATTTACCCTCATAACACATCATGAATGTTAACACTACCATAAGCTTGACAAACCTCTAACATCAACATTTGAAACACATGCACATAAAGATCAAAAGGACTTTTCAGGTTGTAGCGGGGTTAAGGTATGGGAGGATATAAGAAAGGATACTAGCTATCAACCTAAGAGACTAAAAGAGCAATGAAGAATGACTCCACATAAACATGCAAAGTTATCTCAAGAGATACAATGCAACACCAATGAACTCCATTTTGCCTCTCATCAACCAATTTTTTTCTTTTTCAAACTCACCAACATGCACATCTATAGTATTTACAAATAAACACAACTATTTTTTTTTTCAACAATTTTTTTTTTCTTTTTTTTTCTTTTTTTATTATATATATATATATATATATATATATATATATATATTTTTTTTTTATATTTTTTTTTGAAATAAAAGATACACCTTTACACTTATTTAAGAACTCATTCCAAAGCTCTTTTACTCCCTAAGGTTAGGGTGAATCATTGTTTTCTCTTCATAAGCTTGCAATGAGTTATAAAACAAAGGATAGTTTAAACTAGGCTCAAATAGGTAAACAATAGAATGAGTGCAAAGTAGGCTAATTTGGCAAGTAGCACAAAAACAAAAATGGCCTAAATCATCTCATTACATGCATGTGAATCAAAAGCTTCAACAAGAGTCAAGTCAAGTTCTAGGTAACCAGCAAACATGAGTGAAAACACACTAGCAAGGAAAAATAGTCATTCATATGTTGAAGGCTCAAAGACTCTCAAGGGATAAATCTAACACAAATGGTCCATCAATTTATCATCAATGCTCACTAAAAATGCCAAGAATCCATCCATATCATGTCATGAAAACTTGAGCACAAAGCCAAAATAAATTTTTATTTTATTTTATAAAGACTTAGAAAGATAAATTCCTAACTCTAAAACACTCCCC